>OY293421.1:52278878-52878878 GCA_958502065.1 Chrysolina americana | reverse complement strand
TTAGAAACATTTGAAATTATCTTCCGTAATACCTACCACGTCACATATATTCAGTCATTCAACTCAAAGCATTAGTAAATGCCTTAAAAATGGCAATTTTTCAATATTATATAAAGTAACTTTCAAAACTTTCTATAAATACAAAAATAGTAAAAACACCTTAGCAAACAACAAACTTTGAAATTACTGAAATGTCTTATTGGTAAAATACCCCGTAACTCATCGGAAGAACATATTAAAAAAAATAACCTGAAACATAATTTTGTAGTGGACAGAAGCAAATTTCACAATACCTTCTGCAAATATAATAAAATCGTCCAGTAGAATACAAATATATTCGTTACTTATTTAAACAATTGCAATGCAATAACAAAAGGTTGCCAATTCTGTCTCATTTTGAACCGATTAGCTAAAATATCTACAATTCTTTGACAAATCGTTTCAGAGTAACTTGAAATTTCCATCAATGCATATAATAAAATATTCTTCCAATGCAAAGTTTGAGTATTGCATCCTTGTGTGGTGGAGTTCCTCAAGGAAGCATCTTCGGGCCATTGTTCTTTGCTTTGTATATATCTGACATTTTTCGGTAATTTTCCAAATCCATAGCGATGTGAAAAAAGTTATCAAATGATTGCAAGTAAGTTTTGAATGTATCATAGACGGAATTGATTTTCTTTGGGTCGAAAAAGGATGGGGTTACAGCGAATTATATTTTTGAATAGGTGTCATTCTCAGTTGTCATGTCACTAATGAAAGTTCTTGCATAAATCTTGGATTCCATTTCAGCAATGATCCCATGTGAAATTTCTCATCTGAAATTCTTAATAAATTTCAAAATATGTAGTCCTCCTCGACCATCAAAGTAGGACGATTTTCGCCATTGAGTTTTCAGCTCCTGGCGAAACGAACATCGTTCGAAAATAGGAGAAAAAATTAATTCAATATCGAGATGAACTCTTTGAACTCCGCACAGGCTTTACCCAAAACCATTCTGTTGAAATAGTGGTTCTGATAATAGGGGTCCTTGGTGGTCGGATGATGAACACACTGCTCTCGAACTTAAAAATCATACCGGCTTGCCGTGATGCGGCATAAAACTCATCCGGAAGAATGCAGATAGCCGTAATTCTTGGTTCACTCCGCTTACTCAGGGCACATGATTCTCGGAGTGTTTACTGGGGTTAGTGACACACCAGCGCGCCCTCCGGTTGTATCGGGGCTTCCGAGACAGGGCCTGACTGGGATATTCCTGGTGAAAAAGTCAAGCTACATTTATGTAACAGTTCAATTTTGGGTGTCGTAAATTGCGATTCTTCATGGCAAAAGTCAAACAAGTTGTTCCGGTGTCAAACGGAATCAAATGCTTCGGAAATATCTAGAGATCCACTTTTTTTTTTTTCAATGCATGGTATTTGAGACATGAGCAAGGATATTACCGGGGATTTCTGGCGAGGAAAATCATAAAGTCGATCGCTCAAAATGTCGATATTTCTTGAAATTGATGTTTTTTTTCATAAAGAAGTAATGACTCATAAAAAAATCATTTTTTGCATGGACCACCTGTTACCAAAATCCAGGATTTCGACAGTGACCCTCTCTTTCCATCAAAGAGGTGTGGTGGAAATTCGATAACAGCTTGAGTGAGTTATAGTGGATTGTAATGATTGTGGAATCAGTATGAATGAAAGTGAAATGAATGGGACCAGTAAAACAGAGGCGTGGAGTTGGTTATCTTTTTCGAGTTTATAACTCTTCATTCACTATATATGTACCAATCTATTCTAAATGGAAATCATGAACGATTTTAAGCTGTTCGTGAAGTAATCTTCCTGAATATCATTCGACCATTAATTCATCAAATTGTCAAAATACAAGGTACCCTCAATAGAACTATGAAAACAATAATAGTCATCTATTTGCCAGGGTCTTGGGATAATACGTATGATTAATATCGAACAGGTAGTAGCTATGAAGGATTGAAGATGTGAAATTTAGACCAAGTAACAAGGAAACTATTAACAGAGGGCACTGTTATGTGTATAAATGGTGTGTCCCGTATAAAATGGTCCTTGCAGTATAGGGAATCATCCCAGTCAACACTGGGCAAACATCCACATCTCAGGGATGTCAATATCGTCAAAAACGGGATTTAGATGTCTTTGTGATATCATATCGTTGACATTCCTGCGATATTACACCGCGACACCCCTTAAATATCAAAATCAATATCAGCCGGATATAGATGTCTCTGCGATGTCATATTGTTGTCATTACTGCGATATCACACTGCGACATCCCTGTGATATCTAAATTACTGATAGCTGGATTTAGATGTCCCTGCGATGTCAAATTGTTATTTGCCATAGACGTCATACTGCGACACCATTTAGACATCAAAATCTATGCTCAGATATCTTGGCTATAAACTTGAGACGTGTTTGGTGCTTCAAAGTGATGGTATTTTTATTGTCTTTTCCACTCTGTGGAAGCCGCAATAATTTCAGAACTGAAATAATTGAATGAAGATAAGTGTGAGACAGTTTTGAGAGAAGGTATTGGTAAATTTACAGTATCAAGACACTAATAGAAGTTTAGGTGGAAGCACGAGACTTGATAAAAAAGATGCAGCGAATGAACAGAAAATATTTGATTTCTGTTAACTGTTGAGTGCTGATTGTCTTTCAACTCCCAAGTGTACATAATATTATCATGACCAGGACATAACGGTTGGTAACGCCACTGTATTTGACCGAATTCGCAACGAACTGTGGGATTTAGGCTATCCGGAAATATTCATTTATTCCGATGAATTCGTGAATGTACGATTATGTGGACAATTGATTCGTATTTTCCTAGGCTTTCGATCTATTACGAATTGTACCGTTGTGTTTTCGTGTAGATATGGTTCCATTGAAGTCACAACTAAACTCCATTACGGATTCCCAGAACTATACCGAGCGTGTGCAAACTTTGGAGTTTTTAGACTCCGAAAAGCAATTTGTCTCGTCGGGGATGTCTCGCTCACAGACTCGCTCGCTTCAAGTTCTCAGTTATAATTTTCATGTTATTGGTGTTTATGAAAAGTTAACATTTCTATTTCACTAAAAATACAGATGATGAAAGTACTTTTATCAAAAGCGAACACCTAAAACAAGATTGATTGACAAAAAATGTTGAAAAATATTTTTATGGGAAAATTATCCTCGAACTCTTTCAGGACATAAAATCCTTGAAAACTCTCGTGCAGACTTTTGAATAACCACCAATTTTATTGTTTTCCTGGAAGGCACATCAGCCAGCAATAAAATTACTATAATGCTGAAAAAGATATGCGTAGGTTTTAATGTTGTCTAAGATTTAGCGATAAAGATATTAATTTGAATTCCGAGTGTACAAGATCAGAATGGTAAGCGAATAATTAGTAATAATTAAAGTTTAATTATCATTACACAAGTTTTCGACATCAACAATGAAAGATGTACACCAGATAAGGAGTTTGGATGATGGGATCGATTTTCATTGTTCTGATGATTCTGATAAATACGAGGAACACTAGAAAACGATTTTAAGAAGTTCAGATTTAAGAAAAATAAGTGTCAACCTAACAGCATCTTGAATAAGGTAGTTTTTCATATAAATAATGGGCGAAAAATCAATTTGTAAGACCGACAGAAATATGTAAAATTGTTTATGATTTTCTACAAAAAAAAAACGAAAAAATACATTCTCAAGAAAAGTAACGCAAGAAATTATAAACGGGCGGTCAACCGGTAAGTTGTCAAGGTCGTCAAAGATGATCCCGCCACAGATTATTCGATTACGCAGTCACTTGTGAATTGTGAACAGTTTCCTTGGTCCGTCAATCATTTCAAACGCGCTAAGCTCCTCTTACACATATATTTTTTGTGTTGAAAATCCCAAGCACACCAGTGACCTAGATACGAAATTGTAACAAAAATATCCATCGAAAGTAAATTCAAAGCAAAGAATTTGGATTTTTACTGTTTGTCCTCGATAACTTTTTTTAAGTTAATTTAAATCTTTTGAAAGCATTTGGCCGGACCTGTCCCTGTCCAGTATTTCTAACCATTGCTGCTCGTAATGAATGCGTGATGTGATCGCTCCAAAAAGCACTTCGAGAACAGACGGCTAGGACCCATCTGAATTCGAGACATCTTGAAAAAAAATTCAGGATTCCTTTCTAACAGATTTTTTGTCTTTGTGCGCGGCCTAAGAGATGGCGCTTACGCAAGTTTCGTGAAATTTGCTAGATTGATGAATAATCATTTAAATCTACGTATTTATAATTTCTACAAGTAAAAAACTACTCATTTCTTTATGGAATTGAAAAGTTTTCTATAATTTTGGATTTATAACTATCAACAAATCTTTTCACAACCGGCATTAATGAATGTTCTCGACGTTCTCCTTTCTTAGTAAATAATTTACTCAATTTTTGTTATCGTATTTTAAAAATTATAACAATAAATACGCGAAGTTTTACGGTAGGCAATGCAGAGTTGGCTTACCAGTATAGTAGCGATAAAATTTATTGATTTTACTAGTAGAAATAAATTAGTTTAAACCCTTGAGAGCATTTTTATTAGAATATTTACAGTAAAATGAAAATATCAAAATAAGGTCAATAAACCAAGAATATCTATAAATAATTGATTTAAGGAACATGTGGAGTTTAGTTTACAGTGGTCGAAAATTTGTAAAAGTCGTAAAACATCTTCTAGAATGATTAGTGAACTTGATGGACAATTTCATAGCATTCAATAATTCATACCTAAAGATGATCAATTCGAGGACAGTCTGAGGAATAGTTATGTATACTCATCGAGTTCATGAACATTTTGTAATAAACCCTAATAAATGGGTAGCCAATTGATTCTCGATTAAGATGTTCCTGGAGGACTAAGAATGTTATTCGGAAATAGTATCGATTAGAAGACTGTGTTAGGCGTAGCGCTTATGTGAAGATTTAATATCGTTATAAAATTTTTGACCAGGAATCAATATCGCTCGATATTTCGGAGGGTATTTCAAGTATGTGTTACATTTTTTACCAGTACAAACTACTCCAGAGATGTTTTCCATATCAGTAAAACATTTTTTTAGTCGAACGGAAGTGTGCATGTAAAATCAAGCAAGCTAAATATTTTATAGGGTATATATTTAACGATTTGAAAAATTAAGTAAATATAATGTACCCTTAGACGATTCCCAAATCATTCATCTCTCAGACTATTATACCTTACTCCTTTAGAAGTGTTTTTACCAAAAATCAAGCTGGCTAAAGATTTTAGAATGGATGCGTGTGATCGGACCTTTACTTGATCCGCCAATCATTTCAAACAAGCTGTCTTCTCAAAAACACAGGATGCGTGCATTTTTACCAACAAGGATACGGAATGATTAACATTTTTATATGTGATTTGGATATTTTTAAAATTATCCTCATTATAGCCGGTTCTATTGTTACGTGGTGTTGCTCAACAACCGATCGTTGTTGGCTGCATTTTGGCTCGTTAGATAAAATAATTTAAGAAATTACGTAACGCGTCCTTGTCATTGTTTTTATTTTTATCTGAAACAGGAATAATTTATTTTTCAGATCAACTGCCAGCGATGCTGTTATACAGGATGAAAACGTCTGCAAGATGAAACGGTTTCACAAGTGTATTTTATGCAATTTGGTCAGTGATGCTAAGGAATGAAAATATCAGTCAGTCAAAGTGAAAAAATTCAGATTTTGTTTATTGTTTGTATGTTTCTATATTCTCAAAATTCCAAGCAACTTCCATAATCACAACAGATGATTTTCTTGCGTTGAGAGCTATTTTCAATCCCAGGAACTCCAGGAATATTTAATTGTTTTTAAACAGGGTGTTTCCGAAATTGGAGCAATAAATGAAATGGGTAATACAAAACGAATAATTAAAGCGGAATGAAGAAATACATTTTTCTCGAAAAAACGTTATTTTGGAAAATATTGGACTTCGAAGATTTCGGAAAACTCTGGCAAACTTTTGGGAACCTCTGGCCAGAGATCAACGGCCCCTAGATGTAACCGAAGCCGTGACAAAAGAAGGCTGGCGCGTAATAAATAACTGACGATGTTGCCGACGTTAAATGTTGAAAGCTGGTATGATAAAGTTAACGATATTCTTTCTTCGAACAGTTACCCTTTAAGGAGATAGACTAAACGCAGGTACTCGGAGCGTGGCGGTCGCTGAGTTGGCTTGGCCTCGGCCGCAACAATCCTCATCATCCCTTTAAGGGCAAAGCTCGCGAGCTAATCGATTCAGAGTCGTATATTGTTTGTCGTGGTATTTTTTCATTAGGATATTTGTGACTATTTTACCTGCATATCAAAGATGAATTATGGTTAAATCGTTTAACGAATCCATACTTTTTATGTAGGTAAGTACCTAGATTCTTATTTTGTTTCAGTATTCGACTGCATTCGTATTTTCTTCACTTACATCTCTGTTTTTCGAAATTCCTACAATCCCTATTGGACTCACCACCATAGAAAATGTCAGTGTTGTTAGGTATTACGCACACGTTATTTGCAATCGCGGTGCTTTTCCAGGAACTCGATATTTCAATTGGATAATAGACGAAAAATTCGAAGCAATTAGGTAGGTAGTTGGAACCTAGGTAAAATAACAACTCCGTTCAACAGATGCGACAACAAGGTAGTTTTCAGCGTGCTTGTGACTCGTTACTTCGTCGTGCGAGACTCTGCATAGAAAGTGGTGGCGGTCATTTCGTACACCTGTTGTGAAATCAAATTCTGTTTATTTTCAGTAACTTTTATATTTCATTTATCTATTTATTATTTTAACTAATAATTAGTCATGGAAATGGTTGTTCCTCGTAAGATGCAACTGAACTTGAGATTCAGAAAAATTGTTGAAAGACTTCACACTATACATGTTTATCTATAGTAGATTTAATAGTAATAATCGTCTTCATCACGTCTAGTTCAGCTATAGCTGTTTTTCAACTCAACATATTTGATGGGCGATTGTTTTTTCTCGCTTTCTGCGAGCCTTCGTTATGGCAGTGAATGATGCGTTGCACTTGCATAATTCATTCGATTGAGATCTTTCAATGATGTGCTGCGCTATAATAAATAATGGTAGAAGGTCTGCTGTACACAACAATGATGGCTTATTGTTGTTAATGTGCATAACTGATGTTTCGACGCCATCTATCAAATCGGACCTACCGGTGTTGAATGCCCCGTGTGATATGCAGATTACCCCGCACGGTTATGCAACGCATCGATTCATGATGTACCGTGTGATTCGTTCTGCAGGAACAGCTCCGTAAAATGTTTGTGTAGACGTATACATTGACCAGCAGATTTTTGTGATTGCATATCTCTCAACTTTTTGAAACAGTAGTTGACATAATGTTTTGAGTGTAATTTCCCTACATTTGGTGTCAGAAATCGGATGTTTGCAATGAGTGGTCGCCATGAAAAAAAAACTGATAGACCTTTATCGCGCCTGATAGACCACTGACCCGTTAACAGAATTTTTTGTGTAAAATAAATGAACTGATATCTTAGTTTAAGACAATAAAAAAACAAAATCCGTTCGAGGAGAGAATTGGAAGAACGTGAGTTGTAAACAACAGGGAAGAATTGGTTTCAGCTTGATTATGAATAAACTTGAAGAAACTACCAAGTCTCTGAAAGAAAAACTTCAACAAAATTCGGTGAGACTGGAGGCTACATTTATTCAAAATTCAAAAAGCCTGTGAAGTCTGAAAGAGGATCTCCAAGAGAAGTTTCTAAAAAAGTCTAATAGTCTGAAAGAGGACCTTCAAGAAAAATTTATTGAATATTCAAATAGCTTGAAAAAAGAACTTCAAGGAAAGCTTCAAGAGAATTCTAAAAATCTAGAAGTGAAACTTCTACAAAATTCAGAAGGCTCTAAAAGGAGAACATTGTGGCGTGGCGAATTTATTGAAAGAAAGAATAGGTGCTGTTGAGATAGAGATGGCTAAAATTAAAGATGACATCGAGGAAGAAATAGAAAAATTGAAGAATACAGGTGATAAGATCGCAGACGAGTCGAGGAAGAAATGTATAAAATGAAAATTCATTAAGTTAGAAAAGCAAATGGATTCTGCGCACACTCCAGAAAATTCCAACAGAAATTCAATGCTAGATCTGAGTGTGAACCTGGAGGAAGATCAAAAGGACATCCAAACATTCAAGGTCAGGGCTGAGCAAGAAAAACTCTCTGGATGGAGTTCAGGGGAGAAAGCTATAGCACTGGCATTGCGTGGCGAAGTAACAAAGCTTTTTTCAAAGCACCGCCCAACAACAGGAGGACTATGAGCACCTGATCAAACATTTTGAGCTACACTGTGGCCAAGCCCACCTAGATCACGTATATCATTCACAGCTGAAGAACCGATGCCAGAAATCAAGCAAATCCTTACAAGGATTCGAAACAGACATTGTTCGCTTGGTTCGACTTAAATATCCAGCCACGCCGGAAAATGTTATGGAGCCACTAGCGGTTCAGGCATTTTTGGATGGGCCAAGGAACCAGGCAGGCCTTAACACACTAGCTAGCCCCACACATCTCGTAGATGCACTGGCACGCTCTTTGGAATTTGAGGCCGCGAAATAATCCTGCAAAACCCAGAGTAGAGTCAAGATGATTGAGGAAAACAGATGGCGAAACATTTGACGTAATTTTCTTGCCCACAGCACTGATATCAGCTCGTGAAACTAATGAATCATGATCTTGAAAGAAAATAGTTAGCTCTTCAGGTGTGGGATTCCGTGTACCATAGAATTCTGTAGTCGACAGTTATGTCTCTTTCTCTCCCATGGAGTTAACGATGATGACATCTCACTTATTTGATCGACTATAGAATTCTATGGTATGTACACGGAATACCACCCAAGGATCTCGAATTTCATCATACATGTTGAATCCGCAAACCAAAACAGGAAAGAATCTATCATAAAGCAACACTTACCATCGCCAATCTCCGTTATTATAGAAGTTATCTCTTCCCCATTAAAACCAGTACTATGAGTCACAATCGGCCTCGAACCCTTGACTCCTGACGGATTCCTATCATCTCCACTGTGATAGGAACTCAACCCATTTCCAATAGGTTTCGGCCAATTCGGCCTTTCATCATTGTATGGCCTTGAGTCCTCATAAGGTCTGTCGCCGTGATGGGGTTTGGTGCCCTCATAAGGTTTGTTACTGTGTGGCCTTGAGTCTCCATAAGGTCTGTTGCTAGCTTCTCCAGAGTACTCGTGCGGCCTGTTGCTTTGTGGTCTACTGACACTTGGTCTGTAGTCGTCGTAAGGTATGCTACTGTTAGGTCTTGAATCCTCGTAAGGCTTGTTACTGTTGGATCCATCGACATTAGGACGAGGATTTGTATAGTAACTCTCAGGTCTTGAGCTTTCACCGCCATAACCTTTCAAAGGCTTCGCTGAAGGCCTTGTAGGCCTTTCGTCGTCATAAAAACCATCTGAATGAGGTTTCGCAGGACTCTCATCGTGATATGGTCTATTATTAGGTCTATCTGGATTCCTGGAAGGTCCATAACCCTCAGAGGTTACTTGTGACGGTCTAGGTCTTCCTCCATCATGGATCTGAGCTAGCGCAGCTGGCTTATCGTAGTGATAACTGTTGTAATCGTCGGCGAGAGGTCTTTCGTCATCGTACTGCGGCTTATGGTGATCTTCTCCGTTGATGCCGCTGCCTCCTGGTGGTCGTCTTCTATCGTCGTAGTCTTGCGCTGGCCTCGACGGTCTGTGGTGGTGGTAGTTGGGATCGTCTTCGTCCGTGTGATGGAAATACTCGCTGTGGTACTCTTGGTGCTGGTGGCCGTGCTCGAAAAGATATGCGCCCTGGGTTATTGGGGGCCTTTTGTTGTAAGCGTCTGGGTGGGGTATGAGCGAGCCGTACTTGTCGGGGAGGGGGCGGTCGCCGTCGAAGTAGCTGGGTTGCGGGCGGAAGGGGATTCTTGACGGTCTGTCTCCGTATCTGAAAAAATGTGCGAGGGTGATGATCAATTTGTTTTTGATTGAAATGTCTTTAGGTACCTAGATTGATTGATTTTTATTGGTCCGTTTGAAAGATCGTTTTTGGGACGAGTCACGAAAAAACTCTTACTCACAAGTAAAAAGGCAAAAATTTCTCAATTTCACTATTCAAAACATAGTAAAACATACAGTCACATGCAAAAAACAAGTTAATATTTGGTAAAATTTGGGGTCTCATAGTTTTTTTTATTTTTCAAAAACTTTTCTTCAAACTGTATATGAAATTATTATTTTAACTCGCACATTCGGTCTTTCGTTAAATGCTGGTTATTAGTCATTATACAGGGTTAATTAGAAGGTTGTTGTTACACCCTAATTTTAAAACATCCTGTAGAATAATTTCGTCAAAGTCTTTCAAAATACCAATTCCTGTTAAGAACTATCTCTTTTCAACATTTTGTTTGTGTGTTTTTTATTCAATTTCGAGCTCATCATCTGAAATACATATATTACGTTTTGCTTGGGTTGAGGAATAAACAGTGGCTAGATAGCAGCCTTAGAGATTCTAAAGAATGGAGCGAATTATATCCTGTAGAATACACTAATCATTTTCCCGTAACAAAAGTGTTGTGTAGTCAGCATATAAACAAGAGAAGGCTCCTGGTGAAATTACAGGCAACGCGTTAATATAACCGACCCCAAAACAGAGCCTTGGGGAACTCCAATTCCATTAGGATTAGAGCGAGAGACGTAGCAAACAACTTCATAGATGTACTTGTACTGAGGTCATTGTTGGAATTAACAGGCTTGCTACACTGTTGAGAAGATATGCTGAGTGCATAATAGGTACATTTTCGCAAGTTTTGATGACAAGAAATTAAGGTGAGTATTCCATTTCAGATTACTTTGCAGGATAAGCTAGAAGCTTAGTGGGGAGCATATAATATTGGTGTTTTTTGAAACTATTTCATCAAGAGTTTCCACCTCAGACTTAACATGTCTCAAGAGAGAAAAAGCCAATTTTTTTTT
Source organism: Chrysolina americana (assembly GCA_958502065.1). Taxonomy (NCBI): domain Eukaryota; kingdom Metazoa; phylum Arthropoda; class Insecta; order Coleoptera; family Chrysomelidae; genus Chrysolina; species Chrysolina americana. Next base: position 52,867,801 of record OY293421.1, on the reverse strand, counting down.
CACTCCATTCACAGATATTGAAGTGAATATTTTACGCTCGTTTCGACGTTAATGTTTATGATTCAATAATTAGTTTCGTCAGCATAAGCTACAAGACGAGTAGACAGTTACCTCGATCGTTCTAAGAGTCGTTAGTGTATATCAGAAATAATGTTGGTCCCAGGATTGCCCCTTGGGGAACACCCATATTTACTAGATTCAAGTCTGACGTAAAACCATCACATTTTACTTGCTGATACCGATCTCCAAGGTACGAGCCAAACCATTGGAGAGCAGTTCTCCTGACACCATATTTCTGTAATTTATGAAGGAGAATTTCATCATCGACCCAGTCGAAAGCCTTGGATAGGTGAATACATAATCCTAGTGACAGTTTTTTGGTATCCAACGCTTTAGTTACCTCATCAATGAACTCACACACAGAGCTGTGTCAGTACCTACTCTTGTTTCTTTAAGAAACCATGCTGACAATCTGAGAGTCTATAGCGTTGTCTGTCAGGAATTTCATAACCTTATTTTTCATTATATAGCCTCAAGTACTTTACTGAAACTTGAGTATAAGCTTATAGCTCTATAGTTTGCAAGTTGTTCTGTATCACCGTTTTTGTGCAGTGGTATAACATTGGATATTTTGAGTCTTGATGGAAAAATTCCATGAAATGAACCAACAGAAATGACGTCACTTCTGGGCAATTTGATCAAACCCTTTGACTGAATCACGGGCTTAAATCGGACATAAAGTAACAGAACACAGAACATTATTTTGGAATTGAAGTTTGCTTTGTACAGATAATCCTTCAACAATATATACCTACCTACTTGGCTAAAAAACCTATATGTAATCATGATTTTTTTGAAATATAACCCCACACACAAGTATTTTAATTTTTTCTTGATAGCTCTGTGCTCTATGAGTCGCATAAAGCCGGCGCTACATGATGCCACGAACAGCCTCCAACGTTGGAGGCTTAACAGTGCGTCACATCGTGTGGCTGACCTTCAAACCTGCGAGCTACCAATGTCGAGCTTCCAACGTTCGCGTTGGACCACGTTCGGGGTATTGTCGGTATTTTTGATCCGACTCAAAGGAATTCCTAGAACGTTGGAAGGAATACATTCGTGGATTTCTTGCACTGCTACACGACTCGTAGTTTCGTTGAGTCGTTCGACATAAGCAGTGGTACGGTTTGATCATGAATTCATGTGGTTTGAAAAGGTGTGTATATTTTTTTTCATAATTGTCAACAGTTTTTTATTTCGTATTCCCTCAAACAAGACTTTCTCAATTGTATTAGAAAAATAATACATAATGAATATCAGAGGCAAATGTTTGTACCACACTTGCTTCAAGTGTTTATGCTTCGAACATTAGTTTCACCATGTAGCAGAAACGTTTGTCGAACCAACTGTCGAACTTTTTGAATCAAACGTTCGGTCCAGCGTTGGAGCCAATATTCGACGCATCGTGTAGCGCCTGCTTAAGCCCGTACCATGGACCATGGAACACAAACTGCAATATCACTAGAACAGTCACCAATCTAGATAGCTTTGGTAATTATTCTGAATTCTGGTGACAAAAAACAAATGCAATCAGATGAAGAGCGGGGCGATTTGTGCATTTTGAAAGTGACGCGCCGTATTTTTCCAACTTTCTGATGGAAATCGGTTGAAAGTAAAGTGAAAATTACTCTTTTCGTAGTGTTTTAGTGTTATGTGAGTGTTGAACATCGAGCCGAAGCTATTTGCAAAGATTTCAAAGGTAGGAATGCGAATTTAATTTGAATTTTTTTGGTAGCGTCTCTTTGAACATCTTGCCTCACTAATTGTTGGGATATTTTATAGTTCTCGCCTCTAACACGAGGAAAAACTGTACAATACTTCAACGAAGCATGTTTTTCTGTTGATTTGATTGAATATAGTGGTTATCAGTTACTTTTATTCAATCTTGGTGTTTCATGTCTACTAAGCGTAAAACCCAAAAAAAGTCTTATAAATTCCTTTCTGCTGGTCAGAATGGATGAATTCAACAATAAAAACTCATTTTTGGCTCTTTTCATCACCGTATGTAGTGTCAAAGCTGCGAAAAAAGTGTTAAAATTCGTGAAATTTGAAAATATTCCGCAAAATCTGAGCGCTGGGCGAGTCCATTTTTCCAAAGGTGTGGCAGGTTGTTGAAAGTTTGGTGCATATTTTCCAGCGCCTTCTCTTCGTTTTTCTCATTCAAAAATTCCGAATTTCAATGAACAGTACCGGACTGAGCAGATATGAACATACAATAATTTGAAATCCTAGATTTTTTCATCAATAAATTATTTAATGCAAGAATTGAACGTGTTAAATCCAGAGATGTTCTAGATTTGATTGGTTTCTAGCCGAATAGTTTTTTTATTGAACTGCTAGCTTCGGAACAATGATTTATTGTTTATTTGCAGATTCATCATATAGTGGTGAGAGGCCAGTTTGGGGTAAAATTCCGTTATCTAATAGCCACAAGATATGAAAAATTTTTTGGTAAAATAGCCACGAGCTATCAACATAATTTTTGGAACTTAGAGCGGCTTTACATTATGCAATTTTCATGCAATTTTTGTGCAATGCAAGACTAAATTTTACATTGCGCTTGCGCCCATGCAAGTTTTGTGCAAGCCCAAAAAATTTCGACTGGTTGAAATTTTCACGCAATTCGTGAGCAATTCTAGTGAGTTTTCTGGTGAGAAATTCAATGTCAATAGCACACTAAAGTACCTGTAGATATTGTTTTTCGAATGTCTCCTAAACTTTAACTCCAACTTAAAAAAGAAATAGAGAATTTGTCACAAGCGTTAGTGATAGGTGGAATGTCATTTTTCGAATTTCAGTAAAGTACAAACCAACAAAATATCCAAATATTTTATTGAGGTTAGATTTTCTCGAAATATATTATGTTGGTATAAACTGCTGGCAACACAACAATAATTGCATAAATGTAAGACACAATTTCTAAATTGCCTTGCAATACCTGTCTTGCATTGCAAATGCATTGCATAAATGTAAAGCCGCTCTTACGTAGTTTGGCCTCCTGAACAAAAATCCAAATGAAATTTTTGGCGGTCTCAACTAATTTCGGAGATATGGGCCTTTTTTTGAGTGATGAATGGCATTTCTTGAGACACATTTCTACCGCGGAAAATCACTCAAATTTCTTCCTTCTTCAAACTAACACAATATACACACCCTAATTGACACAGTTTCTTTATTGAAAACGCTACTTTTTAGGAAAAAACTCATCCTTCTTTTATGATCACATAACCTACAAATCTAGGCAAAATGGTTAGGGAATTTTATTCATGTCAAGTTGGTTTCTGGAAAAAAAGTCCTATTCATGTTGAAATTGAATGTCTGGAAAAGTTGGCTGTGCAAATATGCAAAGTTCAAAGTTACCAACTTGACATAAATAAATTCACTAAACATTTTACATAAATGTGTGGTTTTGATGTTTTTGAAAAGTTGAATTTTTAGATAAACAATGCCGTTTTTAATAAAAAAATTGTGTAAAACGTTTAAATTAGGGTGTGTTCATTGTGTTAGTTTAAAAAGGGAAGAATTTTTAGTGTTTTTCCGCGGTAGAAATGTGTCCTGAAAATACCAGTCATCACTCAAAAATACGCCCATATCTCCGAAATTTAGTTGAGATCGCCAAAAATTTCATTTGGATTTTTTGTTCAGAAGGCCAAACTACGTAAGTTCCAAAAATTTTGTTGATAGCTTGTGGTTATTAGTTAACGGAATTTTACCATATTTGGGGCTGGAACGAATGAACAAAATCACAAGACCAGGTGAGTTAATGATGAAATAATGTTGCTTTTTCATCTTCTGAATAATTTTTATATCAAAATTTGGTAAATTTCCCTTAACTTATAGCCACAAGCTATCAAATACTTTTTTTTTGGAACTTGCATAATTTCGTTTCCCGAACAAAAATCCAAATAAAAGTTTTGGTGGTTTCAAGTAATTTCGATTATATGGGCCTATTTTAGAGTGATGACTGGCATTTTTTAGGACACATTCCTACCGCGGAAAAAATACTCAAAATTATTCCTTCTTTACACTAGCACATTGTACACATCCTAAATCACCTGTTTTACCCTTTTTTTATTAAAAATTGCATTTTTTATTCAAGAATTCAACCTTCTTTTAAAAACACGAAAAACAAGTTTATGTTAAATGTTCAGTATCGTTGATCTTCGCATATTTGCATGGCCAACTTTTCAAGACATTTAATTTCCACATGAATGAAAAATTATTCATTTACGTTTTCACCCAGATATCAACTTGACATGAATAAAATTCACTAACCATTTTGCCTAGAGTTGTTGTTTATGTGGTCATAAATGAAAGACGAGTTTTTTCCTGAAAAGTGCCGTTTTCAATAAAGAAAAAATGTAAAACAGGTCAATTGGGGTGTTTACATTCTGCTTATGATAAAAAGGAAGAGTTTTGAGTGCTTACATTTTTTTGGAAGTGTCGTAAGAGTCTACTATAATTTGTCCAGTTTTAGGAGAAACTTTTCAATATTTTTGTGAAGGTTAAAACGAATTTGCCAGGGAAAAAATACTTTGCTGGCCAGAATTTAATATTTTTTTAATACAGACATGTATCGAAATCATAGTGCTAAAAATATATCTATGAAGGAATACCTTTTTGCCACCATACTCAAAATTCAAATCCACCCCATTTGGGGAGATATTATATTGAAACAGTAGATTATTATTATCCGAAATGTATTTTTCGAACCACCATATAACAAATTCGGGTCAGCCACGTCATAGGGGTAGTTTATATTAATGACTTTTGGAAAAACTTTGCTGATCAGGATTTCCAGTTGATATATATATATTTCATTGAAATAATAGATTGAGAAACTTTTCTTGCCGGGGGTTTCTAGTGAAGATATTTCATTAAAAAAGTAAATTATGATTTCTCAAAACGTATTTTCTATGCCACCAAAGATTTCTGATATGGCTTTTCCAAGAAAATTGTTCATCAATATACTTATAATCCCAAGAATTTTGTTGTTGCGGAATATTTTATATTGTTTCCATTGAAAACTAAATAATTTCCGGTATGCCTTGATTTTTCTTTAAACTTCGTAAAGGAAGATTTATCAATATTCATAGTCAACTTATGATTGTTCAACCAATGGAAAATTATTTTTAAAATCCAATTGAATATTTTCGATTACCATTTCCTTTTCATTATTCCCAAAATGAATTAATGTTATGTCATCTGCAATTAATTTGAGGTCACCTGTAAATCAAGATTTGATATTGAATTGATGTATTTTAGATACAATACAGGTCCAAGAATTGAACCTTGTGGTACACCACATGTTATATTCCCTATCAAACTTTTTTATTTCCCATGCGAACATTGCTTTCTCCCTAATAAATAATTTCAAAACCGTTTATGTACAGGATCTCTGATCCCAATATTTAATAATTTACTTAATGAAATTCCGTGATCTACCGTATCAAATGTTTTTGATAGATTCAGTGACACTAAACAAGACTGGTAGTTTTCATCTAGCCTCAGTTGAATTTTTGTGTTAGAATGTCGTTGGATCTTCGAAAAGCATAATGTCCATTGTAAAAATTTTTTTAATAATTTTGTAATAATAATTTTGTAATAATTTTGGATAAAATTGGTAAGACTGATATTGGTGGATAATTACACAAATCTTTTTTTACCACTTTTGATGAAGGAGAAAATATTTCCCAACGACTTGAAATTTGAAAAAACATAGAATAATAGGATATTTCCATTAAGCAAAGTTTTTCAGAATTCTGATGAAGGATCTAAAATTGAAGTAAAAAGGGTTGATTAAACGGCTTATTTTTCAAATTTCATTACCGTATAATTTTTCATTGTGAATCTGGTAATGTAGTCACATTTTTTCCAAAACAATTTGCTAATGAATATTTTATTTTTATTTCCGACCTTAATAAGAACAGTTGGCACTGAAAATAAAGACTCTTTCATGAAATTTGGTGTCCCAGTCGAGTTTTTGAGTACATTTTGGAGGTGTTTCTTTGTCCGTATCAGTAACAATTGAAACGTCGTGAAGAAACCTTAAGTCAATCGAGAGATGAACATCCAAAACCTTGTATGTTTGTCAATTTACCTGTTAGAGTTGTACTCGGTGCTCTCCGGCCTCAAAATGTCGTATCTATCCAGATCCGGCCTTTCTACAGGGCCGTACGGTCTCCGGAACGAGTCTCCGTGAGCGTAATCTCCACTTGATTCGTGCACCGGTCTAATGCCGTAGTCTGGGTCTGGCCTATCGAAAGCGTCCGGTCTCGGTCGAGTTTTGTGGTCGTCGTAGGGGTAGTCCAGAGCTTCTGGTCTGAATGGGGGTGGCTTGTCAGCGTGTTGCCCTGAAAAAGTTTATTGGTTTTGAAAGAATGAAGCTCCGAATAACTAACAATGTCAGGGAGTTCCATAAGATACATTAAAAAGTTCATTGGAAATCCCAGTTATTGCCCTTTCAGCACAAAAAAATTTCTAAAATTTATGTCGAAACAGAAATTTAGAACTTCACATTCGAAGGGATTCGATTATATAAAATTTGAACGCACTCTCTTGACGACCCGACAATGATCTTCGATGGTGAAAAGTTGTTAATTGGACGGGAATGAATGTATTCTGACCCACGACAAATCGCGCCAACGCGAATGCTATTTTTCAAAGCACTTCAAAAAATATAAAATTCGACCGCACTCCCCTGACGACCCGACAATGTCGTTTGATGACGAAAAGATGTTATTTGATCAGATATGAATGTATTCTGACCCACGACAAATCGCGCCAACGCGAATGCTATTTTTGAGAGCATTTCAAAAAATTTAAAATTCGACCACCCTCCTCTGACGACCCGGCAATGACCTTTGATGACGAAAAGATGTTATTTGGACAGAAATGAATGTATTCTGACCCACGACAACTCGCGCCAACGCGAATGCTATTTTTGAGAGCACTTCAAAAAATATAAAATTCGACCGCACTCCCCTGACGACCCGACAATGACCTTTGATGACGAAAAGATGTTATTTGGACAGAAATGAATGTATTCTGACCCACGACAAATCGCGCCAACGCGAATGCTATTTTTGAGAGCATTTCAAAAAATTTAAAATTCGACCACCCTCCTCTGACGACCCGGCAATGACCTTTGATGACGAAAAGATGTTATTTGGACAGAAATGAATGTATTCTGACCCACGACAACTCGCGCCAACGCGAATGCTATTTTTGAGAGCACTTCAAAAAATATAAAATTCGACCGCACTCCCCTGACGACCCGACAATGACCTTTGATGACGAAAAGATGTTATTTGGACAGAAATGAATGTATTCTGACCCACGACAAATCGCGCCAACGCGAATGCTATTTTTGAGAGCATTTCAAAAAATTTAAAATTCGACCGCACTCCCCTGACGACCCGACAATGACCTTTGATGACGAAAAGATGTTATTTGGACAGAAATGAATGTATTCTGACCCACGACAAATCGCGCCAACGCGAATGCTATGTTTGAGAGCACTTCAAAAAATTTAAAATTCGACCACCCTCCTCCGACGACCCGACAATGACGTTTGATGACGAAAAGATGTTATTTGGACAAAAATGAATGTTTTCTGACCTACGACAAATCGCGCCAATGCGAATGCTATTTTTGAGAGCACTTCAAAAAATTTAAAATTCAACCGCACTCCTCTGACGACCCGACAATGACCTTTGATTACGAAAAGATGTTATTTGGACAGAAATGAATGTATTCGGACCCACGACAAATCGCGCCAACGCGAATGCTATTTTTGAGAGCACTTCAAAAAATTTAAAATTCGACCGCACTCCCCTGACGACCCGACAATGACCTTTGATGACAAAAAGATGTTATTTGGACAGAAATGAATGTATTCTGACCCACGACAAATCGCGTTAACGCGAATGCTATTTTTGAGAGCACTTCAAAAAATTTAAAATTCGACCGCACTCCCCTGACGACCCGACAATGACGTTTGATGACGAAAAGATGTTATTTGGTCAAAAATGAATGTATTCTGACCCACGACAAATCGCGTTAACGCGAATGCTATTTTTGAGAGCACTTCAAAAAATATAAAATTCGACCGCACTCCCCTGACGACCCGACAACGACCTTTGATGACGAAAAGATGTTATTTGGACAGAAATGAATGTATTCTGACCCACGACAAATCGCGCCAACGCGAATGCTATTTTTGAGAGCACTTCAAAAAATATAAAATTCGACCGCACTCCCCTGACGACCCGACAATGTCGTTTGATGACGAAAAGATGTTATTTGGACAGAAATGAATGTATTCTGACCCACGACAAATCGCGCTAACGCGAATGCTATTTTTGAGAGCACTTCAAAAAATATAAAATTCGACCGCACTCCCCTGACGACCCGACAATGACGTTTGTTGACGAAAAGATGTTATTTGGACAGAAATGAATGTATTCTGACCCACGACAAATCGCGCCAACGCGAATGCTATTTTTGAGAGCACTTCAAAAAATATAAAATTCGACCGCACTCCCCTGACGACCCGACAATGACGTTTGTTGACGAAAAGATGTTATTTGGACAGAAATGAATGTATTCTGACCCACGACAAATCGCGCCAACGCGAATGCTATTTTTGAGAGCACTTCAAAAAATATAAAATTCGACCGCACTCCCCTGACGACCCGACAATGACGTTTGATGACGAAAAGATGTTATTTGGACAGAAATGAATGTATTCTGACCCACGACAAATCGCGCCAACGCGAATGCTATTTTTGAGAGCACTTCAAAAAATATAAAATTCGACCGCACTCCCCTGACGACACGACAATGACGTTTGTTGACGAAAAGATGTTATTTGGACAGAAATGAATGTATTCTGACCCACGACAAATCGCGCCAACGCGAATGCTATTTTTGAGAGCACTTCAAAAAATATAAAATTCGACCGCACTCCCCTGACGACCCGACAATGTCGTTTGATGACGAAAAGATGTTATTTGGACAGAAATGAATGTATTCTGACCCACGACAAATCGCGCCAACGCGAATGCTATTTTTGAGAGCACTTCAAAAAATATAAAATTCGACCGCACTCCCCTGACGACCCGACAATGACGTTTGTTGACGAAAAGATGTTATTTGGACAGAAATGAATGTATTCTGACCCACGACAAATCGCGCCAACGCGAATGCTATTTTTGAGAGCACTTCAAAAAATATAAAATTCGACCGCACTCCCCTGACGACCCGACAATGACGTTTGTTGACGAAAAGATGTTATTTGGACAGAAATGAATGTATTCTGACCCACGACAAATCGCGCCAACGCGAATGCTATTTTTGAGAGCACTTCAAAAAATATAAAATTCGACCGCACTCCCCTGACGACCCGACAATGACGTTTGATGACGAAAAGATGTTATTTGGACAGAAATGAATGTATTCTGACCCACGACAAATCGCGCCAACGCGAATGCTATTTTTGAGAGCACTTCAAAAAATATAAAATTCGACCGCACTCCCCTGACGACCCGACAATGACGTTTGTTGACGAAAAGATGTTATTTGGACAGAAATGAATGTATTCTGACCCACGACAAATCGCGCCAACGCGAATGCTATTTTTGAGAGCACTTCAAAAAATATAAAATTCGACCGCACTCCCCTGACGACCCGACAATGACGTTTGTTGACGAAAAGATGTTATTTGGACAGAAATGAATGTATTCTGACCCACGACAAATCGCGCCAACGCGAATGCTATTTTTGAGAGCACTTCAAAAAATATAAAATTCGACCGCACTCCCCTGACGACCCGACAATGACGTTTGATGACGAAAAGATGTTATTTGGACAGAAATGAATGTATTCTGACCTACGACAAATCGCGCCAACGCGAATGCTATTTTTGAGAGCTCTTCAAAAAATTTAAAATTCGACCGCACTCCCCTGACGACCCGACAATGTCGTTTGATGACGAAGAGATGTTATTTGGACAGATATGAATGTATTCTGACCCACGACAAATCGCGCCAACGCGTATGCCATTTTTGAGAGCACTTCAAAAAATATAAAATTCGACCGCACTCCCCTGACGACCCGACAATGACGTTTGATGACGAAAAGATGTTATTTGGACAGAAATGAATGTATTCTGACCTACGACAAATCGCGCCAACGCGAATGCTATTTTTGAGAGCTCTTCAAAAAATTTAAAATTCGACTGCACTCCCCTGACGACCCGACAATGTCGTTTGATGACGAAGAGATGTTATTTGGACAGATATGAATGTATTCTGACCCACGACAAATCGCGCCAACGCGTATGCCATTTTTGAGAGCACTTCAAAAAATATAAAATTCGACCGCACTCCCCTGACGACCCGACAATGACGTTTGATGACGAAAAGATGTTATTTGGACAGAAATGAATGTATTCTGACCTACGACAAATCGCGCCAACGCGAATGCTATTTTTGAGAGCTCTTCAAAAAATTTAAAATTCGACCGCACTCCCCTGACGACCCGACAATGTCGTTTGATGACGAAGAGATGTTATTTGGACAGATATGAATGTATTCTGACCCACGACAAATCGCGCCAACGCGTATGCCATTTTTGAGAGCACTTCAAAAAATATAAAATTCGACCGCACTCGCCTGACGACCCGACAATGACCTTTGATGTCGAAAAGATGTTATTTGGACAGAAATGAATGTATTCTGACCCACGACAAATCGCGCCAACGCGAATGCTATTTTTGAGAGCACTTCAAAACATATAAAATTCGACCGCACTCCCCTGACGACCCGACAATGACCTTTGATGACGAAAAGATGTTATTTGGACAGAAATGAATGTATTCTGACCCACGACAAATCGCGCCAACGCGAATGCTATTTTTGAGAGCACTTCAAAAAATATAAAATTCGACCGCACTCGCCTGACGACCCGACAATGACCTTTGATGACGAAAAGATGTTATTTGGACAAAAATGAATGTATTCTGACCCACGACTAATCGCGCCAACGCGAATGCTATTTTTGAGAGCACTTCAAAAAATATAAAATTCGACCGCACTCGCCTGACGACCCGACAATGACCTTTGATGACGAAAAGATGTTATTTGGACAAAAATGAATGTATTCTGACACACGACAAATCGCGCCAACGCGAATGCTATTTTTGAGAGCACTTCAAAAAATATAAAATTCGACCGCACTCGCCTGACGACCCGACACTGACGTTTGATGACGAAAAGATGTTATTTGAACAGATATGAATGTATTCTGACCCACGACAAATCGCGCCAACGCGAATGCTATTTTTGAGAGCACTTCAAAAAATTTTAAAATTCGACCGCACTCCCCTGACGACCCGACAATGACGTTTGATGACGAAAAGATGTTATTTGAACAGATATGAATGTATTCTGACCCACGACAAATCGCGCCAACGCGAATGCTATTTTTGAGAGCACTTCAAAAAATTTTAAAATTCGACCGCACTCCCCTGACGACCCGACAATGACGTTTGATGACAAAAAGATGTTATTTGGACAAAAATGAATGTTTTCTGACCTACGACAAATCGCGCCAACGCGAATGCTATTTTTGAGAGCACTTCAAAAAATTTAAAATTCGACCACCCTCCTCTGACGAACCGACAATGACGTTTGATGACAAAAAGATGTTATTTGGACAAAAATTAATGTATTCTGACCCACGACAAATCGCGCCAACGCGAATGCTATTTTTGAGAGCACTTCAAAAAATTTAAAATTCGACCGCACTCCTCTGACGACCCGACAATGACGTTTGATGACGAAAAGATGTTATTTGGACAGAAATGAATGTATTCTGACCCACGACAAATCGCGTTAACGCGAATGCTATTTTTGAGAGCACTTCAAAAAATTTAAAATTCGACCGCACTCCCCTGACGACCCGTCAATGACGTTCGATGACGAAAAGATGTTATTTGGTCAAAAATGAATGTATTCTGACCCACGACAAATCGCGCCAACGCGAATGCTATTTTTGAGAGCACTTCAAATAATATAAAATTCGACCGCACTCCCCTGACGACCCGACAATGACGTTTGTTGACGAAAAGATGTTATTTGGACGAAAATTATTGTATTCGGACCCACGACAAATCGCTCCAACGCGAATGCTATTTTTGAGAGCACTTCAAAAAATTTAAAATTCGACCGCACTCCCCTGACGACCCGACAATGACCTTTGATGACGAAAAGATGTTATTTGGACAGAAATGAATGTTTTCTGACCTACGACAAATCTCGCCAACGCGAATGCTATTTTTGAGAGCACTTCAAAAAATTTAAAATTCGACCACCCTCCTCTGACGAACCGACAATGACGTTTGATGACGAAAAGATGTTATTTGGACAGAAATGAATGTATTCTGACCTACGACAAATCGCGCCAACGCGAATGCTATTTTTGAGAGCTCTTCAAAAAATTTAAAATTCGACCGCACTCCCCTGACGACCCGACAATGTCGTTTGATGACGAAGAGATGTTATTTGGACAGATATGAATGTATTCTGACCCACGACAAATCGCGCCAACGCGATTGCTATTTTTGAGAGCACTTCAAAAAATATAAAATTCGACCGCACTCCCCTGACGACCCGACAATGACGTTTGATGACGAAAAGATGTTATTTGGTCAAAAATGAATGTATTCTGACCCACGACAAATCGCGCCAACGCGAATGCTATTTTTGAGAGCTCTTCAAAAAATTTAAAATTCGACCGCACTCCCCTGACGACCCGACAATGTCGTTTGATGACGAAGAGATGTTATTTGGACAGATATGAATGTATTCTGACCCACGACAAATCGCGCCAACGCGTATGCCATTTTTGAGAGCACTTCAAAAAATATAAAATTCGACCGCACTCCCCTGACGACCCGACAATGACGTTTGATGACGAAAAGATGTTATTTGGACAGAAATGAATGTATTCTGACCTACGACAAATCGCGCCAACGCGAATGCTATTTTTGAGAGCTCTTCAAAAAATTTAAAATTCGACCGCACTCCCCTGACGACCCGACAATGTCGTTTGATGACGAAGAGATGTTATTTGGACAGATATGAATGTATTCTGACCCACGACAAATCGCGCCAACGCGTATGCCATTTTTGAGAGCACTTCAAAAAATATAAAATTCGACCGCACTCCCCTGACGACCCGACAATGACGTTTGATGACGAAAAGATGTTATTTGGACAGAAATGAATGTATTCTGACCTACGACAAATCGCGCCAACGCGAATGCTATTTTTGAGAGCTCTTCAAAAAATTTAAAATTCGACCGCACTCCCCTGACGACCCGACAATGTCGTTTGTTGACGAAGAGATGTTATTTGGACAGATATGAATGTATTCTGACCCACGACAAATCGCGCCAACGCGAATGCTATTTTTGAGAGCACTTCAAAAAATATAAAATTCGACCGCACTCCCCTGATGACCCGACAATGACCTTTGATGAAGAAAAGATGTTATTTGGACAGATATGAATGTATTCTGACCCACGACAAATCGCGCCAACGCGAATGCTATTTTTGAGAGCACTTCAAAAAATATAAAATTCGACCGCACTCCCCTGATGACCCGACAATGACCTTTGATGAAGAAAAGATGTTATTTGGACAGATATGAATGTATTCTGACCCACGACAAATCGCGCCAACTCGAATGCTATTTTTGAGAGCACTTCAAAAAATATAAAATTCGACCGCACTCCCCTGATGACCCGACAATGACCTTTGATGAAGAAAAGATGTTATTTGGACAGATATGAATGTATTCTGACCCACGACAAATCGCGCCAACGCGAATGCTATTTTTGAGAGCACTTCAAAAAATATAAAATTCGACCGCACTCCCCTGATGACCCGACAATGACCTTTGATGACGAAAAGATGTTATTTGGACAGATATGAATGTATTCTGACCCACGACAAATCGCGCCAACGCGAATGCTATTTTTGAGAGCACTTCAAAAAATTTAAAATTCGATTGCACTCCTCTGACGACCCGACAATGACGTTTGATGACGAAAAGATGTTATTTGGACAGAAATGAATGTATTCTGACCCACGACAAATCGCGCCAACGCGAGTGCTATTTTTGAGAGCACTTCAAAAAATATAAAATTCGACCGCACTCCCCTGACGACCCGACAATGACCTTTGATGACGAAAAAATGTTATTTGGACAGATATGAATGTATTCTGACCCACGACAAATCGCGCCAACGCGAATGCTACTTTTGAGAGCACTTCAAAAAATTTAAAATTCGATTGCACTCCTCTGACGACCCGACAATGACGTTTGTTGACGAAAAGATGTTATTTGGACAGAAATTAATGTATTCTGACCCACGACAAATCGCGCCAACGCGAGTGCTATTTTTGAGAGCACTTCAAAAAATATAAAATTCGACCGCACTCCCCTGACGACCCGACAATGACCTTTGATGACGAAAAAATGTTATTTGGACAGATATGAATGTATTCTGACCCACGACAAATCGCGCCAACGCGAATGCTACTTTTGAGAGCACTTCAAAAAATTTAAAATTCGATTGCACTCCTCTGACGACCCGACAATGACGTTTGATGACGAAAAGATGTTATTTGGACAGAAATTAATGTATTCTGACCCACGACAAATCGCGCCAACGCGAGTGCTATTTTTGAGAGCACTTCAAAAAATATAAAATTCGACCGCACTCCCCTGATGACCCGACAATGACCTTTGATGACGAAAAGATGTTATTTGGACAGATATGAATGTATTCTGACCCACGACAAATCGCGCCAACGCGAATGCTATTTTTGAGAGCACTTCAAAAATTTAAAATTCGATTGCACTCCCCTGATGACCCGACAATGACGTTTGATGACGAAAAGATGTTATTTGGACAGATATGAATGTATTCTGACCCACGACAAATCGCGCCAACGCGAATGCTATTTTTGAGAGCACTTCAAAAAATATAAAATTCGACCGCACTCCCCTGATGACCCGACAATGACCTTTGATGACGAAAAGATGTTATTTGGATAGATATGAATGTATTCTGACCCACGACAAATCGCGCCAACGCGAATGCTATTTTTGAGAGCACTTCAAAAATTTAAAATTCGATTGCACTCCCCTGATGACCCGACAATGACGTTTGATGACGAAAAGATGTTATTTGGACAGATATGAATGTATTCTGACCCACGACAAATCGCGCCAACGCGAATGCTATTTTTGAGAGCACTTCAAAAAATTAAATATTCGATTGCACTCCCCTGACGACCCGACAATGTCGTTTGATGGCGAAAAGATGTTATTTGGACTGATATGAATGTATTCTGTCCCACGAAAAATCGCGCCAACGCGAATGCTATTTTTGAGAGTTCTTCAAAAAATATAAAATTCGACCGCACTCCCCTGACGACCCGACAATGTCGTTTGATGACGAAAAGATGTTATTTGGACAGATATGAATGTATTCTGACCCACGACAAATCGCGCCAACGCGAATGCTATTTTTGAGAGCACTTCAAAACATATAAAATTCGACCGCACTCCCCTGACGACCCGACAATGACGTTTGATGACGAAAAGATGTTATTTGGACAGAAATGAATGTATTCTGACCTACGACAAATCGCGCCAACGCGAATGCTATTTTTGAGAGCACTTCAAAAATTTAAAATTCGATTGCACTACCCTGATGACCCGACAATGACCTTTGATGACGAAAAGATGTTATTTGGACAGATATGAATGTATTCTGACCCACGACAAATCGCGCCAACGCGAATGCTATTTTTGAGAGCACTTCAAAAATTTAAAATTCGATTGCACTATCCTGATGACCCGACAATGACCTTTGATGACGAAAAGATGTTATTTGGACAGATATGAATGTATTCTGACCCACGACAAATCGCGCCAACGCGAATGCTATTTTTGAGAGCACTTCAAAAAATATAAAATTCGACCGCACTCCCCTGACGACCCGACAATGTCGTTTGATGACGAAAAGATGTTATTTGGACAGATATGAATGTATTCTGACCCACGACAAA
This sequence comes from Chrysolina americana, assembly GCA_958502065.1. NCBI lineage: Eukaryota > Metazoa > Arthropoda > Insecta > Coleoptera > Chrysomelidae > Chrysolina > Chrysolina americana. The sequence goes on along the minus strand of OY293421.1, from coordinate 52,851,593 downwards.
TCGCGCCAACGCGAATGCTATTTTTGAGAGCACTTCAAAAAATATAAAATTCGACCGCACTCGCCTGACGACCTGACAAGGACCTTTGATGACGAAAAGATGTTATTTGGACAGATATGAATGTATTCTGACCCACGACAAATCGCGCCAACGCGAATGCTATTTTTGAGAGCACTTCAAAAAATTAAAATTCGACCGCACTCCCCTGACGACCCGACAATGTCGTTTGATGACGAAAAAATGTTATTTGGACAGATATGAATGTATTCTGACCCACGACAAATCGCGCCAACGCGAATGCTATTTTTGAGAGCACTTCAAAAAATATAAAGTTCGACCGCACTCGCCTGACGACCCGACAATGACCTTTGATGTCGAAAATATGTTATTTGGACAGAAATGAATGTATTCTGACCCACGACAAATCGCGCCAACGCGAATGCTATTTTTGAGAGCACTTCAAAACATATAAAATTCGACCGCACTCCCCTGACGACCCGACAATGACGTTTGATGACGAAAAGATGTTATTTGGACAGAAATGAATGTATTCTGACCTACGACAAATCGCGCCAACGCGAATGCTATTTTTGAGAGCTCTTCAAAAAATTTAAAATTCGACCGCACTCCCCTGACGACCCGACAATGTCGTTTGTTGACGAAGAGATGTTATTTGGACAGATATGAATGTATTCTGACCCACGACAAATCGCGCCAACGCGAATGCTATTTTTGAGAGCACTTCAAAAAATATAAAATTCGACCGCACTCCCCTGATGACCCGACAATGACCTTTGATGAAGAAAAGATGTTATTTGGACAGATATGAATGTATTCTGACCCACGACAAATCGCGCCAACGCGAATGCTATTTTTGAGAGCACTTCAAAAAATATAAAATTCGACCGCACTCCCCTGATGACCCGACAATGACCTTTGATGAAGAAAAGATGTTATTTGGACAGATATGAATGTATTCTGACCCACGACAAATCGCGCCAACTCGAATGCTATTTTTGAGAGCACTTCAAAAAATATAAAATTCGACCGCACTCCCCTGATGACCCGACAATGACCTTTGATGAAGAAAAGATGTTATTTGGACAGATATGAATGTATTCTGACCCACGACAAATCGCGCCAACGCGAATGCTATTTTTGAGAGCACTTCAAAAAATATAAAATTCGACCGCACTCCCCTGATGACCCGACAATGACCTTTGATGACGAAAAGATGTTATTTGGACAGATATGAATGTATTCTGACCCACGACAAATCGCGCCAACGCGAATGCTATTTTTGAGAGCACTTCAAAAAATTTATAATTCGATTGCACTCCTCTGACGACCCGACAATGACGTTTGATGACGAAAAGATGTTATTTGGACAGAAATGAATGTATTCTGACCCACGACAAATCGCGCCAACGCGAGTGCTATTTTTGAGAGCACTTCTAAAAATATAAAATTCGACCGCACTCCCCTGACGACCCGACAATGACCTTTGATGACGAAAAAATGTTATTTGGACAGATATGAATGTATTCTGACCCACGACAAATCGCGCCAACGCGAATGCTACTTTTGAGAGCACTTCAAAAAATTTAAAATTCGATTGCACTCCTCTGACGACCCGACAATGACGTTTGTTGACGAAAAGATGTTATTTGGACAGAAATTAATGTATTCTGACCCACGACAAATCGCGCCAACGCGAGTGCTATTTTTGAGAGCACTTCAAAAAATATAAAATTCGACCGCACTCCCCTGACGACCCGACAATGACCTTTGATGACGAAAAAATGTTATTTGGACAGATATGAATGTATTCTGACCCACGACAAATCGCGCCAACGCGAATGCTACTTTTGAGAGCACTTCAAAAAATTTAAAATTCGATTGCACTCCTCTGACGACCCGACAATGACGTTTGATGACGAAAAGATGTTATTTGGACAGAAATTAATGTATTCTGACCCACGACAAATCGCGCCAACGCGAGTGCTATTTTTGAGAGCACTTCAAAAAATATAAAATTCGACCGCACTCCCCTGATGACCCGACAATGACCTTTGATGACGAAATGATGTTATTTGGACAGATATGAATGTATTCTGACCCACGACAAATCGCGCCAACGCGAATGCTATTTTTGAGAGCACTTCAAAAATTTAAAATTCGATTGCACTCCCCTGATGACCCGACAATGACCTTTGATGACGAAAAGATGTTATTTGGACAGATATGAATGTATTCTGACCCACGACAAATCGCGCCAACGCGAATGCTATTTTTGAGAGCACTTCAAAAAATTTAAAATTCGATTGCACTCCTCTGACGACCCGACAATGACGTTTGATGACGAAAAGATGTTATTTGGACAGAAATTAATGTATTCTGACCCACGACAAATCGCGCCAACGCGAGTGCTATTTTTGAGAGCACTTCAAAAAATATAAAATTCGACCGCACTCCCCTGATGACCCGACAATGACCTTTGATGACGAAAAGATGTTATTTGGACAGATATGAATGTATTCTGACCCACGACAAATCGCGCCAACGCGAGTGCTATTTTTGAGAGCACTTCAAAAAATATAAAATTCGACCGCACTCCCCTGATGACCCGACAATGACCTTTGATGACGAAAAGATGTTATTTGGACAGAAATGTATGTATTCTGACCCACGACAAATCGCGTTAACGCGAATGCTATTTTTGAGAGCACTTCAAAAAATTTAAAATTCGACCACCCTCCTCTGACGAACCGACAATGACGTTTGATGACAAAAAGATCTTATTTGGTCAAAAATGAATGTATTCTGACCCACGACAAATCGCGCCAACGCGTATGCCATTTTTGAGAGCACTTCAAAAAATATAAAATTCGACCGCACTCCCCTGACGACCCGACAATGACGTTTGATGACGAAAAGATGTTATTTGGACAGAAATGAATGTATTCTGACCTACGACAAATCGCGCCAACGCGAATGCTATTTTTGAGAGCTCTTCAAAAAATTTAAAATTCGACCGCACTCCCCTGACGACCCGACAATGTCGTTTGATGACGAAGAGATGTTATTTGGACAGATATGAATGTATTCTGACCCACGACAAATCGCGCCAACGCGATTGCTATTTTTGAGAGCACTTCAAAAAATATAAAATTCGACCGCACTCCCCTGACGACCCGACAATGACGTTTGATGACGAAAAGATGTTATTTGGTCAAAAATGAATGTATTCTGACCCACGACAAATCGCGCCAACGCGAATGCTATTTTTGAGAGCTCTTCAAAAAATTTAAAATTCGACCGCACTCCCCTGACGACCCGACAATGTCGTTTGATGACGAAGAGATGTTATTTGGACAGATATGAATGTATTCTGACCCACGACAAATCGCGCCAACGCGTATGCCATTTTTGAGAGCACTTCAAAAAATATAAAATTCGACCGCACTCCCCTGACGACCCGACAATGACGTTTGATGACGAAAAGATGTTATTTGGACAGAAATGAATGTATTCTGACCTACGACAAATCGCGCCAACGCGAATGCTATTTTTGAGAGCTCTTCAAAAAATTTAAAATTCGACCGCACTCCCCTGACGACCCGACAATGTCGTTTGATGACGAAGAGATGTTATTTGGACAGATATGAATGTATTCTGACCCACGACAAATCGCGCCAACGCGTATGCCATTTTTGAGAGCACTTCAAAAAATATAAAATTCGACCGCACTCCCCTGACGACCCGACAATGACGTTTGATGACGAAAAGATGTTATTTGGACAGAAATGAATGTATTCTGACCTACGACAAATCGCGCCAACGCGAATGCTATTTTTGAGAGCTCTTCAAAAAATTTAAAATTCGACCGCACTCCCCTGACGACCCGACAATGTCGTTTGTTGACGAAGAGATGTTATTTGGACAGATATGAATGTATTCTGACCCACGACAAATCGCGCCAACGCGAATGCTATTTTTGAGAGCACTTCAAAAAATATAAAATTCGACCGCACTCCCCTGATGACCCGACAATGACCTTTGATGAAGAAAAGATGTTATTTGGACAGATATGAATGTATTCTGACCCACGACAAATCGCGCCAACGCGAATGCTATTTTTGAGAGCACTTCAAAAAATATAAAATTCGACCGCACTCCCCTGATGACCCGACAATGACCTTTGATGAAGAAAAGATGTTATTTGGACAGATATGAATGTATTCTGACCCACGACAAATCGCGCCAACTCGAATGCTATTTTTGAGAGCACTTCAAAAAATATAAAATTCGACCGCACTCCCCTGATGACCCGACAATGACCTTTGATGAAGAAAAGATGTTATTTGGACAGATATGAATGTATTCTGACCCACGACAAATCGCGCCAACGCGAATGCTATTTTTGAGAGCACTTCAAAAAATATAAAATTCGACCGCACTCCCCTGATGACCCGACAATGACCTTTGATGACGAAAAGATGTTATTTGGACAGATATGAATGTATTCTGACCCACGACAAATCGCGCCAACGCGAATGCTATTTTTGAGAGCACTTCAAAAAATTTAAAATTCGATTGCACTCCTCTGACGACCCGACAATGACGTTTGATGACGAAAAGATGTTATTTGGACAGAAATGAATGTATTCTGACCCACGACAAATCGCGCCAACGCGAGTGCTATTTTTGAGAGCACTTCAAAAAATATAAAATTCGACCGCACTCCCCTGACGACCCGACAATGACCTTTGATGACGAAAAAATGTTATTTGGACAGATACGAATGTATTCTGACCCACGACAAATCGCGCCAACGCGAATGCTACTTTTGAGAGCACTTCAAAAAATTTAAAATTCGATTGCACTCCTCTGACGACCCGACAATGACGTTTGTTGACGAAAAGATGTTATTTGGACAGAAATTAATGTATTCTGACCCACGACAAATCGCGCCAACGCGAGTGCTATTTTTGAGAGCACTTCAAAAAATATAAAATTCGACCGCACTCCCCTGACGACCCGACAATGACCTTTGATGACGAAAAAATGTTATTTGGACAGATATGAATGTATTCTGACCCACGACAAATCGCGCCAACGCGAATGCTACTTTTGAGAGCACTTCAAAAAATTTAAAATTCGATTGCACTCCTCTGACGACCCGACAATGACGTTTGATGACGAAAAGATGTTATTTGGACAGAAATTAATGTATTCTGACCCACGACAAATCGCGCCAACGCGAGTGCTATTTTTGAGAGCACTTCAAAAAATATAAAATTCGACCGCACTCCCCTGATGACCCGACAATGACCTTTGATGACGAAAAGATGTTATTTGGACAGATATGAATGTATTCTGACCCACGACAAATCGCGCCAACGCGAATGCTATTTTTGAGAGCACTTCAAAAATTTAAAATTCGATTGCACTCCCCTGATGACCCGACAATGACGTTTGATGACGAAAAGATGTTATTTGGACAGATATGAATGTATTCTGACCCACGACAAATCGCGCCAACGCGAATGCTATTTTTGAGAGCACTTCAAAAAATATAAAATTCGACCGCACTCCCCTGATGACCCGACAATGACCTTTGATGACGAAAAGATGTTATTTGGATAGATATGAATGTATTCTGACCCACGACAAATCGCGCCAACGCGAATGCTATTTTTGAGAGCACTTCAAAAATTTAAAATTCGATTGCACTCCCCTGATGACCCGACAATGACGTTTGATGACGAAAAGATGTTATTTGGACAGATATGAATGTATTCTGACCCACGACAAATCGCGCCAACGCGAATGCTATTTTTGAGAGCACTTCAAAAAATTAAATATTCGATTGCACTCCCCTGACGACCCGACAATGTCGTTTGATGGCGAAAAGATGTTATTTGGACTGATATGAATGTATTCTGTCCCACGAAAAATCGCGCCAACGCGAATGCTATTTTTGAGAGTTCCTCAAAAAATATAAAATTCGACCGCACTCCCCTGACGACCCGACAATGTCGTTTGATGACGAAAAGATGTTAATTGGACAGATATGAATGTATTCTGACCCACGACAAATCGCGCCAACGCGAATGCTATTTTTGAGAGCACTTCAAAAATTTAAAATTCGATTGCACTACCCTGATGACCCGACAATGACCTTTGATGACGAAAAGATGTTATTTGGACAGATATGAATGTATTCTGACCCACGACAAATCGCGCCAACGCGAATGCTATTTTTGAGAGCACTTCAAAAAATATAAAATTCGACCGCACTCCCCTGACGACCCGACAATGTCGTTTGATGACGAAAAGATGTTATTTGGACAGATATGAATGTATTCTGACCCACGACAAATCGCGCCAACGCGAATGCTATTTTTGAGAGCACTTCAAAAAATATAAAATTCGACCGCACTCGCCTGACGACCTGACAAGGACCTTTGATGACGAAAAGATGTTATTTGGACAGATATGAATGTATTCTGACCCACGACAAATCGCGCCAACGCGAATGCTATTTTTGAGAGCACTTCAAAAAATTAAAATTCGACCGCACTCCCCTGACGACCCGACAATGTCGTTTGATGACGAAAAAATGTTATTTGGACAGATATGAATGTATTCTGACCCACGACAAATCGCGCCAACGCGAATGCTATTTTTGAGAGCACTTCAAAAAATATAAAGTTCGACCGCACTCGCCTGACGACCCGACAATGACCTTTGATGTCGAAAATATGTTATTTGGACAGAAATGAATGTATTCTGACCCACGACAAATCGCGCCAACGCGAATGCTATTTTTGAGAGCACTTCAAAACATATAAAATTCGACCGCACTCCCCTGACGACCCGACAATGACCTTTGATGACGAAAAGATGTTATTTGGACAGAAATGAATGTATTCTGTCCCACGACAAATCGCGCCAACGCGAATGCTATTTTTGAGAGCACTTCAAAAAATATAAAATTCGACCGCACTCGCCTGACGACCCGACAATGACCTTTGATGACGAAAAGATGTTATTTGGACAAAAATGAATGTATTCTGACCCACGACTAATCGCGCCAACGCGAATGCTATTTTTGAGAGCACTTCAAAAAATATAAAATTCGACCGCACTCGCCTGACGACCCGACAATGACCTTTGATGACGAAAAGATGTTATTTGGACAAAAATGAATGTATTCTGACACACGACAAATCGCGCCAACGCGAATGCTATTTTTGAGAGCACTTCAAAAAATATAAAATTCGACCGCACTCGCCTGACGACCCGACACTGACGTTTGATGACGAAAAGATGTTATTTGAACAGATATGAATGTATTCTGACCCACGACAAATCGCGCCAACGCGAATGCTATTTTTGAGAGCACTTCAAAAAATTTAAAATTCGACCGCACTCCCCTGACGACCCGACACTGACGTTTGATGACGAAAAGATGTTATTTGAACAGATATGAATGTATTCTGACCCACGACAAATCGCGCCAACGCGAATGCTATTTTTGAGAGCACTTCAAAAAATTTTAAAATTCGACCGCACTCCCCTGACGACCCGTCAATGACGTTTGATGACAAAAAGATGTTATCTGGACAAAAATGAATGTATTCTGACCCACGACAAATCGCGCCAACGCGAATGCTATTTTTGAGAGCACTTCAAAAAATTTTAAAATTCGACCGCACTCCCCTGACGACCCGACAATGACGTTTGATGACAAAAAGATGTTATTTGGACAAAAATGAATGTTTTCTGACCTACGACAAATCGCGCCAACGCGAATGCTATTTTTAAGAGCACTTCAAAAAATTTAAAATTCGACCGCACTCCCCTGACGACCCGACAATGACCTTTGATGACGAAAAGATGTTATTTGGACAGAAATGAATGTTTTCTGACCTACGACAAATCGCGCCAACGCGAATGCTATTTTTGAGAGCACTTCAAAAAATTTAAAATTCGACCACCCTCCTCTGACGAACCGACAATGACGTTTGATGACGAAAAGATGTTATTTGGACAGAAATGTATGTATTCTGACCCACGACAAATCGCGTTAACGCGAATGCTATTTTTGAGAGCACTTCAAAAAATTTAAAATTCGACCACCCTCCTCTGACGAACCGACAATGACGTTTGATGACAAAAAGATCTTATTTGGTCAAAAATGAATGTATTCTGACCCACGACAAATCGCGCCAACGCGTATGCCATTTTTGAGAGCACTTCAAAAAATATAAAATTCGACCGCACTCCCCTGACGACCCGACAATGACGTTTGATGACGAAAAGATGTTATTTGGACAGAAATGAATGTATTCTGACCTACGACAAATCGCGCCAACGCGAATGCTATTTTTGAGAGCTCTTCAAAAAATTTAAAATTCGACCGCACTCCCCTGACGACCCGACAATGTCGTTTGATGACGAAGAGATGTTATTTGGACAGATATGAATGTATTCTGACCCACGACAAATCGCGCCAACGCGATTGCTATTTTTGAGAGCACTTCAAAAAATATAAAATTCGACCGCACTCCCCTGACGACCCGACAATGTCGTTTGATGACGAAGAGATGTTATTTGGACAGATATGAATGTATTCTGACCCACGACAAATCGCGCCAACGCGATTGCTATTTTTGAGAGCACTTCAAAAAATATAAAATTCGACCGCACTCCCCTGACGACCCGACAATGACGTTTGTTGACGAAAAGATGTTATTTGGACGAAAATTATTGTATTCGGACCCACGACAAATCGCTCCAACGCGAATGCTATTTTTGAGAGCACTTCAAAAAATTTAAAATTCGACCGCACTCCCCTGACGACCCGACAATGACCTTTGATGACGAAAAGATGTTATTTGGACAGAAATGAATGTTTTCTGACCTACGACAAATCGCGCCAACGCGAATGCTATTTTTGAGAGCACTTCAAAAAATTTAAAATTCGACCACCCTCCTCTGACGAACCGACAATGACGTTTGATGACGAAAAGATGTTATTTGGACAGAAATGTATGTATTCTGACCCACGACAAATCGCGTTAACGCGAATGCTATTTTTGAGAGCACTTCAAAAAATTTAAAATTCGACCACCCTCCTCTGACGAACCGACAATGACGTTTGATGACAAAAAGATCTTATTTTGTCAAAAATGAATGTATTCTGACCCACGACAAATCGCGCCAACGCGTATGCCATTTTTGAGAGCACTTCAAAAAATATAAAATTCGACCGCACTCCCCTGACGACCCGACAATGACGTTTGATGACGAAAAGATGTTATTTGGACAGAAATGAATGTATTCTGACCTACGACAAATCGCGCCAACGCGAATGCTATTTTTGAGAGCTCTTCAAAAAATTTAAAATTCGACCGCACTCCCCTGACGACCCGACAATGTCGTTTGATGACGAAGAGATGTTATTTGGACAGATATGAATGTATTCTGACCCACGACAAATCGCGCCAACGCGATTGCTATTTTTGAGAGCACTTCAAAAAATATAAAATTCGACCGCACTCCCCTGACGACCCGACAATGACGTTTGATGACGAAAAGATGTTATTTGGTCAAAAATGAATGTATTCTGACCCACGACAAATCGCGCCAACGCGAATGCTATTTTTGAGAGCTCTTCAAAAAATTTAAAATTCGACCGCACTCCCCTGACGACCCGACAATGTCGTTTGATGACGAAGAGATGTTATTTGGACAGATATGAATGTATTCTGACCCACGACAAATCGCGCCAACGCGTATGCCATTTTTGAGAGCACTTCAAAAAATATAAAATTCGACCGCACTCCCCTGACGACCCGACAATGACGTTTGATGACGAAAAGATGTTATTTGGACAGAAATGAATGTATTCTGACCTACGACAAATCGCGCCAACGCGAATGCTATTTTTGAGAGCTCTTCAAAAAATTTAAAATTCGACCGCACTCCCCTGACGACCCGACAATGTCGTTTGATGACGGAGAGATGTTATTTGGACAGATATGAATGTATTCTGACCCACGACAAATCGCGCCAACGCGTATGCCATTTTTGAGAGCACTTCAAAAAATATAAAATTCGACCGCACTCCCCTGACGACCCGACAATGACGTTTGTTGACGAAAAGATGTTATTTGGACAGAAATGAATGTATTCTGACCCACGACAAATCGCGCCAACGCGAATGCTATTTTTGAGAGCACTTCAAAAAATATAAAATTCGACCGCACTCCCCTGACGACCCGACAATGACGTTTGTTGACGAAAAGATGTTATTTGGACAGAAATGAATGTATTCTGACCCACGACAAATCGCGCCAACGCGAATGCTATTTTTGAGAGCACTTCAAAAAATATAAAATTCGACCGCACTCCCCTGACGACCCGACAATGACGTTTGATGACGAAAAGATGTTATTTGGACAGAAATGAATGTATTCTGACCTACGACAAATCGCGCCAACGCGAATGCTATTTTTGAGAGCTCTTCAAAAAATTTAAAATTCGACCGCACTCCCCTGACGACCCGACAATGTCGTTTGATGACGAAGAGATGTTATTTGGACAGATATGAATGTATTCTGACCCACGACAAATCGCGCCAACGCGTATGCCATTTTTGAGAGCACTTCAAAAAATATAAAATTCGACCGCACTCCCCTGACGACCCGACAATGACGTTTGATGACGAAAAGATGTTATTTGGACAGAAATGAATGTATTCTGACCTACGACAAATCGCGCCAACGCGAATGCTATTTTTGAGAGCTCTTCAAAAAATTTAAAATTCGACCGCACTCCCCTGACGACCCGACAATGTCGTTTGATGACGAAGAGATGTTATTTGGACAGATATGAATGTATTCTGACCCACGACAAATCGCGCCAACGCGTATGCCATTTTTGAGAGCACTTCAAAAAATATAAAATTCGACCGCACTCCCCTGACGACCCGACAATGACGTTTGATGACGAAAAGATGTTATTTGGACAGAAATGAATGTATTCTGACCTACGACAAATCGCGCCAACGCGAATGCTATTTTTGAGAGCTCTTCAAAAAATTTAAAATTCGACCGCACTCCCCTGACGACCCGACAATGTCGTTTGATGACGAAGAGATGTTATTTGGACAGATATGAATGTATTCTGACCCACGACAAATCGCGCCAACGCGTATGCCATTTTTGAGAGCACTTCAAAAAATATAAAATTCGACCGCACTCGCCTGACGACCCGACAATGACCTTTGATGTCGAAAAGATGTTATTTGGACAGAAATGAATGTATTCTGACCCACGACAAATCGCGCCAACGCGAATGCTATTTTTGAGAGCACTTCAAAACATATAAAATTCGACCGCACTCCCCTGACGACCCGACAATGACCTTTGATGACGAAAAGATGTTATTTGGACAGAAATGAATGTATTCTGACCCACGACAAATCGCGCCAACGCGAATGCTATTTTTGAGAGCACTTCAAAAAATATAAAATTCGACCGCACTCGCCTGACGACCCGACAATGACCTTTGATGACGAAAAGATGTTATTTGGACAAAAATGAATGTATTCTGACCCACGACTAATCGCGCCAACGCGAATGCTATTTTTGAGAGCACTTCAAAAAATATAAAATTCGACCGCACTCGCCTGACGACCCGACAATGACCTTTGATGACGAAAAGATGTTATTTGGACAAAAATGAATGTATTCTGACACACGACAAATCGCGCCAACGCGAATGCTATTTTTGAGAGCACTTCAAAAAATATAAAATTCGACCGCACTCGCCTGACGACCCGACACTGACGTTTGATGACGAAAAGATGTTATTTGAACAGATATGAATGTATTCTGACCCACGACAAATCGCGCCAACGCGAATGCTATTTTTGAGAGCACTTCAAAAAATATAAAATTCGACCGCACTCCCCTGACGACCCGACACTGACGGTTGATGACGAAAAGATGTTATTTGAACAGATATGAATGTATTCTGACCCACGACAAATCGCGCCAACGCGAATGCTATTTTTGAGAGCACTTCAAAAAATTTTAAAATTCGACCGCACTCCCCTGACGACCCGACAATGACGTTTGATGACAAAAAGATGTTATTTGGACAAAAATGAATGTTTTCTGACCTACGACAAATCGCGCCAACGCGAATGCTATTTTTGAGAGCACTTCAAAAAATTTAAAATTCGACCACCCTCCTCTGACGAACCGACAATGACGTTTGATGACAAAAAGATGTTATTTGGACAAAAATTAATGTATTCTGACCCACGACAAATCGCGCCAACGCGAATGCTATTTTTGAGAGCACTTCAAAAAATTTAAAATTCGACCGCACTCCTCTGACGACCCGACAATGACGTTTGATGACGAAAAGATGTTATTTGGACAGAAATGAATGTATTCTGACCCACGACAAATCGCGTTAACGCGAATGCTATTTTTGAGAGCACTTCAAAAAATTTAAAATTCGACCGCACTCCCCTGACGACCCGACAATGACGTTCGATGACGAAAAGATGTTATTTGGTCAAAAATGAATGTATTCTGACCCACGACAAATCGCGCCAACGCGAATGCTATTTTTGAGAGCACTTCAAATAATATAAAATTCGACCGCACTCCCCTGACGACCCGACAATGACGTTTGTTGACGAAAAGATGTTATTTGGACGAAAATTATTGTATTCGGACCCACGACAAATCGCTCCAACGCGAATGCTATTTTTGAGAGCACTTCAAAAAATTTAAAATTCGACCGCACTCCCCTGACGACCCGACAATGACCTTTGATGACGAAAAGATGTTATTTGGACAGAAATGAATGTTTTCTGACCTACGACAAATCGCGCCAACGCGAATGCTATTTTTGAGAGCACTTCAAAAAATTTAAAATTCGACCACCCTCCTCTGACGAACCGACAATGACGTTTGATGACGAAAAGATGTTATTTGGACAGAAATGTATGTATTCTGACCCACGACAAATCGCGTTAACGCGAATGCTATTTTTGAGAGCACTTCAAAAAATTTAAAATTCGACCACCCTCCTCTGACGAACCGACAATGACGTTTGATGACAAAAAGATCTTATTTGGTCAAAAATGAATGTATTCTGACCCACGACAAATCGCGCCAACGCGTATGCCATTTTTGAGAGCACTTCAAAAAATATAAAATTCGACCGCACTCCCCTGACGACCCGACAATGACGTTTGATGACGAAAAGATGTTATTTGGACAGAAATGAATGTATTCTGACCTACGACAAATCGCGCCAACGCGAATGCTATTTTTGAGAGCTCTTCAAAAAATTTAAAATTCGACCGCACTCCCCTGACGACCCGACAATGTCGTTTGATGACGAAGAGATGTTATTTGGACAGATATGAATGTATTCTGACCCAAGACAAATCGCGCCAACGCGATTGCTATTTTTGAGAGCACTTCAAAAAATATAAAATTCGACCGCACTCCCCTGACGACCCGACAATGACGTTTGATGACGAAAAGATGTTATTTGGTCAAAAATGAATGTATTCTGACCCACGACAAATCGCGCCAACGCGAATGCTATTTTTGAGAGCTCTTCAAAAAATTTAAAATTCGACCGCACTCCCCTGACGACCCGACAATGTCGTTTGATGACGAAGAGATGTTATTTGGACAGATATGAATGTATTCTGACCCACGACAAATCGCGCCAACGCGTATGCCATTTTTGAGAGCACTTCAAAAAATATAAAATTCGACCGCACTCCCCTGACGACCCGACAATGACGTTTGATGACGAAAAGATGTTATTTGGACAGAAATGAATGTATTCTGACCTACGACAAATCGCGCCAACGCGAATGCTATTTTTGAGAGCTCTTCAAAAAATTTAAAATTCGACCGCACTCCCCTGACGACCCGACAATGTCGTTTGATGACGAAGAGATGTTATTTGGACAGATATGAATGTATTCTGACCCACGACAAATCGCGCCAACGCGTATGCCATTTTTGAGAGCACTCACAAAAAATATAAAATTCGACCGCACTCCCCTGACGACCCGACAATGACGTTTGATGACGAAAAGATGTTATTTGGACAGAAATGAATGTATTCTGACCTACGACAAATCGCGCCAACGCGAATGCTATTTTTGAGAGCTCTTCAAAAAATTTAAAATTCGACCGCACTCCCCTGACGACCCGACAATGTCGTTTGTTGACGAAGAGATGTTATTTGGACAGATATGAATGTATTCTGACCCACGACAAATCGCGCCAACGCGAATGCTATTTTTGAGAGCACTTCAAAAAATATAAAATTCGACCGCACTCCCCTGACGACCCGACAATGACCTTTGATGAAGAAAAGATGTTATTTGGACAGATATGAATGTATTCTGACCCACGACAAATCGCGCCAACTCGAATGCTATTTTTGAGAGCACTTCAAAAAATATAAAATTCGACCGCACTCCCCTGATGACCCGACAATGACCTTTGATGAAGAAAAGATGTTATTTGGACAGATATGAATGTATTCTGACCCACGACAAATCGCGCCAACGCGAATGCTATTTTTGAGAGCACTTCAAAAAATATAAAATTCGACCGCACTCCCCTGATGACCCGACAATGACCTTTGATGACGAAAAGATGTTATTTGGACAGATATGAATGTATTCTGACCCACGACAAATCGCGCCAACGCGAATGCTATTTTTGAGAGCACTTCAAAAAATTTAAAATTCGATTGCACTCCTCTGACGACCCGACAATGACGTTTGATGACGAAAAGATGTTATTTGGACAGAAATTAATGTATTCTGACCCACGACAAATCGCGCCAACGCGAGTGCTATTTTTGAGAGCACTTCAAAAAATATAAAATTCGACCGCACTCCCCTGACGACCCGACAATGACCTTTGATGACGAAAAAATGTTATTTGGACAGATATGAATGTATTCTGACCCACGACAAATCGCGCCAACGCGAATGCTACTTTTGAGAGCACTTCAAAAAATTTAAAATTCGATTGCACTCCTCTGACGACCCGACAATGACGTTTGATGACGAAAAGATGTTATTTGGACAGAAATTAATGTATTCTGACCCACGACAAATCGCGCCAACGCGAGTGCTATTTTTGAGAGCACTTCAAAAAATATAAAATTCGACCGCACTCCCCTGATGACCCGACAATGACCTTTGATGACGAAAAGATGTTATTTGGACAGATATGAATGTATTCTGACCCACGACAAATCGCGCCAACGCGAATGCTATTTTTGAGAGCACTTCAAAAATTTAAAATTCGATTGCACTCCCCTGATGACCCGACAATGACGTTTGATGACGAAAAGATGTTATTTGGACAGATATGAATGTATTCTGACCCACGACAAATCGCGCCAACGCGAATGCTATTTTTGAGAGCACTTCAAAAAATATAAAATTCGACCGCACTCCCCTGATGACCCGACAATGACCTTTGATGACGAAAAGATGTTATTTGGATAGATATGAATGTATTCTGACCCACGACAAATCGCGCCAACGCGAATGCTATTTTTGAGAGCACTTCAAAAATTTAAAATTCGATTGCACTCCCCTGATGACCCGACAATGACGTTTGATGACGAAAAGATGTTATTTGGACAGATATGAATGTATTCTGACCCACGACAAATCGCGCCAACGCGAATGCTATTTTTGAGAGCACTTCAAAAAATTAAATATTCGATTGCACTCCCCTGACGACCCGACAATGTCGTTTGATGGCGAAAAGATGTTATTTGGACTGATATGAATGTATTCTGTCCCACGAAAAATCGCGCCAACGCGAATGCTATATTTGAGAGTTCTTCAAAAAATATAAAATTCGACCGCACTCCCCTGACGACCCGACAATGTCGTTTGATGACGAAAAGATGTTAATTGGACAGATATGAATGTATTCTGACCCACGACAAATCGCGCCAACGCGAATGCTATTTTTGAGAGCACTTCAAAAAATATAAAATTCGACCGCACTCGCCTGACGACCTGACAAGGACCTTTGATGACGAAAAGATGTTATTTGGACAGATATGAATGTATTCTGACCCACGACAAATCGCGCCAACGCGAATGCTATTTTTGAGAGCACTTCAAAAAATTAAAATTCGACCGCACTCCCCTGACGACCCGACAATGTCGTTTGATGACGAAAAAATGTTATTTGGACAGATATGAATGTATTCTGACCCACGACAAATCGCGCCAACGCGAATGCTATTTTTGAGAGCACTTCAAAAAATATAAAGTTCGACCGCACTCGCCTGACGACCCGACAATGACCTTTGATGTCGAAAAGATGTTATTTGGACAGAAATGAATGTATTCTGACCCACGACAAATCGCGCCAACGCGAATGCTATTTTTGAGAGCACTTCAAAACATATAAAATTCGACCGCACTCCCCTGACGACCCGACAATGACCTTTGATGACGAAAAGATGTTATTTGGACAGAAATGAATGTATTCTGACCCACGACAAATCGCGCCAACGCGAATGCTATTTTTGAGAGCACTTCAAAAAATATAAAATTCGACCGCACTCGCCTGACGACCCGACAATGACCTTTGATGACGAAAAGATGTTATTTGGACAAAAATGAATGTATTCTGACCCACGACTAATCGCGCCAACGCGAATGCTATTTTTGAGAGCACTTCAAAAAATATAAAATTCGACCGCACTCGCCTGACGACCCGACAATGACCTTTGATGACGAAAAGATGTTATTTGGACAAAAATGAATGTATTCTGACACACGACAAATCGCGCCAACGCGAATGCTATTTTTGAGAGCACTTCAAAAAATATAAAATTCGACCGCACTCGCCTGACGACCCGACACTCACGTTTGATGACGAAAAGATGTTATTTGAACAGATATGAATGTATTCTGACCCACGACAAATCGCGCCAACGCGAATGCTATTTTTGAGAGCAATTCAAAAAATTTAAAATTCGACCGCACTCCCCTGACGACCCGACACTGACGTTTGATGACGAAAAGATGTTATTTGAACAGATATGAATGTATTCTGACCCACGACAAATCGCGCCAACGCGAATGCTATTTTTGAGAGCACTTCAAAAAATTTTAAAATTCGACCGCACTCCCCTGACGACCCGACAATGACGTTTGATGACAAAAAGATGTTATCTGGACAAAAATGAATGTATTCTGACCCACGACAAATCGCGCCAACGCGAATGCTATTTTTGAGAGCACTTCAAAAAATTTTAAAATTCGACCGCACTCCACTGACGACCCGACAATGACGTTTGATGACAAAAAGATGTTATTTGGACAAAAATGAATGTTTTCTGACCTACGACAAATCGCGCCAACGCGAATGCTATTTTTAAGAGCACTTCAAAAAATTTAAAATTCGACCGCACTCCCCTGACGACCCGACAATGACCTTTGATGACGAAAAGATGTTATTTGGACAGAAATGAATGTTTTCTGACCTACGACAAATCGCGCCAACGCGAATGCTATTTTTGAGAGCACTTCAAAAAATTTAAAATTCGACCACCCTCCTCTGACGAACCGACAATGACGTTTGATGACGAAAAGATGTTATTTGAACAGATATGAATGTATTCTGACCCACGACAAATCGCGCCAACGCGAATGCTATTTTTGAGAGCACTTCAAAAAATATAAAATTCGACCGCACTCGCCTGACGACCCGACAATGACCTTTGATGACGAAAAGATGTTATTTGGACAAAAATGAATGTATTCTGACCCACGACTAATCGCGCCAACGCGAATGCTATTTTTGAGAGCACTTCAAAAAATATAAAATTCGACCGCACTCGCCTGACGACCCGACAATGACCTTTGATGACGAAAAGATGTTATTTGGACAAAAATGAATGTATTCTGACACACGACAAATCGCGCCAACGCGAATGCTATTTTTGAGAGCACTTCAAAAAATATAAAATTCGACCGCACTCGCCTGACGACCCGACACTGACGTTTGATGACGAAAAGATGTTATTTGAACAGATATGAATGTATTCTGACCCACGACAAATCGCGCCAACGCGAATGCTATTTTTGAGAGCACTTCAAAAAATTTAAAATTCGACCGCACTCCCCTGACGACCCGACACTGACGTTTGATGACGAAAAGATGTTATTTGAACAGATATGAATGTATTCTGACCCACGACAAATCGCGCCAACGCGAATGCTATTTTTGAGAGCACTTCAAAAAATTTTAAAATTCGACCGCACTCCCCTGACGACCCGACAATGACGTTTGATGACAAAAAGATGTTATTTGGACAAAAATGAATGTTTTCTGACCTACGACAAATCGCGCCAACGCGAATGCTATTTTTGAGAGCACTTCAAAAAATTTAAAATTCGACCACCCTCCTCTGACGAACCGACAATGACGTTTGATGACAAAAAGATGTTATTTGGACAAAAATTAATGTATTCTGACCCACGACAAATCGCGCCAACGCGAATGCTATTTTTGAGAGCACTTCAAAAAATTTAAAATTCGACCGCACTCCTCTGACGACCCGACAATGACGTTTGATGACGAAAAGATGTTATTTGGACAGAAATGAATGTATTCTGACCCACGACAAATCGCGTTAACGCGAATGCTATTTTTGAGAGCACTTCAAAAAATTTAAAATTCGACCGCACTCCCCTGACGACCCGACAATGACGTTCGATGACGAAAAGATGTTATTTGGTCAAAAATGAATGTATTCTGACCCACGACAAATCGCGCCAACGCGAATGCTATTTTTGAGAGCACTTCAAATAATATAAAATTCGACCGCACTCCCCTGACGACCCGACAATGACGTTTGTTGACGAAAAGATGTTATTTGGACGAAAATTATTGTATTCGGACCCACGACAAATCGCTCCAACGCGAATGCTATTTTTGAGAGCACTTCAAAAAATTTAAAATTCGACCGCACTCCCCTGACGACCCGACAATGACCTTTGATGACGAAAAGATGTTATTTGGACAGAAATGAATGTTTTCTGACTTACGACAAATCGCGCCAACGCGAATGCTATTTTTGAGAGCACTTCAAAAAATTTAAAATTCGACCACCCTCCTCTGACGAACCGACAATGACGTTTGATGACGAAAAGATGTTATTTGGACAGAAATGTATGTATTCTGACCCACGACAAATCGCGTTAACGCGAATGCTATTTTTGAGAGCACTTCAAAAAATATAAAATTCGACCGCACTCCCCTGACGACCCGACAATGACGTTTGATGACGAAAAGATGTTATTTGGACAGAAATGAATGTATTCTGACCTACGACAAATCGCGCCAACGCGAATGCTATTTTTGAGAGCTCTTCAAAAAATTTAAAATTCGACCGCACTCCCCTGACGACCCGACAATGTCGTTTGATGACGAAGAGATGTTATTTGGACAGATATGAATGTATTCTGACCCACGACAAATCGCGCCAACGCGATTGCTATTTTTGAGAGCACTTCAAAAAATATAAAATTCGACCGCACTCCCCTGACGACCCGACAATGACGTTTGATGACGAAAAGATGTTATTTGGTCAAAAATGAATGTATTCTGACCCACGACAAATCGCGCCAACGCGATTGCTATTTTTGAGAGCACTTCAAAAAATATAAAATTCGACCGCACTCCCCTGACGACCCGACAATGACGTTTGATGACAAAAAGATCTTATTTGGTCAAAAATGAATGTATTCTGACCCACGACAAATCGCGCCAACGCGTATGCCATTTTTGAGAGCACTTCAAAAAATATAAAATTCGACCGCACTCCCCTGACGACCCGACAATGACGTTTGATGACGAAAAGATGTTATTTGGACAGAAATGAATGTATTCTGACCTACGACAAATCGCGCCAACGCGAATGCTATTTTTGAGAGCTCTTCAAAAAATTTAAAATTCGACCGCACTCCCCTGACGACCCGACAATGTCGTTTGATGACGAAGAGATGTTATTTGGACAGATATGAATGTATTCTGACCCACGACAAATCGCGCCAACGCGATTGCTATTTTTGAGAGCACTTCAAAAAATATAAAATTCGACCGCACTCCCCTGACGACCCGACAATGACGTTTGATGACGAAAAGATGTTATTTGGTCAAAAATGAATGTATTCTGACCCACGACAAATCGCGCCAACGCGAATGCTATTTTTGAGAGCTCTTCAAAAAATTTAAAATTCGACCGCACTCCCCTGACGACCCGACAATGTCGTTTGATGACGAAGAGATGTTATTTGGACAGATATGAATGTATTCTGACCCACGACAAATCGCGCCAACGCGTATGCCATTTTTGAGAGCACTTCAAAAAATATAAAATTCGACCGCACTCCCCTGACGACCCGACAATGACGTTTGATGACGAAAAGATGTTATTTGGACAGAAATGAATGTATTCTGACCTACGACAAATCGCGCCAACGCGAATGCTATTTTTGAGAGCTCTTCAAAAAATTTAAAATTCGACCGCACTCCCCTGACGACCCGACAATGTCGTTTGATGACGAAGAGATGTTATTTGGACAGATATGAATGTATTCTGACCCACGACAAATCGCGCCAACGCGTATGCCATTTTTGAGAGCACTTCAAAAAATATAAAATTCGACCGCACTCCCCTGACGACCCGACAATGACGTTTGATGACGAAAAGATGTTATTTGGACAGAAATGAATGTATTCTGACCTACGACAAATCGCGCCAACGCGAATGCTATTTTTGAGAGCTCTTCAAAAAATTTAAAATTCGACCGCACTCCCCTGACGACCCGACAATGTCGTTTGTTGACGAAGAGATGTTATTTGGACAGATATGAATGTATTCTGACCCACGACAAATCGCGCCAACGCGAATGCTATTTTTGAGAGCACTTCAAAAAATATAAAATTCGACCGCACTCCCCTGATGACCCGACAATGACCTTTGATGAAGAAAAGATGTTATTTGGACAGATATGAATGTATTCTGACCCACGACAAATCGCGCCAACGCGAATGCTATTTTTGAGAGCACTTCAAAAAATATAAAATTCGACCGCACTCCCCTGACGACCCGACAATGACCTTTGATGAAGAAAAGATGTTATTTGGACAGATATGAATGTATTCTGACCCACGACAAATCGCGCCAACTCGAATGCTATTTTTGAGAGCACTTCAAAAAATATAAAATTCGACCGCACTCCCCTGATGACCCGACAATGACCTTTGATGAAGAAAAGATGTTATTTGGACAGATATGAATGTATTCTGACCCACGACAAATCGCGCCAACGCGAATGCTATTTTTGAGAGCACTTCAAAAAATATAAAATTCGACCGCACTCCCCTGATGACCCGACAATGACCTTTGATGACGAAAAGATGTTATTTGGACAGATATGAATGTATTCTGACCCACGACAAATCGCGCCAACGCGAATGCTATTTTTGAGAGCACTTCAAAAAATTTAAAATTCGATTGCACTCCTCTGACGACCCGACAATGACGTTTGATGACGAAAAGATGTTATTTGGACAGAAATGAATGTATTCTGACCCACGACAAATCGCGCCAACGCGAGTGCTATTTTTGAGAGCACTTCAAAAAATATAAAATTCGACCGCACTCCCCTGACGACCCGACAATGACCTTTGATGACGAAAAAATGTTATTTGGACAGATATGAATGTATTCTGACCCACGACAAATCGCGCCAACGCGAATGCTACTTTTGAGAGCACTTCAAAAAATTTAAAATTCGATTGCACTCCTCTGACGACCCGACAATGACGTTTGTTGACGAAAAGATGTTATTTGGACAGAAATTAATGTATTCTGACCCACGACAAATCGCGCCAACGCGAGTGCTATTTTTGAGAGCACTTCAAAAAATATAAAATTCGACCGCACTCCCCTGACGACCCGACAATGACCTTTGATGACGAAAAAATGTTATTTGGACAGATATGAATGTATTCTGACCCACGACAAATCGCGCCAACGCGAATGCTACTTTTGAGAGCACTTCAAAAAATTTAAAATTCGATTGCACTCCTCTGACGACCCGACAATGACGTTTGATGACGAAAAGATGTTATTTGGACAGAAATTAATGTATTCTGACCCACGACAAATCGCGCCAACGCGAGTGCTATTTTTGAGAGCACTTCAAAAAATATAAAATTCGACCGCACTCCCCTGATGACCCGACAATGACCTTTGATGACGAAAAGATGTTATTTGGACAGATATGAATGTATTCTGACCCACGACAAATCGCGCCAACGCGAATGCTATTTTTGAGAGCACTTCAAAAATTTAAAATTCGATTGCACTCCCCTGATGACCCGACAATGACGTTTGATGACGAAAAGATGTTATTTGGACAGATATGAATGTATTCTGACCCACGACAAATCGCGCCAACGCGAATGCTATTTTTGAGAGCACTTCAAAAAATATAAAATTCGACCGCACTCCCCTGATGACCCGACAATGACCTTTGATGACGAAAAGATGTTATTTGGATAGATATGAATGTATTCTGACCCACGACAAATCGCGCCAACGCGAATGCTATTTTTGAGAGCACTTCAAAAATTTAAAATTCGATTGCACTCCCCTGATGACCCGACAATGACGTTTGATGACGAAAAGATGTTATTTGGACAGATATGAATGTATTCTGACCCACGACAAATCGCGCCAACGCGAATGCTATTTTTGAGAGCACTTCAAAAAATTAAATATTCGATTGCACTCCCCTGACGACCCGACAATGTCGTTTGATGGCGAAAAGATGTTATTTGGACTGATATGAATGTATTCTGTCCCACGAAAAATCGCGCCAACGCGAATGCTATATTTGAGAGTTCTTCAAAAAATATAAAATTCGACCGCACTCCCCTGACGACCCGACAATGTCGTTTGATGACGAAAAGATGTTAATTGGACAGATATGAATGTATTCTGACCCACGACAAATCGCGCCAACGCGAATGCTATTTTTGAGAGCACTTCAAAAAATATAAAATTCGACCGCACTCGCCTGACGACCTGACAAGGACCTTTGATGACGAAAAGATGTTATTTGGACAGATATGAATGTATTCTGACCCACGACAAATCGCGCCAACGCGAATGCTATTTTTGAGAGCACTTCAAAAAATATAAAGTTCGACCGCACTCGCCTGACGACCCGACAATGACCTTTGATGTCGAAAAGATGTTATTTGGACAGAAATGAATGTATTCTGACCCACGACAAATCGCGCCAACGCGAATGCTATTTTTGAGAGCACTTCAAAACATATAAAATTCGACCGCACTCCCCTGACGACCCGACAATGACCTTTGATGACGAAAAGATGTTATTTGGACAGAAATGAATGTATTCTGACCCACGACAAATCGCGCCAACGCGAATGCTATTTTTGAGAGCACTTCAAAAAATATAAAATTCGACCGCACTCGCCTGACGACCCGACAATGACCTTTGATGACGAAAAGATGTTATTTGGACAAAAATGAATGTATTCTGACCCACGACTAATCGCGCCAACGCGAATGCTATTTTTGAGAGCACTTCAAAAAATATAAAATTCGACCGCACTCGCCTGACGACCCGACAATGACCTTTGATGACGAAAAGATGTTATTTGGACAAAAATGAATGTATTCTGACACACGACAAATCGCGCCAACGCGAATGCTATTTTTGAGAGCACTTCAAAAAATATAAAATTCGACCGCACTCGCCTGACGACCCGACACTCACGTTTGATGACGAAAAGATGTTATTTGAACAGATATGAATGTATTCTGACCCACGACAAATCGCGCCAACGCGAATGCTATTTTTGAGAGCAATTCAAAAAATTTAAAATTCGACCGCACTCCCCTGACGACCCGACACTGACGTTTGATGACGAAAAGATGTTATTTGAACAGATATGAATGTATTCTGACCCACGACAAATCGCGCCAACGCGAATGCTATTTTTGAGAGCACTTCAAAAAATTTTAAAATTCGACCGCACTCCCCTGACGACCCGACAATGACGTTTGATGACAAAAAGATGTTATCTGGACAAAAATGAATGTATTCTGACCCACGACAAATCGCGCCAACGCGAATGCTATTTTTGAGAGCACTTCAAAAAATTTTAAAATTCGACCGCACTCCCCTGACGACCCGACAATGACGTTTGATGACAAAAAGATGTTATTTGGACAAAAATGAATGTTTTCTGACCTACGACAAATCGCGCCAACGCGAATGCTATTTTTAAGAGCACTTCAAAAAATTTAAAATTCGACCGCACTCCCCTGACGACCCGACAATGACCTTTGATGACGAAAAGATGTTATTTGGACAGAAATGAATGTTTTCTGACCTACGACAAATCGCGCCAACGCGAATGCTATTTTTGAGAGCACTTCAAAAAATTTAAAATTCGACCACCCTCCTCTGACGAACCGACAATGACGTTTGATGACGAAAAGATGTTATTTGGACAGAAATGTATGTATTCTGACCCACGACAAATCGCGTTAACGCGAATGCTATTTTTGAGAGCACTTCAAAAAATTTAAAATTCGACCACCCTCCTCTGACGAACCGACAATGACGTTTGATGACAAAAAGATCTTATTTGGTCAAAAATGAATGTATTCTGACCCACGACAAATCGCGCCAACGCGTATGCCATTTTTGAGAGCACTTCAAAAAATATAAAATTCGACCGCACTCCCCTGACGACCCGACAATGACGTTTGATGACGAAAAGATGTTATTTGGACAGAAATGAATGTATTCTGACCTACGACAAATCGCGCCAACGCGAATGCTATTTTTGAGAGCTCTTCAAAAAATTTAAAATTCGACCGCACTCCCCTGACGACCCGACAATGTCGTTTGATGACGAAGAGATGTTATTTGGACAGATATGAATGTATTCTGACCCACGACAAATCGCGCCAACGCGATTGCTATTTTTGAGAGCACTTCAAAAAATATAAAATTCGACCGCACTCCCCTGACGACCCGACAATGTCGTTTGATGACGAAGAGATGTTATTTGGACAGATATGAATGTATTCTGACCCACGACAAATCGCGCCAACGCGATTGCTATTTTTGAGAGCACTTCAAAAAATATAAAATTCGACCGCACTCCCCTGACGACCCGACAATGACGTTTGTTGACGAAAAGATGTTATTTGGACGAAAATTATTGTATTCGGACCCACGACAAATCGCTCCAACGCGAATGCTATTTTTGAGAGCACTTCAAAAAATTTAAAATTCGACCGCACTCCCCTGACGACCCGACAATGACCTTTGATGACGAAAAGATGTTATTTGGACAGAAATGAATGTTTTCTGACCTACGACAAATCGCGCCAACGCGAATGCTATTTTTGAGAGCACTTCAAAAAATTTAAAATTCGACCACCCTCCTCTGACGAACCGACAATGACGTTTGATGACGAAAAGATGTTATTTGGACAGAAATGTATGTATTCTGACCCACGACAAATCGCGTTAACGCGAATGCTATTTTTGAGAGCACTTCAAAAAATTTAAAATTCGACCACCCTCCTCTGACGAACCGACAATGACGTTTGATGACAAAAAGATCTTATTTGGTCAAAAATGAATGTATTCTGACCCACGACAAATCGCGCCAACGCGTATGCCATTTTTGAGAGCACTTCAAAAAATATAAAATTCGACCGCACTCCCCTGACGACCCGACAATGACGTTTGATGACGAAAAGATGTTATTTGGACAGAAATGAATGTATTCTGACCTACGACAAATCGCGCCAACGCGAATGCTATTTTTGAGAGCTCTTCAAAAAATTTAAAATTCGACCGCACTCCCCTGACGACCCGACAATGTCGTTTGATGACGAAGAGATGTTATTTGGACAGATATGAATGTATTCTGACCCACGACAAATCGCGCCAACGCGATTGCTATTTTTGAGAGCACTTCAAAAAATATAAAATTCGACCGCACTCCCCTGACGACCCGACAATGACGTTTGATGACGAAAAGATGTTATTTGGTCAAAAATGAATGTATTCTGACCCACGACAAATCGCGCCAACGCGAATGCTATTTTTGAGAGCTCTTCAAAAAATTTAAAATTCGACCGCACTCCCCTGACGACCCGACAATGTCGTTTGATGACGAAGAGATGTTATTTGGACAGATATGAATGTATTCTGACCCACGACAAATCGCGCCAACGCGTATGCCATTTTTGAGAGCACTTCAAAAAATATAAAATTCGACCGCACTCCCCTGACGACCCGACAATGACGTTTGATGACGAAAAGATGTTATTTGGACAGAAATGAATGTATTCTGACCTACGACAAATCGCGCCAACGCGAATGCTATTTTTGAGAGCTCTTCAAAAAATTTAAAATTCGACCGCACTCCCCTGACGACCCGACAATGTCGTTTGATGACGAAGAGATGTTATTTGGACAGATATGAATGTATTCTGACCCACGACAAATCGCGCCAACGCGTATGCCATTTTTGAGAGCACTTCAAAAAATATAAAATTCGACCGCACTCGCCTGACGACCCGACAATGACCTTTGATGTCGAAAAGATGTTATTTGGACAGAAATGAATGTATTCTGACCCACGACAAATCGCGTTAACGCGAATGCTATTTTTGAGAGCACTTCAAAAAATTTAAAATTCGACCGCACTCCCCTGACGACCCGACAATGACCTTTGATGACGAAAAGATGTTATTTGGACAGAAATGAATGTATTCTGACCCACGACAAATCGCGCCAACGCGAATGCTATTTTTGAGAGCACTTCAAAAAATATAAAATTCGACCGCACTCGCCTGACGACCCGACAATGACCTTTGATGACGAAAAGATGTTATTTGGACAAAAATGAATGTATTCTGACCCACGACTAATCGCGCCAACGCGAATGCTATTTTTGAGAGCACTTCAAAAAATATAAAATTCGACCGCACTCGCCTGACGACCCGACAATGACCTTTGATGACGAAAAGATGTTATTTGGACAGAAATGTATGTATTCTGACCCACGACAAATCGCGTTAACGCGAATGCTATTTTTGAGAGCACTTCAAAAAATTTAAAATTCGACCACCCTCCTCTGACGAACCGACAATGACGTTTGATGACAAAAAGATCTTATTTGGTCAAAAATGAATGTATTCTGACCCACGACAAATCGCGCCAACGCGTATGCCATTTTTGAGAGCACTTCAAAAAATATAAAATTCGACCGCACTCCCCTGACGACCCGACAATGACGTTTGATGACGAAAAGATGTTATTTGGACAGAAATGAATGTATTCTGACCTACGACAAATCGCGCCAACGCGAATGCTATTTTTGAGAGCTCTTCAAAAAATTTAAAATTCGACCGCACTCCCCTGACGACCCGACAATGTCGTTTGATGACGAAGAGATGTTATTTGGACAGATATGAATGTATTCTGACCCACGACAAATCGCGCCAACGCGATTGCTATTTTTGAGAGCACTTCAAAAAATATAAAATTCGACCGCACTCCCCTGACGACCCGACAATGACGTTTGATGACGAAAAGATGTTATTTGGTCAAAAATGAATGTATTCTGACCCACGACAAATCGCGCCAACGCGAATGCTATTTTTGAGAGCTCTTCAAAAAATTTAAAATTCGACCGCACTCCCCTGACGACCCGACAATGTCGTTTGATGACGAAGAGATGTTATTTGGACAGAAATGAATGTATTCTGACCTACGACAAATCGCGCCAACGCGAATGCTATTTTTGAGAGCTCTTCAAAAAATTTAAAATTCGACCGCACTCCCCTGACGACCCGACAATGTCGTTTGATGACGGAGAGATGTTATTTGGACAGATATGAATGTATTCTGACCCACGACAAATCGCGCCAACGCGTATGCCATTTTTGAGAGCACTTCAAAAAATATAAAATTCGACCGCACTCCCCTGACGACCCGACAATGACGTTTGTTGACGAAAAGATGTTATTTGGACAGAAATGAATGTATTCTGACCCACGACAAATCGCGCCAACGCGAATGCTATTTTTGAGAGCACTTCAAAAAATATAAAATTCGACCGCACTCCCCTGACGACCCGACAATGACGTTTGTTGACGAAAAGATGTTATTTGGACAGAAATGAATGTATTCTGACCCACGACAAATCGCGCCAACGCGAATGCTATTTTTGAGAGCACTTCAAAAAATATAAAATTCGACCGCACTCCCCTGACGACCCGACAATGACGTTTGATGACGAAAAGATGTTATTTGGACAGAAATGAATGTATTCTGACCTACGACAAATCGCGCCAACGCGAATGCTATTTTTGAGAGCTCTTCAAAAAATTTAAAATTCGACCGCACTCCCCTGACGACCCGACAATGTCGTTTGATGACGAAGAGATGTTATTTGGACAGATATGAATGTATTCTGACCCACGACAAATCGCGCCAACGCGTATGCCATTTTTGAGAGCACTTCAAAAAATATAAAATTCGACCGCACTCCCCTGACGACCCGACAATGACGTTTGATGACGAAAAGATGTTATTTGGACAGAAATGAATGTATTCTGACCTACGACAAATCGCGCCAACGCGAATGCTATTTTTGAGAGCTCTTCAAAAAATTTAAAATTCGACCGCACTCCCCTGACGACCCGACAATGTCGTTTGATGACGAAGAGATGTTATTTGGACAGATATGAATGTATTCTGACCCACGACAAATCGCGCCAACGCGTATGCCATTTTTGAGAGCACTTCAAAAAATATAAAATTCGACCGCACTCCCCTGACGACCCGACAATGACGTTTGATGACGAAAAGATGTTATTTGGACAGAAATGAATGTATTCTGACCTACGACAAATCGCGCCAACGCGAATGCTATTTTTGAGAGCTCTTCAAAAAATTTAAAATTCGACCGCACTCCCCTGACGACCCGACAATGTCGTTTGATGACGAAGAGATGTTATTTGGACAGATATGAATGTATTCTGACCCACGACAAATCGCGCCAACGCGTATGCCATTTTTGAGAGCACTTCAAAAAATATAAAATTCGACCGCACTCGCCTGACGACCCGACAATGACCTTTGATGTCGAAAAGATGTTATTTGGACAGAAATGAATGTATTCTGACCCACGACAAATCGCGCCAACGCGAATGCTATTTTTGAGAGCACTTCAAAACATATAAAATTCGACCGCACTCCCCTGACGACCCGACAATGACCTTTGATGACGAAAAGATGTTATTTGGACAGAAATGAATGTATTCTGACCCACGACAAATCGCGCCAACGCGAATGCTATTTTTGAGAGCACTTCAAAAAATATAAAATTCGACCGCACTCGCCTGACGACCCGACAATGACCTTTGATGACGAAAAGATGTTATTTGGACAAAAATGAATGTATTCTGACCCACGACTAATCGCGCCAACGCGAATGCTATTTTTGAGAGCACTTCAAAAAATATAAAATTCGACCGCACTCGCCTGACGACCCGACAATGACCTTTGATGACGAAAAGATGTTATTTGGACAAAAATGAATGTATTCTGACACACGACAAATCGCGCCAACGCGAATGCTATTTTTGAGAGCACTTCAAAAAATATAAAATTCGACCGCACTCGCCTGACGACCCGACACTGACGTTTGATGACGAAAAGATGTTATTTGAACAGATATGAATGTATTCTGACCCACGACAAATCGCGCCAACGCGAATGCTATTTTTGAGAGCACTTCAAAAAATTTAAAATTCGACCGCACTCCCCTGACGACCCGACACTGACGTTTGATGACGAAAAGATGTTATTTGAACAGATATGAATGTATTCTGACCCACGACAAATCGCGCCAACGCGAATGCTATTTTTGAGAGCACTTCAAAAAATTTTAAAATTCGACCGCACTCCCCTGACGACCCGACAATGACGTTTGATGACAAAAAGATGTTATTTGGACAAAAATGAATGTTTTCTGACCTACGACAAATCGCGCCAACGCGAATGCTATTTTTGAGAGCACTTCAAAAAATTTAAAATTCGACCACCCTCCTCTGACGAACCGACAATGACGTTTGATGACAAAAAGATGTTATTTGGACAAAAATTAATGTATTCTGACCCACGACAAATCGCGCCAACGCGAATGCTATTTTTGAGAGCACTTCAAAAAATTTAAAATTCGACCGCACTCCTCTGACGACCCGACAATGACGTTTGATGACGAAAAGATGTTATTTGGACAGAAATGAATGTATTCTGACCCACGACAAATCGCGTTAACGCGAATGCTATTTTTGAGAGCACTTCAAAAAATTTAAAATTCGACCGCACTCCCCTGACGACCCGACAATGACGTTCGATGACGAAAAGATGTTATTTGGTCAAAAATGAATGTATTCTGACCCACGACAAATCGCGCCAACGCGAATGCTATTTTTGAGAGCACTTCAAATAATATAAAATTCGACCGCACTCCCCTGACGACCCGACAATGACATTTGTTGACGAAAAGATGTTATTTGGACGAAAATTATTGTATTCGGACCCACGACAAATCGCTCCAACGCGAATGCTATTTTTGAGAGCACTTCAAAAAATTTAAAATTCGACCGCACTCCCCTGACGACCCGACAATGACCTTTGATGACGAAAAGATGTTATTTGGACAGAAATGAATGTTTTCTGACCTACGACAAATCGCGCCAACGCGAATGCTATTTTTGAGAGCACTTCAAAAAATTTAAAATTCGACCACCCTCCTCTGACGAACCGACAATGACGTTTGATGACGAAAAGATGTTATTTGGACAGAAATGTATGTATTCTGACCCACGACAAATCGCGTTAACGCGAATGCTATTTTTGAGAGCACTTCAAAAAATTTAAAATTCGACCACCCTCCTCTGACGAACCGACAATGACGTTTGATGACAAAAAGATCTTATTTGGTCAAAAATGAATGTATTCTGACCCACGACAAATCGCGCCAACGCGTATGCCATTTTTGAGAGCACTTCAAAAAATATAAAATTCGACCGCACTCCCCTGACGACCCGACAATGACGTTTGATGACGAAAAGATGTTATTTGGACAGAAATGAATGTATTCTGACCTACGACAAATCGCGCCAACGCGAATGCTATTTTTGAGAGCTCTTCAAAAAATTTAAAATTCGACCGCACTCCCCTGACGACCCGACAATGTCGTTTGATGACGAAGAGATGTTATTTGGACAGATATGAATGTATTCTGACCCACGACAAATCGCGCCAACGCGATTGCTATTTTTGAGAGCACTTCAAAAAATATAAAATTCGACCGCACTCCCCTGACGACCCGACAATGACGTTTGATGACGAAAAGATGTTATTTGGTCAAAAATGAATGTATTCTGACCCACGACAAATCGCGCCAACGCGAATGCTATTTTTGAGAGCTCTTCAAAAAATTTAAAATTCGACCGCACTCCCCTGACGACCCGACAATGTCGTTTGATGACGAAGAGATGTTATTTGGACAGATATGAATGTATTCTGACCCACGACAAATCGCGCCAACGCGTATGCCATTTTTGAGAGCACTTCAAAAAATATAAAATTCGACCGCACTCCCCTGACGACCCGACAATGACGTTTGATGACGAAAAGATGTTATTTGGACAGAAATGAATGTATTCTGACCTACGACAAATCGCGCCAACGCGAATGCTATTTTTGAGAGCTCTTCAAAAAATTTAAAATTCGACCGCACTCCCCTGACGACCCGACAATGTCGTTTGATGACGAAGAGATGTTATTTGGACAGATATGAATGTATTCTGACCCACGACAAATCGCGCCAACGCGTATGCCATTTTTGAGAGCACTTCAAAAAATATAAAATTCGACCGCACTCCCCTGACGACCCGACAATGACGTTTGATGACGAAAAGATGTTATTTGGACAGAAATGAATGTATTCTGACCTACGACAAATCGCGCCAACGCGAATGCTATTTTTGAGAGCTCTTCAAAAAATTAATTCGACCGCACTCCCCTGACGACCCGACAATGTCGTTTGTTGACGAAGAGATGTTATTTGGACAGATATGAATGTATTCTGACCCACGACAAATCGCGCCAACGCGAATGCTATTTTTGAGAGCACTTCAAAAAATATAAAATTCGACCCCACTCCCCTGATGACCCGACAATGACCTTTGATGAAGAAAAGATGTTATTTGGACAGATATGAATGTATTCTGACCCACGACA
The DNA here is from genome assembly GCA_958502065.1 of Chrysolina americana. Taxonomy (NCBI): domain Eukaryota; kingdom Metazoa; phylum Arthropoda; class Insecta; order Coleoptera; family Chrysomelidae; genus Chrysolina; species Chrysolina americana. The sequence continues at coordinate 52,819,081 of OY293421.1, read as the reverse complement.
AATCGCGCCAACGCGAATGCTATTTTTGAGAGCACTTCAAAAAATATAAAATTCGACCGCACTCCCCTGATGACCCGACAATGACCTTTGATGAAGAAAAGATGTTATTTGGACAGATATGAATGTATTCTGACCCACGACAAATCGCGCCAACTCGAATGCTATTTTTGAGAGCACTTCAAAAAATATAAAATTCGACCGCACTCCCCTGATGACCCGACAATGACCTTTGATGAAGAAAAGATGTTATTTGGACAGATATGAATGTATTCTGACCCACGACAAATCGCGCCAACGCGAGTGCTATTTTTGAGAGCACTTCAAAAAATATAAAATTCGACCGCACTCCCCTGACGACCCGACAATGACCTTTGATGACGAAAAAATGTTATTTGGACAGATATGAATGTATTCTGACCCACGACTAATCGCGCCAACGCGAATGCTATTTCTGAGAGCACTTCAAAAAATATAAAATTCGACCGCACTCGCCTGACGACCCGACAATGACCTTTGATGTCGAAAAGATGTTATTTGGACAGAAATGAATGTATTCTGACCCACGACAAATCGCGCCAACGCGAATGCTATTTTTGAGAGCACTTCAAAACATATAAAATTCGACCGCACTCCCCTGACGACCCGACAATGACCTTTGATGACGAAAAGATGTTATTTGGACAGAAATGAATGTATTCTGACCCACGACAAATCGCGCCAACGCGAATGCTATTTTTGAGAGCACTTCAAAAAATATAAAATTCGACCGCACTCGCCTGACGACCCGACAATGACCTTTGATGACGAAAAGATGTTATTTGGACAAAAATGAATGTATTCTGACCCACGACTAATCGCGCCAACGCGAATGCTATTTTTGAGAGCACTTCAAAAAATATAAAATTCGACCGCACTCGCCTGACGACCCGACAATGACCTTTGATGACGAAAAGATGTTATTTGGACAAAAATGAATGTATTCTGACACACGACAAATCGCGCCAACGCGAATGCTATTTTTGAGAGCACTTCAAAAAATATAAAATTCGACCGCACTCGCCTGACGACCCGACACTGACGTTTGATGACGAAAAGATGTTATTTGAACAGATATGAATGTATTCTGACCCACGACAAATCGCGCCAACGCGAATGCTATTTTTGAGAGCACTTCAAAAAATTTAAAATTCGACCGCACTCCCCTGACGACCCGACACTGACGTTTGATGACGAAAAGATGTTATTTGAACAGATATGAATGTATTCTGACCCACGACAAATCGCGCCAACGCGAATGCTATTTTTGAGAGCACTTCAAAAAATTTTAAAATTCGACCGCACTCCCCTGACGACCCGACAATGACGTTTGATGACAAAAAGATGTTATTTGGACAAAAATGAATGTTTTCTGACCTACGACAAATCGCGCCAACGCGAATGCTATTTTTGAGAGCACTTCAAAAAATTTAAAATTCGACCACCCTCCTCTGACGAACCGACAATGACGTTTGATGACAAAAAGATGTTATTTGGACAAAAATTAATGTATTCTGACCCACGACAAATCGCGCCAACGCGAATGCTATTTTTGAGAGCACTTCAAAAAATTTAAAATTCGACCGCACTCCTCTGACGACCCGACAATGACGTTTGATGACGAAAAGATGTTATTTGGACAGAAATGAATGTATTCTGACCCACGACAAATCGCGTTAACGCGAATGCTATTTTTGAGAGCACTTCAAAAAATTTAAAATTCGACCGCACTCCCCTGACGACCCGACAATGACGTTCGATGACGAAAAGATGTTATTTGGTCAAAAATGAATGTATTCTGACCCACGACAAATCGCGCCAACGCGAATGCTATTTTTGAGAGCACTTCAAATAATATAAAATTCGACCGCACTCCCCTGACGACCCGACAATGACATTTGTTGACGAAAAGATGTTATTTGGACGAAAATTATTGTATTCGGACCCACGACAAATCGCTCCAACGCGAATGCTATTTTTGAGAGCACTTCAAAAAATTTAAAATTCGACCGCACTCCCCTGACGACCCGACAATGACCTTTGATGACGAAAAGATGTTATTTGGACAGAAATGAATGTTTTCTGACCTACGACAAATCGCGCCAACGCGAATGCTATTTTTGAGAGCACTTCAAAAAATTTAAAATTCGACCACCCTCCTCTGACGAACCGACAATGACGTTTGATGACGAAAAGATGTTATTTGGACAGAAATGTATGTATTCTGACCCACGACAAATCGCGTTAACGCGAATGCTATTTTTGAGAGCACTTCAAAAAATTTAAAATTCGACCACCCTCCTCTGACGAACCGACAATGACGTTTGATGACAAAAAGATCTTATTTGGTCAAAAATGAATGTATTCTGACCCACGACAAATCGCGCCAACGCGTATGCCATTTTTGAGAGCACTTCAAAAAATATAAAATTCGACCGCACTCCCCTGACGACCCGACAATGACGTTTGATGACGAAAAGATGTTATTTGGACAGAAATGAATGTATTCTGACCTACGACAAATCGCGCCAACGCGAATGCTATTTTTGAGAGCTCTTCAAAAAATTTAAAATTCGACCGCACTCCCCTGACGACCCGACAATGTCGTTTGATGACGAAGAGATGTTATTTGGACAGATATGAATGTATTCTGACCCACGACAAATCGCGCCAACGCGATTGCTATTTTTGAGAGCACTTCAAAAAATATAAAATTCGACCGCACTCCCCTGACGACCCGACAATGACGTTTGATGACGAAAAGATGTTATTTGGTCAAAAATGAATGTATTCTGACCCACGACAAATCGCGCCAACGCGAATGCTATTTTTGAGAGCTCTTCAAAAAATTTAAAATTCGACCGCACTCCCCTGACGACCCGACAATGTCGTTTGATGACGAAGAGATGTTATTTGGACAGATATGAATGTATTCTGACCCACGACAAATCGCGCCAACGCGTATGCCATTTTTGAGAGCACTTCAAAAAATATAAAATTCGACCGCACTCCCCTGACGACCCGACAATGACGTTTGATGACGAAAAGATGTTATTTGGACAGAAATGAATGTATTCTGACCTACGACAAATCGCGCCAACGCGAATGCTATTTTTGAGAGCTCTTCAAAAAATTTAAAATTCGACCGCACTCCCCTGACGACCCGACAATGTCGTTTGATGACGAAGAGATGTTATTTGGACAGATATGAATGTATTCTGACCCACGACAAATCGCGCCAACGCGTATGCCATTTTTGAGAGCACTTCAAAAAATATAAAATTCGACCGCACTCCCCTGACGACCCGACAATGACGTTTGATGACGAAAAGATGTTATTTGGACAGAAATGAATGTATTCTGACCTACGACAAATCGCGCCAACGCGAATGCTATTTTTGAGAGCTCTTCAAAAAATTAATTCGACCGCACTCCCCTGACGACCCGACAATGTCGTTTGTTGACGAAGAGATGTTATTTGGACAGATATGAATGTATTCTGACCCACGACAAATCGCGCCAACGCGAATGCTATTTTTGAGAGCACTTCAAAAAATATAAAATTCGACCCCACTCCCCTGATGACCCGACAATGACCTTTGATGAAGAAAAGATGTTATTTGGACAGATATGAATGTATTCTGACCCACGACAAATCGCGCCAACGCGAATGCTATTTTTGAGAGCACTTCAAAAAATATAAAATTCGACCGCACTCCCCTGATGACCCGACAATGACCTTTGATGAAGAAAAGATGTTATTTGGACAGATATGAATGTATTCTGACCCACGACAAATCGCGCCAACTCGAATGCTATTTTTGAGAGCACTTCAAAAAATATAAAATTCGACCGCACTCCCCTGATGACCCGACAATGACCTTTGATGAAGAAAAGATGTTATTTGGACAGATATGAATGTATTCTGACCCACGACAAATCGCGCCAACGCGAGTGCTATTTTTGAGAGCACTTCAAAAAATATAAAATTCGACCGCACTCCCCTGACGACCCGACAATGACCTTTGATGACGAAAAAATGTTATTTGGACAGATATGAATGTATTCTGACCCACGACTAATCGCGCCAACGCGAATGCTATTTCTGAGAGCACTTCAAAAAATATAAAATTCGACCGCACTCCCCTGACGACCCGACAATGACCTTTGATGACGAAAAAATGTTATTTGGACAGATATGAATGTATTCTGACCCACGACAAATCGCGCCAACGCGAATGCTACTTTTGAGAGCACTTCAAAAAATTTAAAATTCGATTGCACTCCTCTGACGACCCGACAATGACGTTTGATGACGAAAAGATGTTATTTGGACAGAAATGAATGTATTCTGACCCACGACAAATCGCGCCAACGCGAGTGCTATTTTTGAGAGCACTTCAAAAAATATAAAATTCGACCGCACTCCCCTGACGACCCGACAATGACCTTTGATGACGAAAAAATGTTATTTGGACAGATATGAATGTATTCTGACCCACGACAAATCGCGCCAACGCGAATGCTACTTTTGAGAGCACTTCAAAAAATTTAAAATTCGATTGCACTCCTCTGACGACCCGACAATGACGTTTGTTGACGAAAAGATGTTATTTGGACAGAAATTAATGTATTCTGACCCACGACAAATCGCGCCAACGCGAGTGCTATTTTTGAGAGCACTTCAAAAAATATAAAATTCGACCGCACTCCCCTGACGACCCGACAATGACCTTTGATGACGAAAAAATGTTATTTGGACAGATATGAATGTATTCTGACCCACGACAAATCGCGCCAACGCGAATGCTACTTTTGAGAGCACTTCAAAAAATTTAAAATTCGATTGCATTCCTCTGACGACCCGACAATGACGTTTGATGACGAAAAGATGTTATTTGGACAGAAATTAATGTATTCTGACCCACGACAAATCGCGCCAACGCGAGTGCTATTTTTGAGAGCACTTCAAAAAATATAAAATTCGACCGCACTCCCCTGATGACCCGACAATGACCTTTGATGACGAAAAGATGTTATTTGGACAGATATGAATGTATTCTGACCCACGACAAATCGCGCCAACGCGAATGCTATTTTTGAGAGCACTTCAAAAATTTAAAATTCGATTGCACTCCCCTGATGACCCGACAATGACGTTTGATGACGAAAAGATGTTATTTGGACAGATATGAATGTATTCTGACCCACGACAAATCGCGCCAACGCGAATGCTATTTTTGAGAGCACTTCAAAAAATATAAAATTCGACCGCACTCCCCTGATGACCCGACAATGACCTTTGATGACGAAAAGATGTTATTTGGATAGATATGAATGTATTCTGACCCACGACAAATCGCGCCAACGCGAATGCTATTTTTGAGAGCACTTCAAAAAATTTAAAATTCGACCGCACTCCCCTGACGACCCGACAATGACCTTTGATGACGAAAAGATGTTATTTGGACAGAAATGAATGTTTTCTGACCTACGACAAATCGCGCCAACGCGAATGCTATTTTTGAGAGCACTTCAAAAAATTTAAAATTCGACCGCACTCCCCTGACGACCCGACAATGACCTTTGATGACGAAAAGATGTTATTTGGACAGAAATGAATGTTTTCTGACCTACGACAAATCGCGCCAACGCGAATGCTATTTTTGAGAGCACTTCAAAAAATTTAAAATTCGACCACCCTCCTCTGACGAACCGACAATGACGTTTGATGACGAAAAGATGTTATTTGGACAGAAATGTATGTATTCTGACCCACGACAAATCGCGTTAACGCGAATGCTATTTTTGAGAGCACTTCAAAAAATTTAAAATTCGACCACCCTCCTCTGACGAACCGACAATGACGTTTGATGACAAAAAGATCTTATTTGGTCAAAAATGAATGTATTCTGACCCACGACAAATCGCGCCAACGCGTATGCCATTTTTGAGAGCACTTCAAAAAATATAAAATTCGACCGCACTCCCCTGACGACCCGACAATGACGTTTGATGACGAAAAGATGTTATTTGGACAGAAATGAATGTATTCTGACCTACGACAAATCGCGCCAACGCGAATGCTATTTTTGAGAGCTCTTCAAAAAATTTAAAATTCGACCGCACTCCCCTGACGACCCGACAATGTCGTTTGATGACGAAGAGATGTTATTTGGACAGATATGAATGTATTCTGACCCACGACAAATCGCGCCAACGCGTATGCCATTTTTGAGAGCACTTCAAAAAATATAAAATTCGACCGCACTCCCCTGACGACCCGACAATGACGTTTGATGACGAAAAGATGTTATTTGGACAGAAATGAATGTATTCTGACCTACGACAAATCGCGCCAACGCGAATGCTATTTTTGAGAGCTCTTCAAAAAATTTAAAATTCGACCGCACTCCCCTGACGACCCGACAATGTCGTTTGATGACGAAGAGATGTTATTTGGACAGATATGAATGTATTCTGACCCACGACAAATCGCGCCAACGCGTATGCCATTTTTGAGAGCACTTCAAAAAATATAAAATTCGACCGCACTCGCCTGACGACCCGACAATGACCTTTGATGTCGAAAAGATGTTATTTGGACAGAAATGAATGTATTCTGACCCACGACAAATCGCGCCAACGCGAATGCTATTTTTGAGAGCACTTCAAAACATATAAAATTCGACCGCACTCCCCTGACGACCCGACAATGACCTTTGATGACGAAAAGATGTTATTTGGACAGAAATGAATGTATTCTGACCCACGACAAATCGCGCCAACGCGAATGCTATTTTTGAGAGCACTTCAAAAAATATAAAATTCGACCGCACTCGCCTGACGACCCGACAATGACCTTTGATGACGAAAAGATGTTATTTGGACAAAAATGAATGTATTCTGACCCACGACTAATCGCGCCAACGCGAATGCTATTTTTGAGAGCACTTCAAAAAATATAAAATTCGACCGCACTCGCCTGACGACCCGACAATGACCTTTGATGACGAAAAGATGTTATTTGGACAAAAATGAATGTATTCTGACACACGACAAATCGCGCCAACGCGAATGCTATTTTTGAGAGCACTTCAAAAAATATAAAATTCGACCGCACTCGCCTGACGACCCGACACTGACGTTTGATGACGAAAAGATGTTATTTGAACAGATATGAATGTATTCTGACCCACGACAAATCGCGCCAACGCGAATGCTATTTTTGAGAGCACTTCAAAAAATTTAAAATTCGACCGCACTCCCCTGACGACCCGACACTGACGTTTGATGACGAAAAGATGTTATTTGAACAGATATGAATGTATTCTGACCCACGACAAATCGCGCCAACGCGAATGCTATTTTTGAGAGCACTTCAAAAAATTTTAAAATTCGACCGCACTCCCCTGACGACCCGACAATGACGTTTGATGACAAAAAGATGTTATTTGGACAAAAATGAATGTTTTCTGACCTACGACAAATCGCGCCAACGCGAATGCTATTTTTGAGAGCACTTCAAAAAATTTAAAATTCGACCACCCTCCTCTGACGAACCGACAATGACGTTTGATGACAAAAAGATGTTATTTGGACAAAAATTAATGTATTCTGACCCACGACAAATCGCGCCAACGCGAATGCTATTTTTGAGAGCACTTCAAAAAATTTAAAATTCGACCGCACTCCTCTGACGACCCGACAATGACGTTTGATGACGAAAAGATGTTATTTGGACAGAAATGAATGTATTCTGACCCACGACAAATCGCGTTAACGCGAATGCTATTTTTGAGAGCACTTCAAAAAATTTAAAATTCGACCGCACTCCCCTGACGACCCGACAATGACGTTCGATGACGAAAAGATGTTATTTGGTCAAAAATGAATGTATTCTGACCCACGACAAATCGCGCCAACGCGAATGCTATTTTTGAGAGCACTTCAAATAATATAAAATTCGACCGCACTCCCCTGACGACCCGACAATGACATTTGTTGACGAAAAGATGTTATTTGGACGAAAATTATTGTATTCGGACCCACGACAAATCGCTCCAACGCGAATGCTATTTTTGAGAGCACTTCAAAAAATTTAAAATTCGACCGCACTCCCCTGACGACCCGACAATGACCTTTGATGACGAAAAGATGTTATTTGGACAGAAATGAATGTTTTCTGACCTACGACAAATCGCGCCAACGCGAATGCTATTTTTGAGAGCACTTCAAAAAATTTAAAATTCGACCACCCTCCTCTGACGAACCGACAATGACGTTTGATGACGAAAAGATGTTATTTGGACAGAAATGTATGTATTCTGACCCACGACAAATCGCGTTAACGCGAATGCTATTTTTGAGAGCACTTCAAAAAATTTAAAATTCGACCACCCTCCTCTGACGAACCGACAATGACGTTTGATGACAAAAAGATCTTATTTGGTCAAAAATGAATGTATTCTGACCCACGACAAATCGCGCCAACGCGTATGCCATTTTTGAGAGCACTTCAAAAAATATAAAATTCGACCGCACTCCCCTGACGACCCGACAATGACGTTTGATGACGAAAAGATGTTATTTGGACAGAAATGAATGTATTCTGACCTACGACAAATCGCGCCAACGCGAATGCTATTTTTGAGAGCTCTTCAAAAAATTTAAAATTCGACCGCACTCCCCTGACGACCCGACAATGTCGTTTGATGACGAAGAGATGTTATTTGGACAGATATGAATGTATTCTGACCCACGACAAATCGCGCCAACGCGATTGCTATTTTTGAGAGCACTTCAAAAAATATAAAATTCGACCGCACTCCCCTGACGACCCGACAATGACGTTTGATGACGAAAAGATGTTATTTGGTCAAAAATGAATGTATTCTGACCCACGACAAATCGCGCCAACGCGAATGCTATTTTTGAGAGCTCTTCAAAAAATTTAAAATTCGACCGCACTCCCCTGACGACCCGACAATGTCGTTTGATGACGAAGAGATGTTATTTGGACAGATATGAATGTATTCTGACCCACGACAAATCGCGCCAACGCGTATGCCATTTTTGAGAGCACTTCAAAAAATATAAAATTCGACCGCACTCCCCTGACGACCCGACAATGACGTTTGATGACGAAAAGATGTTATTTGGACAGAAATGAATGTATTCTGACCTACGACAAATCGCGCCAACGCGAATGCTATTTTTGAGAGCTCTTCAAAAAATTTAAAATTCGACCGCACTCCCCTGACGACCCGACAATGTCGTTTGATGACGAAGAGATGTTATTTGGACAGATATGAATGTATTCTGACCCACGACAAATCGCGCCAACGCGTATGCCATTTTTGAGAGCACTTCAAAAAATATAAAATTCGACCGCACTCCCCTGACGACCCGACAATGACGTTTGATGACGAAAAGATGTTATTTGGACAGAAATGAATGTATTCTGACCTACGACAAATCGCGCCAACGCGAATGCTATTTTTGAGAGCTCTTCAAAAAATTAATTCGACCGCACTCCCCTGACGACCCGACAATGTCGTTTGTTGACGAAGAGATGTTATTTGGACAGATATGAATGTATTCTGACCCACGACAAATCGCGCCAACGCGAATGCTATTTTTGAGAGCACTTCAAAAAATATAAAATTCGACCCCACTCCCCTGATGACCCGACAATGACCTTTGATGAAGAAAAGATGTTATTTGGACAGATATGAATGTATTCTGACCCACGACAAATCGCGCCAACGCGAATGCTATTTTTGAGAGCACTTCAAAAAATATAAAATTCGACCGCACTCCCCTGATGACCCGACAATGACCTTTGATGAAGAAAAGATGTTATTTGGACAGATATGAATGTATTCTGACCCACGACAAATCGCGCCAACTCGAATGCTATTTTTGAGAGCACTTCAAAAAATATAAAATTCGACCGCACTCCCCTGATGACCCGACAATGACCTTTGATGAAGAAAAGATGTTATTTGGACAGATATGAATGTATTCTGACCCACGACAAATCGCGCCAACGCGAGTGCTATTTTTGAGAGCACTTCAAAAAATATAAAATTCGACCGCACTCCCCTGACGACCCGACAATGACCTTTGATGACGAAAAAATGTTATTTGGACAGATATGAATGTATTCTGACCCACGACTAATCGCGCCAACGCGAATGCTATTTCTGAGAGCACTTCAAAAAATATAAAATTCGACCGCACTCCCCTGACGACCCGACAATGACCTTTGATGACGAAAAAATGTTATTTGGACAGATATGAATGTATTCTGACCCACGACAAATCGCGCCAACGCGAATGCTACTTTTGAGAGCACTTCAAAAAATTTAAAATTCGATTGCACTCCTCTGACGACCCGACAATGACGTTTGATGACGAAAAGATGTTATTTGGACAGAAATGAATGTATTCTGACCCACGACAAATCGCGCCAACGCGAGTGCTATTTTTGAGAGCACTTCAAAAAATATAAAATTCGACCGCACTCCCCTGACGACCCGACAATGACCTTTGATGACGAAAAAATGTTATTTGGACAGATATGAATGTATTCTGACCCACGACAAATCGCGCCAACGCGAATGCTACTTTTGAGAGCACTTCAAAAAATTTAAAATTCGATTGCACTCCTCTGACGACCCGACAATGACGTTTGTTGACGAAAAGATGTTATTTGGACAGAAATTAATGTATTCTGACCCACGACAAATCGCGCCAACGCGAGTGCTATTTTTGAGAGCACTTCAAAAAATATAAAATTCGACCGCACTCCCCTGACGACCCGACAATGACCTTTGATGACGAAAAAATGTTATTTGGACAGATATGAATGTATTCTGACCCACGACAAATCGCGCCAACGCGAATGCTACTTTTGAGAGCACTTCAAAAAATTTAAAATTCGATTGCATTCCTCTGACGACCCGACAATGACGTTTGATGACGAAAAGATGTTATTTGGACAGAAATTAATGTATTCTGACCCACGACAAATCGCGCCAACGCGAGTGCTATTTTTGAGAGCACTTCAAAAAATATAAAATTCGACCGCACTCCCCTGATGACCCGACAATGACCTTTGATGACGAAAAGATGTTATTTGGACAGATATGAATGTATTCTGACCCACGACAAATCGCGCCAACGCGAATGCTATTTTTGAGAGCACTTCAAAAATTTAAAATTCGATTGCACTCCCCTGATGACCCGACAATGACGTTTGATGACGAAAAGATGTTATTTGGACAGATATGAATGTATTCTGACCCACGACAAATCGCGCCAACGCGAATGCTATTTTTGAGAGCACTTCAAAAAATATAAAATTCGACCGCACTCCCCTGATGACCCGACAATGACCTTTGATGACGAAAAGATGTTATTTGGATAGATATGAATGTATTCTGACCCACGACAAATCGCGCCAACGCGAATGCTATTTTTGAGAGCACTTCAAAAATTTAAAATTCGATTGCACTCCCCTGATGACCCGACAATGACGTTTGATGACGAAAAGATGTTATTTGGACAGATATGAATGTATTCTGACCCACGACAAATCGCGCCAACGCGAATGCTATTTTTGAGAGCACTTCAAAAAATTAAATATTCGATTGCACTCCCCTGACGACCCGACAATGTCGTTTGATGGCGAAAAGATGTTATTTGGACTGATATGAATGTATTCTGTCCCACGAAAAATCGCGCCAACGCGAATGCTATTTTTGAGAGATCTTCAAAAAATATAAAATTCGACCGCACTCCCCTGACGACCCGACAATGTCGTTTGATGACGAAAAGATGTTAATTGGACAGATATGAATGTATTCTGACCCACGACAAATCGCGCCAACGCGAATGCTATTTTTGAGAGCACTTCAAAAATTTAAAATTCGATTGCACTCCCCTGATGACCCGACAATGACCTTTGATGACGAAAAGATGTTATTTGGACAGATATGAATGTATTCTGACCCACGACAAATCGCGCCAACGCGAATGCTATTTTTGAGAGCACTTCAAAAAATATAAAATTCGACCGCACTCCCCTGACGACCCGACAATGTCGTTTGATGACGAAAAGATGTTATTTGGACAGATATGAATGTATTCTGACCCACGACAAATCGCGCCAACGCGAATGCTATTTTTGAGAGCACTTCAAAAAATATAAAATTCGACCGCACTCGCCTGACGACCTGACAAGGACCTTTGATGACGAAAAGATGTTATTTGGACAGATATGAATGTATTCTGACCCACGACAAATCGCGCCAACGCGAATGCTATTTTTGAGAGCACTTCAAAAAATTAAAATTCGACCGCACTCCCCTGACGACCCGACAATGTCGTTTGATGACGAAAAAATGTTATTTGGACAGATATGAATGTATTCTGACCCACGACAAATCGCGCCAACGCGAATGCTATTTTTGAGAGCACTTCAAAAAATATAAAGTTCGACCGCACTCGCCTGACGACCCGACAATGACCTTTGATGTCGAAAAGATGTTATTTGGACAGAAATGAATGTATTCTGACCCACGACAAATCGCGCCAACGCGAATGCTATTTTTGAGAGCACTTCAAAACATATAAAATTCGACCGCACTCCCCTGACGACCCGACAATGACCTTTGATGACGAAAAGATGTTATTTGGACAGAAATGAATGTATTCTGACCCACGACAAATCGCGCCAACGCGAATGCTATTTTTGAGAGCACTTCAAAAAATATAAAATTCGACCGCACTCGCCTGACGACCCGACAATGACCTTTGATGACGAAAAGATGTTATTTGGACAAAAATGAATGTATTCTGACCCACGACTAATCGCGCCAACGCGAATGCTATTTTCGAGAGCACTTCAAAAAATATAAAATTCGACCGCACTCGCCTGACGACCCGACAATGACCTTTGATGACGAAAAGATGTTATTTGGACAAAAATGAATGTATTCTGACACACGACAAATCGCGCCAACGCGAATGCTATTTTTGAGAGCACTTCAAAAAATATAAAATTCGACCGCACTCGCCTGACGACCCGACACTCACGTTTGATGACGAAAAGATGTTATTTGAACAGATATGAATGTATTCTGACCCACGACAAATCGCGCCAACGCGAATGCTATTTTTGAGAGCACTTCAAAAAATTTAAAATTCGACCGCACTCCCCTGACGACCCGACACTGACGTTTGATGACGAAAAGATGTTATTTGAACAGATATGAATGTATTCTGACCCACGACAAATCGCGCCAACGCGAATGCTATTTTTGAGAGCACTTCAAAAAATTTTAAAATTCGACCGCACTCCCCTGACGACCCGACAATGACGTTTGATGACAAAAAGATGTTATCTGGACAAAAATGAATGTATTCTGACCCACGACAAATCGCGCCAACGCGAATGCTATTTTTGAGAGCACTTCAAAAAATTTTAAAATTCGACTGCACTCCCCTGACGACCCGACAATGACGTTTGATGACAAAAAGATGTTATTTGGACAAAAATGAATGTTTTCTGACCTACGACAAATCGCGCCAACGCGAATGCTATTTTTAAGAGCACTTCAAAAAATTTAAAATTCGACCGCACTCCCCTGACGACCCGACAATGACCTTTGATGACGAAAAGATGTTATTTGGACAGAAATGAATGTTTTCTGACCTACGACAAATCGCGCCAACGCGAATGCTATTTTTGAGAGCACTTCAAAAAATTTAAAATTCGACCACCCTCCTCTGACGAACCGACAATGACGTTTGATGACGAAAAGATGTTATTTGGACAGAAATGTATGTATTCTGACCCACGACAAATCGCGTTAACGCGAATGCTATTTTTGAGAGCACTTCAAAAAATTTAAAATTCGACCACCCTCCTCTGACGAACCGACAATGACGTTTGATGACAAAAAGATCTTATTTGGTCAAAAATGAATGTATTCTGACCCACGACAAATCGCGCCAACGCGTATGCCATTTTTGAGAGCACTTCAAAAAATATAAAATTCGACCGCACTCCCCTGACGACCCGACAATGACGTTTGATGACGAAAAGATGTTATTTGGACAGAAATGAATGTATTCTGACCTACGACAAATCGCGCCAACGCGAATGCTATTTTTGAGAGCTCTTCAAAAAATTTAAAATTCGACCGCACTCCCCTGACGACCCGACAATGTCGTTTGATGACGAAGAGATGTTATTTGGACAGATATGAATGTATTCTGACCCACGACAAATCGCGCCAACGCGATTGCTATTTTTGAGAGCACTTCAAAAAATATAAAATTCGACCGCACTCCCCTGACGACCCGACAATGTCGTTTGATGACGAAGAGATGTTATTTGGACAGATATGAATGTATTCTGACCCACGACAAATCGCGCCAACGCGATTGCTATTTTTGAGAGCACTTCAAAAAATATAAAATTCGACCGCACTCCCCTGACGACCCGACAATGACGTTTGTTGACGAAAAGATGTTATTTGGACGAAAATTATTGTATTCGGACCCACGACAAATCGCTCCAACGCGAATGCTATTTTTGAGAGCACTTCAAAAAATTTAAAATTCGACCGCACTCCCCTGACGACCCGACAATGACCTTTGATGACGAAAAGATGTTATTTGGACAGAAATGAATGTTTTCTGACCTACGACAAATCGCGCCAACGCGAATGCTATTTTTGAGAGCACTTCAAAAAATTTAAAATTCGACCACCCTCCTCTGACGAACCGACAATGACGTTTGATGACGAAAAGATGTTATTTGGACAGAAATGTATGTATTCTGACCCACGACAAATCGCGTTAACGCGAATGCTATTTTTGAGAGCACTTCAAAAAATTTAAAATTCGACCACCCTCCTCTGACGAACCGACAATGACGTTTGATGACAAAAAGATCTTATTTGGTCAAAAATGAATGTATTCTGACCCACGACAAATCGCGCCAACGCGTATGCCATTTTTGAGAGCACTTCAAAAAATATAAAATTCGACCGCACTCCCCTGACGACCCGACAATGACGTTTGATGACGAAAAGATGTTATTTGGACAGAAATGAATGTATTCTGACCTACGACAAATCGCGCCAACGCGAATGCTATTTTTGAGAGCTCTTCAAAAAATTTAAAATTCGACCGCACTCCCCTGACGACCCGACAATGTCGTTTGATGACGAAGAGATGTTATTTGGACAGATATGAATGTATTCTGACCCACGACAAATCGCGCCAACGCGATTGCTATTTTTGAGAGCACTTCAAAAAATATAAAATTCGACCGCACTCCCCTGACGACCCGACAATGACGTTTGATGACGAAAAGATGTTATTTGGTCAAAAATGAATGTATTCTGACCCACGACAAATCGCGCCAACGCGAATGCTATTTTTGAGAGCTCTTCAAAAAATTTAAAATTCGACCGCACTCCCCTGACGACCCGACAATGTCGTTTGATGACGAAGAGATGTTATTTGGACAGATATGAATGTATTCTGACCCACGACAAATCGCGCCAACGCGTATGCCATTTTTGAGAGCACTTCAAAAAATATAAAATTCGACCGCACTCCCCTGACGACCCGACAATGACGTTTGATGACGAAAAGATGTTATTTGGACAGAAATGAATGTATTCTGACCTACGACAAATCGCGCCAACGCGAATGCTATTTTTGAGAGCTCTTCAAAAAATTTAAAATTCGACCGCACTCCCCTGACGACCCGACAATGTCGTTTGATGACGGAGAGATGTTATTTGGACAGATATGAATGTATTCTGACCCACGACAAATCGCGCCAACGCGTATGCCATTTTTGAGAGCACTTCAAAAAATACAAAATTCGACCGCACTCCCCTGACGACCCGACAATGACGTTTGATGACGAAAAGATGTTATTTGGACAGAAATGAATGTATTCTGACCTACGACAAATCGCGCCAACGCGAATGCTATTTTTGAGAGCTCTTCAAAAAATTTAAAATTCGACCGCACTCCCCTGACGACCCGACAATGTCGTTTGTTGACGAAGAGATGTTATTTGGACAGATATGAATGTATTCTGACCCACGACAAATCGCGCCAACGCGAATGCTATTTTTGAGAGCACTTCAAAAAATATAAAATTCGACCGCACTCCCCTGATGACCCGACAATGACCTTTGATGAAGAAAAGATGTTATTTGGACAGATATGAATGTATTCTGACCCACGACAAATCGCGCCAACGCGAATGCTATTTTTGAGAGCACTTCAAAAAATATAAAATTCGACCGCACTCCCCTGATGACCCGACAATGACCTTTGATGAAGAAAAGATGTTATTTGGACAGATATGAATGTATTCTGACCCACGACAAATCGCGCCAACTCGAATGCTATTTTTGAGAGCACTTCAAAAAATATAAAATTCGACCGCACTCCCCTGATGACCCGACAATGACCTTTGATGAAGAAAAGATGTTATTTGGACAGATATGAATGTATTCTGACCCACGACAAATCGCGCCAACGCGAATGCTATTTTTGAGAGCACTTCAAAAAATATAAAATTCGACCGCACTCCCCTGATGACCCGACAATGACCTTTGATGACGAAAAGATGTTATTTGGACAGATATGAATGTATTCTGACCCACGACAAATCGCGCCAACGCGAATGCTATTTTTGAGAGCACTTCAAAAAATTTAAAATTCGATTGCACTCCTCTGACGACCCGACAATGACGTTTGATGACGAAAAGATGTTATTTGGACAGAAATGAATGTATTCTGACCCACGACAAATCGCGCCAACGCGAGTGCTATTTTTGAGAGCACTTCAAAAAATATAAAATTCGACCGCACTCCCCTGACGACCCGACAATGACCTTTGATGACGAAAAAATGTTATTTGGACAGATATGAATGTATTCTGACCCACGACAAATCGCGCCAACGCGAATGCTACTTTTGAGAGCACTTCAAAAAATTTAAAATTCGACCGCACTCCTCTGACGACCCGACAATGACGTTTGTTGACGAAAAGATGTTATTTGGACAGAAATTAATGTATTCTGACCCACGACAAATCGCGCCAACGCGAGTGCTATTTTTGAGAGCACTTCAAAAAATATAAAATTCGACCGCACTCCCCTGACGACCCGACAATGACCTTTGATGACGAAAAAATGTTATTTGGACAGATATGAATGTATTCTGACCCACGACAAATCGCGCCAACGCGAATGCTACTTTTGAGAGCACTTCAAAAACTTTAAAATTCGATTGCACTCCTCTGACGACCCGACAATGACGTTTGATGACGAAAAGATGTTATTTGGACAGAAATTAATGTATTCTGACCCACGACAAATCGCGCCAACGCGAGTGCTATTTTTGAGAGCACTTCAAAAAATATAAAATTCGACCGCACTCCCCTGATGACCCGACAATGACCTTTGATGACGAAAAGATGTTATTTGGACAGATATGAATGTATTCTGACCCACGACAAATCGCGCCAACGCGAATGCTATTTTTGAGAGCACTTCAAAAATTTAAAATTCGATTGCACTCCCCTGATGACCCGACAATGACGTTTGATGACGAAAAGATGTTATTTGGACAGATATGAATGTATTCTGACCCACGACAAATCGCGCCAACGCGAATGCTATTTTTGAGAGCACTTCAAAAAATATAAAATTCGACCGCACTCCCCTGATGACCCGACAATGACCTTTGATGACGAAAAGATGTTATTTGGACAGATATGAATGTATTCTGACCCACGACAAATCGCGCCAACGCGAATGCTATTTTTGAGAGCACTTCAAAAATTTAAAATTCGATTGCACTCCCCTGATGACCCGACAATGACGTTTGATGACGAAAAGATGTTATTTGGACAGATATGAATGTATTCTGACCCACGACAAATCGCGCCAACGCGAATGCTATTTTTGAGAGCACTTCAAAAAATTAAATATTCGATTGCACTCCCCTGACGACCCGACAATGTCGTTTGATGGCGAAAAGATGTTATTTGGACTGATATGAATGTATTCTGTCCCACGAAAAATCGCGCCAACGCGAATGCTATTTTTGAGAGTTCTTCAAAAAATATAAAATTCGACCGCACTCCCCTGACGACCCGACAATGTCGTTTGATGTCGAAAAGATGTTAATTGGACAGATATGAATGTATTCTGACCCACGACAAATCGCGCCAACGCGAATGCTATTTTTGAGAGCACTTCAAAAATTTAAAATTCGATTGCACTCCCCTGATGACCCGACAATGACCTTTGATGACGAAAAGATGTTATTTGGACAGATATGAATGTATTCTGACCCACGACAAATCGCGCCAACGCGAATGCTATTTTTGAGAGCACTTCAAAAAATATAAAATTCGACCGCACTCCCCTGACGACCCGACAATGTCGTTTGATGACGAAAAGATGTTATTTGGACAGATATGAATGTATTCTGACCCACGACAAATCGCGCCAACGCGAATGCTATTTTTGAGAGCACTTCAAAAAATATAAAATTCGACCGCACTCGCCTGACGACCTGACAAGGACCTTTGATGACGAAAAGATGTTATTTGGACAGATATGAATGTATTCTGACCCACGACAAATCGCGCCAACGCGAATGCTATTTTTGAGAGCACTTCAAAAAATTAAAATTCGACCGCACTCCCCTGACGACCCGACAATGTCGTTTGATGACGAAAAAATGTTATTTGGACAGATATGAATGTATTCTGACCCACGACAAATCGCGCCAACGCGAATGCTATTTTTGAGAGCACTTCAAAAAATATAAAGTTCGACCGCACTTGCCTGACGACCCGACAATGACCTTTGATGTCGAAAAGATGTTATTTGGACAGAAATGAATGTATTCTGACCCACGACAAATCGCGCCAACGCGAATGCTATTTTTGAGAGCACTTCAAAACATATAAAATTCGACCGCACTCCCCTGACGACCCGACAATGACCTTTGATGACGAAAAGATGTTATTTGGACAGAAATGAATGTATTCTGACCCACGACAAATCGCGCCAACGCGAATGCTATTTTTGAGAGCACTTCAAAAAATATAAAATTCGACCGCACTCGCCTGACGACCCGACAATGACCTTTGATGACGAAAAGATGTTATTTGGACAAAAATGAATGTATTCTGACCCACGACTAATCGCGCCAACGCGAATGCTATTTTTGAAAGCACTTCAAAAAATATAAAATTCGACCGCACTCGCCTGACGACCCGACAATGACCTTTGATGACGAAAAGATGTTATTTGGACAAAAATGAATGTATTCTGACACACGACAAATCGCGCCAACGCGAATGCTATTTTTGAGAGCACTTCAAAAAATATAAAATTCGACCGCACTCGCCTGACGACCCGACACTCACGTTTGATGACGAAAAGATGTTATTTGAACAGATATGAATGTATTCTGACCCACGACAAATCGCGCCAACGCGAATGCTATTTTTGAGAGCACTTCACAAAATTTAAAATTCGACCGCACTCCCCTGACGACCCGACACTGACGTTTGATGACGAAAAGATGTTATTATAACAGATATGAATGTATTCTGACCCACGACAAATCGCGCCAACGCGAATGCTATTTTTGAGAGCACTTCAAAAAATTTTAAAATTCGACCGCACTCCCCTGACGACCCGACAATGACGTTTGATGACAAAAAGATGTTATCTGGACAAAAATGAATGTATTCTGACCCACGACAAATCGCGCCAACGCGAATGCTATTTTTGAGAGCACTTCAAAAAATTTTAAAATTCGACCGCACTCCCCTGACGACCCGACAATGACGTTTGATGACAAAAAGATGTTATTTGGACAAAAATGAATGTTTTCTGACCTACGACAAATCGCGCCAACGCGAATGCTATTTTTAAGAGCACTTCAAAAAATTTAAAATTCGACTACCCTCCTCTGACGAACCGACAATGATGTTTGATGACAAAAAGATGTTATTTGGACAAAAATTAATGTATTCTGACCCACGACAAATCGCGCCAACGCGAATGCTATTTTTGAGAGCACTTCAAAAAATTTAAAATTCGACCGCACTCCTCTGACGACCCGACAATGACCTTTGATGACGAAAAGATGTTATTTGGACAGAAATGAATGTATTCTGACCCACGACAAATCGCGTTAACGCGAATGCTATTTTTGAGAGCACTTCAAAAAATTTAAAATTCGACCGCACTCCCCTGACGACCCGACAATGACGTTTGATGACGAAAAGATGTTATTTGGTCAAAAATGAATGTATTCTGACCCACGACAAATCGCGCCAACGCGAATGCTATTTTTGAGAGCACTTCAAAAAATATAAAATTCGACCGCACTCCCCTGACGACCCGACAATGACGTTTGTTGACGAAAAGATGTTATTTGGACAGAAATGAATGTATTCTGACCCACGACAAATCGCGCCAACGCGAATGCTATTTTTGAGAGCACTTCAAAAAATTTAAAATTCGACCGCACTCCCCTGACGACCCGACAATGACCTCTGATGACGAAAAGATGTTATTTGGACAAAAATTAATGTATTCTGACCCACGACAAATCGCGCCAACGCGAATGCTATTTTTGAGAGCACTTCAAAAAATTTAAAATTCGACCGCACTCCCCTGACGACCCGACAATGACGTTTGATGTCAAAAAGATGTTATTTGGACAAAAATGAATGTTTTCTGACCTACGACAAATCGCGCCAACGCGAATGCTATTTTTAAGAGCACTTCAAAAAATTTAAAATTCGACTACCCTCCTCTGACGAACCGACAATGATGTTTGATGACAAAAAGATGTTATTTGGACAAAAATGAATGTATTCTGACCCACGACAAATCGCGCCAACGCGAATGCTATTTTTGAGAGCACTTCAAAAAATTTAAAATTCGACCGCACTCCTCTGACGACCCGACAATGACCTTTGATGACGAAAATATGTTATTTGGACAGAAATGAATGTATTCTGACCCACGACAAATCGCATTAACGCGAATGCTATTTTTGAGAGCACTTCAAAAAATTTAAAATTCGACCGCACTCCCCTGACGACCCGACAATGACGTTAGATGACGAAAAGATGTTATTTGGTCAAAAATGAATGTATTCTGACCCACGACAAATCGCGCCAACGCGAATGCTATTTTTGAGAGCACTTCAAAAAATATAAAATTCGACCGCACTCCCCTGACGACCCGACAATGACGTTTGTTGACGAAAAGATGTTATTTGGACGAAAATTATTGTATTCTGACCCACGACAAATCGCGCCAACGCGAATGCTATTTTTGAGAGCATTTCGAAAAATTTAAAATTCGACCATCCTCCTCTGACGACCCGACAATGACGTTTGATGACGGAAAGATGTTATTTGGACAAAAATGAATGTATTCTGACCCACGAAAAATCGCGCCAACGCGAATGCTATTTTTGAGAGCACTTCAAAAAATTTAAAATTCGACCGCACTCGCCTGACGACCCGACAATGACCTTTGATGACGAAAAGATGTTATTTGGACAAAAATGAATGTATTCTGACACACGACAAATCGCGCCAACGCGAATGCTATTTTTGAGAGCACTTCAAAAAATATAAAATTCGACCGCACTCGCCTGACGACCCGACACTCACGTTTGATGACGAAAAGATGTTATTTGAACAGATATGAATGTATTCTGACCCACGACAAATCGCGCCAACGCGAATGCTATTTTTGAGAGCACTTCACAAAATTTAAAATTCGACCGCACTCCCCTGACGACCCGACACTGACGTTTGATGACGAAAAGATGTTATTTGAACAGATATGAATGTATTCTGACCCACGACAAATCGCGCCAACGCGAATGCTATTTTTGAGAGCACTTCAAAAAATTTTAAAATTCGACCGCACTCCCCTGACGACCCGACAATGACGTTTGATGACAAAAAGATGTTATCTGGACAAAAATGAATGTATTCTGACCCACGACAAATCGCGCCAACGCGAATGCTATTTTTGAGAGCACTTCAAAAAATTTTAAAATTCGACCGCGCTCCCCTGACGACCCGACAATGACGTTTGATGACAAAAAGATGTTATTTGGACAAAAATGAATGTTTTCTGACCTACGACAAATCGCGCCAACGCGAATGCTATTTTTAAGAGCACTTCAAAAAATTTAAAATTCGACTACCCTCCTCTGACGAACCGACAATGATGTTTGATGACAAAAAGATGTTATTTGGACAAAAATTAATGTATTCTGACCCACGACAAATCGCGCCAACGCGAATGCTATTTTTGAGAGCACTTCAAAAAATTTAAAATTCGACCGCACTCCTCTGACGACCCGACAATGACCTTTGATGACGAAAAGATGTTATTTGGACAGAAATGAATGTATTCTGACCCACGACAAATCGCGTTAACGCGAATGCTATTTTTGAGAGCACTTCAAAAAATTTAAAATTCGACCGCACTCCCCTGACGACCCGACAATGACGTTTGATGACGAAAAGATGTTATTTGGTCAAAAATGAATGTATTCTGACCCACGACAAATCGCGCCAACGCGAATGCTATTTTTGAGAGCACTTCAAAAAATATAAAATTCGACCGCACTCCCCTGACGACCCGACAATGACGTTTGTTGACGAAAAGATGTTATTTGGACAGAAATGAATGTATTCTGACCCACGACAAATCGCGCCAACGCGAATGCTATTTTTGAGAGCACTTCAAAAAATTTAAAATTCGACCGCACTCCCCTGACGACCCGACAATGACCTCTGATGACGAAAAGATGTTATTTGGACAAAAATTAATGTATTCTGACCCACGACAAATCGCGCCAACGCGAATGCTATTTTTGAGAGCACTTCAAAAAATTTAAAATTCGACCGCACTCCCCTGACGACCCGACAATGACGTTTGATGTCAAAAAGATGTTATTTGGACAAAAATGAATGTTTTCTGACCTACGACAAATCGCGCCAACGCGAATGCTATTTTTAAGAGCACTTCAAAAAATTTAAAATTCGACTACCCTCCTCTGACGAACCGACAATGATGTTTGATGACAAAAAGATGTTATTTGGACAAAAATGAATGTATTCTGACCCACGACAAATCGCGCCAACGCGAATGCTATTTTTGAGAGCACTTCAAAAAATTTAAAATTCGACCGCACTCCTCTGACGACCCGACAATGACCTTTGATGACGAAAATATGTTATTTGGACAGAAATGAATGTATTCTGACCCACGACAAATCGCGTTAACGCGAATGCTATTTTTGAGAGCACTTCAAAAAATTTAAAATTCGACCGCACTCCCCTGACGACCCGACAATGACGTTTGATGACGAAAAGATGTTATTTGGTCAAAAATGAATGTATTCTGACCCACGACAAATCGCGCCAACGCGAATGCTATTTTTGAGAGCACTTCAAAAAATATAAAATTCGACCGCACTCCCCTGACGACCCGACAATGACGTTTGTTGACGAAAAGATGTTATTTGGACGAAAATTATTGTATTCTGACCCACGACAAATCGCGCCAACGCGAATGCTATTTTTGAGAGCATTTCGAAAAATTTAAAATTCGACCATCCTCCTCTGACGACCCGACAATGACGTTTGATGACGGAAAGATGTTATTTGGACAAAAATGAATGTATTCTGACCCACGAAAAATCGCGCCAACGCGAATGCTATTTTTGAGAGCACTTCAAAAAATTTAAAATTCGACCGCACTCCCCTGACGACCCGACAATGACGTTTGATGACGAAAAGATGTTATTTGTTCAAAAATGAATGTATTCTGACCAACGACAAATCGCGCCAACGCGATTGCTATTTTTGAGAGCACTTCAAAAAATATAAAATTCGACCGCACTCCCCTGACGACCCGACAATGACCTTTGATGACGAAAAAATGTTATTTGGACAGATATGAATGTATTCTGACCCACGACAAATCGCGCCAACGCGAATGCTATTTTTGAGAGCACTTCAAAAAATATAAAATTCGACCGCACTCCCCTGACGACCCGACAATGACGTTTGATGACAAAAAGATCTTATTTGGTCAATAATGAATGTATTCTGACCCACGAAAAATCGCGCCAACGCGAATGCTATTTTTGAGAGCACTTCAAAAAATTTAAATTTCGACCGCACTCCCCTGACGACCCGACAATGACGTTTGATGACGAAAAGATGTTATTTGGTCAAAAATGAATGTATTCTGACCAACGACAAATCGCGCCAACGCGATTGCTATTTTTGAGAGCACTTCAAAAAATATAAAATTCGACCGCACTCCCCTGACGACCCGACAATGACCTTTGATGACGAAAAAATGTTATTTGGACAGATATGAATGTATTCTGACCCACGACAAATCGCGCCAACGCGAATGCTATTTTTGAGAGCACTTCAAAAAATATAAAATTCGACCGCACTCCCCTGACGACCCGACAATGACCTTTGATGACGAAAAAATGTTATTTGGACAGATATGAATGTATTCTGACCCACGACAAATCGCGCCAACGCGAATGCTATTTTTGAGAGCACTTCAAAAAATATAAAATTCGATTGCACTTCCCTGACGACCCGACAATGTCGTTTGATGACGAAAAGATGTTATTTGGACAGATATGAATGTATTCTGACCCACGACAAATCGCGCCAACGCGAATGCAATTTTTGAGAGCACTTCAAAAATTATAAAATTCGACCGCACTCCCGTGACGACCCGACAATGACCTTTGATGACGAAAAAATGTTATTTGGACAGATATGAATGTATTCTGACCCTCGACAAATCGCGCCAACGCGAATGCTATTTTTGAGAGCACTTCAAAAATTATAAAATTCGACCGCACTCCCCTGACGACCCGACAATGACCTTTAATGACGAAAAAATGTTATTTGGACAGATATGAATGTATTCTGACCCACGACAAATCGCGCCAACGCGAATGCTATTTTTGAGAGCACTTCAAAAAATATAAAATTCGACCGCACTCCCCTGACGACCCGACAATGACCTTTAATGACGAAAAAATGTTATTTGGACAGATATGAATGTATTCTGACCCTCGACAAATCGCGCCAACGCGAATGCTATTCTTGAGAGCACTTCAAAAATTATAAAATTCGACCGCACTCCCCTGACGACCCGACAATGACCTTTAATGACGAAAAAATGTTATTTG
This sequence comes from Chrysolina americana, assembly GCA_958502065.1. NCBI lineage: Eukaryota > Metazoa > Arthropoda > Insecta > Coleoptera > Chrysomelidae > Chrysolina > Chrysolina americana. The sequence goes on along the minus strand of OY293421.1, from coordinate 52,793,701 downwards.
GACAGATATGAAAGTATTCTGACCCACGACAAATCGCGCCAACGCGAATGCTATTTTTGAGAGCACTTCAAAAAATATAAAATTCGACCGCACTCCCCTGACGACCCGACAATGTCGTTTGATGATGAAAAGATGTTATTTGGACAGATATGAATGTATTCTGACCCTCGACAAATCGCGCCAACGCGAATGCTATTTTTGAGAGCACTTCAAAAAATTTAAAATTCGACCTCACTCCCCTGACGACCCGACAATGACCTCTGATGACGAAAAGATGTTATTTGGACAAAAATTAATGTATTCTGACCCTCGACAAATCGCGCCAACGCGAATGCTATTTTTGAGAGCACTTCAAAAAATATAAAATTCGACCGCACTCCCCTGACGACCCGACAATGACGTTTGTTGACGAAAAGATGTTATTTGGACAGAAATAAATGTATTCTGACCCACGACAAATCGCGCCAACGCGAATGCTATTTTTGAGAGCACTTCAAAAAATTTAAAATTCGACCGCACTCCCCTGACGACCCGACAATGACGTTTGATGTCAAAAAGATGTTATTTGGACAAAAATGAATGTTTTCTGACCTACGACAAATCGCGCCAACGCGAATGCTATTTTTAAGAGCACTTCAAAAAATTTAAAATTCGACTACCCTCCTCTGACGAACCGACAATGATGTTTGATGACAAAAAGATGTTATTTGGACAAAAATGAATGTATTCTGACCCACGACAAATCGCGCCAACGCGAATGCTATTTTTGAGAGCACTTCAAAAAATTTAAAATTCGACCGCACTCCTCTGACGACCCGACAATGACCTTTGATGACGAAAATATGTTATTTGGACAGAAATGAATGTATTCTGACCCACGACAAATCGCGTTAACGCGAATGCTATTTTTGAGAGCACTTCAAAAAATTTAAAATTCGACCGCACTCCCCTGACGACCCGACAATGACGTTTGATGACGAAAAGATGTTATTTGGTCAAAAATGAATGTATTCTGACCCACGACAAATCGCGCCAACGCGAATGCTATTTTTGAGAGCACTTCAAAAAATATAAAATTCGACCGCACTCCCCTGACGACCCGACAATGACGTTTGTTGACGAAAAGATGTTATTTGGACGAAAATTATTGTATTCTGACCCACGACAAATCGCGCCAACGCGAATGCTATTTTTGAGAGCATTTCGAAAAATTTAAAATTCGACCATCCTCCTCTGACGACCCGACAATGACGTTTGATGACGGAAAGATGTTATTTGGACAAAAATGAATGTATTCTGACCCACGAAAAATCGCGCCAACGCGAATGCTATTTTTGAGAGCACTTCAAAAAATTTAAAATTCGACCGCACTCCCCTGACGACCCGACAATGACGTTTGATGACGAAAAGATGTTATTTGGTCAAAAATGAATGTATTCTGACCAACGACAAATCGCGCCAACGCGATTGCTATTTTTGAGAGCACTTCAAAAAATATAAAATTCGACCGCACTCCCCTGACGACCCGACAATGACCTTTGATGACGAAAAAATGTTATTTGGACAGATATGAATGTATTCTGACCCACGACAAATCGCGCCAACGCGAATGCTATTTTTGAGAGCACTTCAAAAAATATAAAATTCGACCGCACTCCCCTGACGACCCGACAATGACGTTTGATGACAAAAAGATCTTATTTGGTCAATAATGAATGTATTCTGACCCACGAAAAATCGCGCCAACGCGAATGCTATTTTTGAGAGCACTTCAAAAAATTTAAAATTCGACCGCACTCCCCTGACGACCCGACAATGACGTTTGATGACGAAAAGATGTTATTTGGTCAAAAATGAATGTATTCTGACCAACGACAAATCGCGCCAACGCGATTGCTATTTTTGAGAGCACTTCAAAAAATATAAAATTCGACCGCACTCCCCTGACGACCCGACAATGACCTTTGATGACGAAAAAATGTTATTTGGACAGATATGAATGTATTCTGACCCACGACAAATCGCGCCAACGCGAATGCTATTTTTGAGAGCACTTCAAAAAATATAAAATTCGACCGCACTCCCCTGACGACCCGACAATGACCTTTGATGACGAAAAAATGTTATTTGGACAGATTTGAATGTATTCTGACCCACGACAAATCGCGCCAACGCGAATGCTATTTTTGAGAGCACTTCAAAAAATATAAAATTCGATTGCACTTCCCTGACGACCCGACAATGTCGTTTGATGACGAAAAGATGTTATTTTGACAGATATGAATGTATTCTGACCCACGACAAATCGCGCCAACGCGAATGCAATTTTTGAGAGCACTTCAAAAATTATAAAATTCGACCGCACTCCCGTGACGACCCGACAATAACCTTTGATGACGAAAAAATGTTATTTGGACAGATATGAATGTATTCTGACCCTCGACAAATCGCGCCAACGCGAATGCTATTTTTGAGAGCACTTCAAAAATTATAAAATTCGACCGCACTCCCCTGACGACCCGACAATGACCTTTAATGACGAAAAAATGTTATTTGGACAGATATGAATGTATTCTGACCCACGACAAATCGCGCCAACGCGAATGCTATTTTTGAGAGCACTTCAAAAAATATAAAATTCGACCGCACTCCCCTGACGACCCGACAATGACCTTTAATGACGAAAAAATGTTATTTGGACAGATATGAATGTATTCTGACCCTCGACAAATCGCGCCAACGCGAATGCTATTCTTGAGAGCACTTCAAAAATTATAAAATTCGACCGCACTCCCCTGACGACCCGACAATGACCTTTAATGACGAAAAAATGTTATTTGGACAGATATGAAAGTATTCTGACCCACGACAAATCGCGCCAACGCGAATGCTATTTTTGAGAGCACTTCAAAAAATATAAAATTCGACCGCACTCCCCTGACGACCCGACAATGTCGTTTGATGATGAAAAGATGTTATTTGGACAGATATGAATGTATTCTGACCCTCGACAAATCGCGCCAACGCGAATGCTATTTTTGAGAGCACTTCAAAAAATTTAAAATTCGACCTCACTCCCCTGACGACCCGACAATGACCTCTGATGACGAAAAGATGTTATTTGGACAAAAATTAATGTATTCTGACCCTCGACAAATCGCGCCAACGCGAATGCTATTTTTGAGAGCACTTCAAAAAATATAAAATTCGACCGCACTCCCCTGACGACCCGACAACGACCTTTGATGACGAAAAGATGTTATTTGGACAGAAATGAATGTATTCTGACCCACGACAAATCGCGCCAACGCGAATGCTATTTTTGAGAGCACTTCAAAAAATATAAAATTCGACCGCACTCCCCTGACGACCCGACAATGACGTTTGATGACGAAAAGATGTTATTTGGACAGATATGAATGTATTCTGACCCACGACAAATCGCGCCAACGCGAATGCTATTTTTGAGAGTACTTCAAAAAATATAAAATTCGACCGCACTCCCCTGACGACCCGACAATGACGTTTGATGACGAAAAGATGTTATTTGGACAGATATGAATGTATTCTGACCCACGACAAATCGCGCCAACGCGAATGCTATTTTTGAGAGTACTTCAAAAAATATAAAATTCGACCGCACTCCCCTGACGACCCGACAATGTCGTTTGATGACGAAAAGATGTTATTTGGACAGATATGAATGTATTCTGACCCACGACAAATCGCGCCAATGCGAATGCCATTTTTGAGAGCTCTTCAAAAAATATAAAATTCGACCGCACTCGCCTGACGACCCGACAATGACGTTTGATGACGAAAAGATGTTATTTGGACAGATATGAATGTATTCTGACCCACGACAAATCGCGCCAACGCGAATGCTATTTTTGAGAGCACTTCAAAAAATTAAAATTCGACCGCACTCCCCTGACGACCCGACAATGTCGTTTGATGACGAAAAAATGTTATTTGGACAGATATGAATGTATTCTGACCCACGACAAATCGCGCCAACGCGAATGCTATTTTTGAGAGCACTTCAAAAAATATAAAATTCGACCGCACTCGCCTGACGACCCGACAATGACCTTTGATGTCGAAAAGATGTTATTTGGACAGAAATGAATGTATTCTGACCCACGACAAATCGCGCCAACGCGAATGCTATTTTTGAGAGCACTTCAAAACATATAAAATTCGACCGCACTCCCCTGACGACCCGACAATGACCTTTGATGACGAAAAGATGTTATTTGGACAGAAATGAATGTATTCTGACCCACGACAAATCGCGCCAACGCGAATGCTATTTTTGAGAGCACTTCAAAAAATATAAAATTCGACCGCACTCGCCTGACGACCCGACAATGACCTTTGATGACGAAAAGATGTTATTTGGACAAAAATGAATGTATTCTGACCCACGACTAATCGCGCCAACGCGAATGCTATTTTTGAGAGCACTTCAAAAAATATAAAATTCTACCGCACTCGCCTGACGACCCGACAATGACCTTTGATGACGAAAAGATGTTATTTGGACAAAAATGAATGTATTCTGACACACGACAAATCGCGCCAACGCGAATGCTATTTTTGAGAGCACTTCAAAAAATATAAAATTCGACCGCACTCGCCTGACGACCCGACACTCACGTTTGATGACGAAAAGATGTTATTTGAACAGATATGAATGTATTCTGACCCACGACAAATCGCGCCAACGCGAATGCTATTTTTGAGAGCAATTCAAAAAATTTAAAATTCGACCGCACTCCCCTGACGACCCGACACTGACGTTTGATGACGAAAAGATGTTATTTGAACAGATATGAATGTATTCTGACCCACGACAAATCGCGCCAACGCGAATGCTATTTTTGAGAGCACTTCAAAAAATTTTAAAATTCGACCGCACTCCCCTGACGACCCGACAATGACGTTTGATGACAAAAAGATGTTATCTGGACAAAAATGAATGTATTCTGACCCACGACAAATCGCGCCAACGCGAATGCTATTTTTGAGAGCACTTCAAAAAATTTTAAAATTCGACCGCACTCCCCTGACGACCCGACAATGACGTTTGATGACAAAAAGATGTTATTTGGACAAAAATGAATGTTTTCTGACCTACGACAAATCGCGCCAACGCGAATGCTATTTTTAAGAGCACTTCAAAAAATTTAAAATTCGACCGCACTCCCCTGACGACCCGACAATGACCTTTGATGACGAAAAGATGTTATTTGGACAGAAATGAATGTTTTCTGACCTACGACAAATCGCGCCAACGCGAATGCTATTTTTGAGAGCACTTCAAAAAATTTAAAATTCGACCACCCTCCTCTGACGAACCGACAATGACGTTTGATGACGAAAAGATGTTATTTGGACAGAAATGTATGTATTCTGACCCACGACAAATCGCGTTAACGCGAATGCTATTTTTGAGAGCACTTCAAAAAATTTAAAATTCGACCACCCTCCTCTGACGAACCGACAATGACGTTTGATGACAAAAAGATGTTATTTGGACAAAAATGAATGTTTTCTGACCTACGACAAATCGCGCCAACGCGAATGCTATTTTTAAGAGCACTTCAAAAAATTTAAAATTCGACCGCACTCCCCTGACGACCCGACAATGACCTTTGATGACGAAAAGATGTTATTTGGACAGAAATGAATGTTTTCTGACCTACGACAAATCGCGCCAACGCGAATGCTATTTTTGAGAGCACTTCAAAAAATTTAAAATTCGACCACCCTCCTCTGACGAACCGACAATGACGTTTGATGACGAAAAGATGTTATTTGGACAGAAATGTATGTATTCTGACCCACGACAAATCGCGGTAACGCGAATGCTATTTTTGAGAGCACTTCAAAAAATTTAAAATTCGACCACCCTCCTCTGACGAACCGACAATGACGTTTGATGACGAAGAGATGTTATTTGGACAGATATGAATGTATTCTGACCCACGACAAATCGCGCCAACGCGATTGCTATTTTTGAGAGCACTTCAAAAAATATAAAATTCGACCGCACTCCCCTGACGACCCGACAATGACGTTTGTTGACGAAAAGATGTTATTTGGACGAAAATTATTGTATTCGGACCCACGACAAATCGCTCCAACGCGAATGCTATTTTTGAGAGCACTTCAAAAAATTTAAAATTCGACCGCACTCCCCTGACGACCCGACAATGACCTTTGATGACGAAAAGATGTTATTTGGACAGAAATGAATGTTTTCTGACCTACGACAAATCGCGCCAACGCGAATGCTATTTTTGAGAGCACTTCAAAAAATTTAAAATTCGACCACCCTCCTCTGACGAACCGACAATGACGTTTGATGACGAAAAGATGTTATTTGGACAGAAATGTATGTATTCTGACCCACGACAAATCGCGTTAACGCGAATGCTATTTTTGAGAGCACTTCAAAAAATTTAAAATTCGACCACCCTCCTCTGACGAACCGACAATGACGTTTGATGACAAAAAGATCTTATTTGGTCAAAAATGAATGTATTCTGACCCACGACAAATCGCGCCAACGCGTATGCCATTTTTGAGAGCACTTCAAAAAATATAAAATTCGACCGCACTCCCCTGACGACCCGACAATGACGTTTGATGACGAAAAGATGTTATTTGGACAGAAATGAATGTATTCTGACCTACGACAAATCGCGCCAACGCGAATGCTATTTTTGAGAGCTCTTCAAAAAATTTAAAATTCGACCGCACTCCCCTGACGACCCGACAATGTCGTTTGATGACGAAGAGATGTTATTTGGACAGATATGAATGTATTCTGACCCACGACAAATCGCGCCAACGCGATTGCTATTTTTGAGAGCACTTCAAAAAATATAAAATTCGACCGCACTCCCCTGACGACCCGACAATGACGTTTGATGACGAAAAGATGTTATTTGGTCAAAAATGAATGTATTCTGACCCACGACAAATCGCGCCAACGCGAATGCTATTTTTGAGAGCTCTTCAAAAAATTTAAAATTCGACCGCACTCCCCTGACGACCCGACAATGTCGTTTGATGACGAAGAGATGTTATTTGGACAGATATGAATGTATTCTGACCCACGACAAATCGCGCCAACGCGTATGCCATTTTTGAGAGCACTTCAAAAAATATAAAATTCGACCGCACTCCCCTGACGACCCGACAATGACGTTTGATGACGAAAAGATGTTATTTGGACAGAAATGAATGTATTCTGACCTACGACAAATCGCGCCAACGCGAATGCTATTTTTGAGAGCTCTTCAAAAAATTTAAAATTCGACCGCACTCCCCTGACGACCCGACAATGTCGTTTGATGACGGAGAGATGTTATTTGGACAGATATGAATGTATTCTGACCCACGACAAATCGCGCCAACGCGTATGCCATTTTTGAGAGCACTTCAAAAAATATAAAATTCGACCGCACTCCCCTGACGACCCGACAATGACGTTTGTTGACGAAAAGATGTTATTTGGACAGAAATGAATGTATTCTGACCCACGACAAATCGCGCCAACGCGAATGCTATTTTTGAGAGCACTTCAAAAAATATAAAATTCGACCGCACTCCCCTGACGACCCGACAATGACGTTTGTTGACGAAAAGATGTTATTTGGACAGAAATGAATGTATTCTGACCCACGACAAATCGCGCCAACGCGAATGCTATTTTTGAGAGCACTTCAAAAAATATAAAATTCGACCGCACTCCCCTGACGACCCGACAATGACGTTTGATGACGAAAAGATGTTATTTGGACAGAAATGAATGTATTCTGACCTACGACAAATCGCGCCAACGCGAATGCTATTTTTGAGAGCTCTTCAAAAAATTTAAAATTCGACCGCACTCCCCTGACGACCCGACAATGTCGTTTGATGACGAAGAGATGTTATTTGGACAGATATGAATGTATTCTGACCCACGACAAATCGCGCCAACGCGTATGCCATTTTTGAGAGCACTTCAAAAAATATAAAATTCGACCGCACTCCCCTGACGACCCGACAATGACGTTTGATGACGAAAAGATGTTATTTGGACAGAAATGAATGTATTCTGACCTACGACAAATCGCGCCAACGCGAATGCTATTTTTGAGAGCTCTTCAAAAAATTTAAAATTCGACCGCACTCCCCTGACGACCCGACAATGTCGTTTGATGACGAAGAGATGTTATTTGGACAGATATGAATGTATTCTGACCCACGACAAATCGCGCCAACGCGTATGCCATTTTTGAGAGCACTTCAAAAAATATAAAATTCGACCGCACTCCCCTGACGACCCGACAATGACGTTTGATGACGAAAAGATGTTATTTGGACAGAAATGAATGTATTCTGACCTACGACAAATCGCGCCAACGCGAATGCTATTTTTGAGAGCTCTTCAAAAAATTTAAAATTCGACCGCACTCCCCTGACGACCCGACAATGTCGTTTGATGACGAAGAGATGTTATTTGGACAGATATGAATGTATTCTGACCCACGACAAATCGCGCCAACGCGTATGCCATTTTTGAGAGCACTTCAAAAAATATAAAATTCGACCGCACTCGCCTGACGACCCGACAATGACCTTTGATGTCGAAAAGATGTTATTTGGACAGAAATGAATGTATTCTGACCCACGACAAATCGCGCCAACGCGAAAGCTATTTTAGAGAGCACTTCAAAACATATAAAATTCGACCGCACTCCCCTGACGACCCGACAATGACCTTTGATGACGAAAAGATGTTATTTGGACAGAAATGAATGTATTCTGACCCACGACAAATCGCGCCAACGCGAATGCTATTTTTGAGAGCACTTCAAAAAATATAAAATTCGACCGCACTCGCCTGACGACCCGACAATGACCTTTGATGACGAAAAGATGTTATTTGGACAAAAATGAATGTATTCTGACCCACGACTAATCGCGCCAACGCGAATGCTATTTTTGAGAGCACTTCAAAAAATATAAAATTCGACCGCACTCGCCTGACGACCCGACAATGACCTTTGATGACGAAAAGATGTTATTTGGACAAAAATGAATGTATTCTGACACACGACAAATCGCGCCAACGCGAATGCTATTTTTGAGAGCACTTCAAAAAATATAAAATTCGACCGCACTCGCCTGACGACCCGACACTGACGTTTGATGACGAAAAGATGTTATTTGAACAGATATGAATGTATTCTGACCCACGACAAATCGCGCCAACGCGAATGCTATTTTTGAGAGCACTTCAAAAAATTTAAAATTCGACCGCACTCCCCTGACGACCCGACACTGACGTTTGATGACGAAAAGATGTTATTTGAACAGATATGAATGTATTCTGACCCACGACAAATCGCGCCAACGCGAATGCTATTTTTGAGAGCACTTCAAAAAATTTTAAAATTCGACCGCACTCCCCTGACGACCCGACAATGACGTTTGATGACAAAAAGATGTTATTTGGACAAAAATGAATGTTTTCTGACCTACGACAAATCGCGCCAACGCGAATGCTATTTTTGAGAGCACTTCAAAAAATTTAAAATTCGACCACCCTCCTCTGACGAACCGACAATGACGTTTGATGACAAAAAGATGTTATTTGGACAAAAATTAATGTATTCTGACCCACGACAAATCGCGCCAACGCGAATGCTATTTTTGAGAGCACTTCAAAAAATTTAAAATTCGACCGCACTCCTCTGACGACCCGACAATGACGTTTGATGACGAAAAGATGTTATTTGGACAGAAATGAATGTATTCTGACCCACGACAAATCGCGTTAACGCGAATGCTATTTTTGAGAGCACTTCAAAAAATTTAAAATTCGACCGCACTCCCCTGACGACCCGACAATGACGTTCGATGACGAAAAGATGTTATTTGGTCAAAAATGAATGTATTCTGACCCACGACAAATCGCGCCAACGCGAATGCTATTTTTGAGAGCACTTCAAATAATATAAAATTCGACCGCACTCCCCTGACGACCCGACAATGACATTTGTTGACGAAAAGATGTTATTTGGACGAAAATTATTGTATTCGGACCCACGACAAATCGCTCCAACGCGAATGCTATTTTTGAGAGCACTTCAAAAAATTTAAAATTCGACCGCACTCCCCTGACGACCCGACAATGACCTTTGATGACGAAAAGATGTTATTTGGACAGAAATGAATGTTTTCTGACCTACGACAAATCGCGCCAACGCGAATGCTATTTTTGAGAGCACTTCAAAAAATTTAAAATTCGACCACCCTCCTCTGACGAACCGACAATGACGTTTGATGACGAAAAGATGTTATTTGGACAGAAATGTATGTATTCTGACCCACGACAAATCGCGTTAACGCGAATGCTATTTTTGAGAGCACTTCAAAAAATTTAAAATTCGACCACCCTCCTCTGACGAACCGACAATGACGTTTGATGACAAAAAGATCTTATTTGGTCAAAAATGAATGTATTCTGACCCACGACAAATCGCGCCAACGCGTATGCCATTTTTGAGAGCACTTCAAAAAATATAAAATTCGACCGCACTCCCCTGACGACCCGACAATGACGTTTGATGACGAAAAGATGTTATTTGGACAGAAATGAATGTATTCTGACCTACGACAAATCGCGCCAACGCGAATGCTATTTTTGAGAGCTCTTCAAAAAATTTAAAATTCGACCGCACTCCCCTGACGACCCGACAATGTCGTTTGATGACGAAGAGATGTTATTTGGACAGATATGAATGTATTCTGACCCACGACAAATCGCGCCAACGCGATTGCTATTTTTGAGAGCACTTCAAAAAATATAAAATTCGACCGCACTCCCCTGACGACCCGACAATGACGTTTGATGACGAAAAGATGTTATTTGGTCAAAAATGAATGTATTCTGACCCACGACAAATCGCGCCAACGCGAATGCTATTTTTGAGAGCTCTTCAAAAAATTTAAAATTCGACCGCACTCCCCTGACGACCCGACAATGTCGTTTGATGACGAAGAGATGTTATTTGGACAGATATGAATGTATTCTGACCCACGACAAATCGCGCCAACGCGTATGCCATTTTTGAGAGCACTTCAAAAAATATAAAATTCGACCGCACTCCCCTGACGACCCGACAATGACGTTTGATGACGAAAAGATGTTATTTGGACAGAAATGAATGTATTCTGACCTACGACAAATCGCGCCAACGCGAATGCTATTTTTGAGAGCTCTTCAAAAAATTTAAAATTCGACCGCACTCCCCTGACGACCCGACAATGTCGTTTGATGACGAAGAGATGTTATTTGGACAGATATGAATGTATTCTGACCCACGACAAATCGCGCCAACGCGTATGCCATTTTTGAGAGCACTTCAAAAAATATAAAATTCGACCGCACTCCCCTGACGACCCGACAATGACGTTTGATGACGAAAAGATGTTATTTGGACAGAAATGAATGTATTCTGACCTACGACAAATCGCGCCAACGCGAATGCTATTTTTGAGAGCTCTTCAAAAAATTTAAAATTCGACCGCACTCCCCTGACGACCCGACAATGTCGTTTGTTGACGAAGAGATGTTATTTGGACAGATATGAATGTATTCTGACCCACGACAAATCGCGCCAACGCGAATGCTATTTTTGAGAGCACTTCAAAAAATATAAAATTCGACCGCACTCCCCTGATGACCCGACAATGACCTTTGATGAAGAAAAGATGTTATTTGGACAGATATGAATGTATTCTGACCCACGACAAATCGCGCCAACGCGAATGCTATTTTTGAGAGCACTTCAAAAAATATAAAATTCGACCGCACTCCCCTGATGACCCGACAATGACCTTTGATGAAGAAAAGATGTTATTTGGACAGATATGAATGTATTCTGACCCACGACAAATCGCGCCAACTCGAATGCTATTTTTGAGAGCACTTCAAAAAATATAAAATTCGACCGCACTCCCCTGATGACCCGACAATGACCTTTGATGAAGAAAAGATGTTATTTGGACAGATATGAATGTATTCTGACCCACGACAAATCGCGCCAACGCGAGTGCTATTTTTGAGAGCACTTCAAAAAATATAAAATTCGACCGCACTCCCCTGACGACCCGACAATGACCTTTGATGACGAAAAAATGTTATTTGGACAGATATGAATGTATTCTGACCCACGACTAATCGCGCCAACGCGAATGCTATTTTTGAGAGCACTTCAAAAAATATAAAATTCGACCGCACTCCCCTGACGACCCGACAATGACCTTTGATGACGAAAAAATGTTATTTGGACAGATATGAATGTATTCTGACCCACGACAAATCGCGCCAACGCGAATGCTACTTTTGAGAGCACTTCAAAAAATTTAAAATTCGATTGCACTCCTCTGACGACCCGACAATGACGTTTGATGACGAAAAGATGTTATTTGGACAGAAATGAATGTATTCTGACCCACGACAAATCGCGCCAACGCGAGTGCTATTTTTGAGAGCACTTCAAAAAATATAAAATTCGACCGCACTCCCCTGACGACCCGACAATGACCTTTGATGACGAAAAAATGTTATTTGGACAGATATGAATGTATTCTGACCCACGACAAATCGCGCCAACGCGAATGCTACTTTTGAGAGCACTTCAAAAAATTTAAAATTCGATTGCACTCCTCTGACGACCCGACAATGACGTTTGTTGACGAAAAGATGTTATTTGGACAGAAATTAATGTATTCTGACCCACGACAAATCGCGCCAACGCGAGTGCTATTTTTGAGAGCACTTCAAAAAATATAAAATTCGACCGCACTCCCCTGACGACCCGACAATGACCTTTGATGACGAAAAAATGTTATTTGGACAGATATGAATGTATTCTGACCCACGACAAATCGCGCCAACGCGAATGCTACTTTTGAGAGCACTTCAAAAAATTTAAAATTCGATTGCATTCCTCTGACGACCCGACAATGACGTTTGATGACGAAAAGATGTTATTTGGACAGAAATTAATGTATTCTGACCCACGACAAATCGCGCCAACGCGAGTGCTATTTTTGAGAGCACTTCAAAAAATATAAAATTCGACCGCACTCCCCTGATGACCCGACAATGACCTTTGATGACGAAAAGATGTTATTTGGACAGATATGAATGTATTCTGACCCACGACAAATCGCGCCAACGCGAATGCTATTTTTGAGAGCACTTCAAAAATTTAAAATTCGATTGCACTCCCCTGATGACCCGACAATGACGTTTGATGACGAAAAGATGTTATTTGGACAGATATGAATGTATTCTGACCCACGACAAATCGCGCCAACGCGAATGCTATTTTTGAGAGCACTTCAAAAAATATAAAATTCGACCGCACTCCCCTGATGACCCGACAATGACCTTTGATGACGAAAAGATGTTATTTGGATAGATATGAATGTATTCTGACCCACGACAAATCGCGCCAACGCGAATGCTATTTTTGAGAGCACTTCAAAAATTTAAAATTCGATTGCACTCCCCTGATGACCCGACAATGACGTTTGATGACGAAAAGATGTTATTTGGACAGATATGAATGTATTCTGACCCACGACAAATCGCGCCAACGCGAATGCTATTTTTGAGAGCACTTCAAAAAATTAAATATTCGATTGCACTCCCCTGACGACCCGACAATGTCGTTTGATGGCGAAAAGATGTTATTTGGACTGATATGAATGTATTCTGTCCCACGAAAAATCGCGCCAACGCGAATGCTATTTTTGAGAGTTCTTCAAAAAATATAAAATTCGACCGCACTCCCCTGACGACCCGACAATGTCGTTTGATGACGAAAAGATGTTAATTGGACAGATATGAATGTATTCTGACCCACGACAAATCGCGCCAACGCGAATGCTATTTTTGAGAGCACTTCAAAAATTTAAAATTCGATTGCACTCCCCTGATGACCCGACAATGACCTTTGATGACGAAAAGATGTTATTTGGACAGATATGAATGTATTCTGACCCACGACAAATCGCGCCAACGCGAATGCTATTTTTGAGAGCACTTCAAAAAATATAAAATTCGACCGCACTCCCCTGACGACCCGACAATGTCGTTTGATGACGAAAAGATGTTATTTGGACAGATATGAATGTATTCTGACCCACGACAAATCGCGCCAACGCGAATGCTATTTTTGAGAGCACTTCAAAAAATATAAAATTCGACCGCACTCGCCTGACGACCTGACAAGGACCTTTGATGACGAAAAGATGTTATTTGGACAGATATGAATGTATTCTGACCCACGACAAATCGCGCCAACGCGAATGCTATTTTTGAGAGCACTTCAAAAAATTAAAATTCGACCGCACTCCCCTGACGACCCGACAATGTCGTTTGATGACGAAAAAATGTTATTTGGACAGATATGAATGTATTCTGACCCACGACAAATCGCGCCAACGCGAATGCTATTTTTGAGAGCACTTCAAAAAATATAAAGTTCGACCGCACTCGCCTGACGACCCGACAATGACCTTTGATGTCGAAAAGATGTTATTTGGACAGAAATGAATGTATTCTGACCCACGACAAATCGCGCCAACGCGAATGCTATTTTTGAGAGCACTTCAAAACATATAAAATTCGACCGCACTCCCCTGACGACCCGACAATGACCTTTGATGACGAAAAGATGTTATTTGGACAGAAATGAATGTATTCTGACCCACGACAAATCGCGCCAACGCGAATGCTATTTTTGAGAGCACTTCAAAAAATATAAAATTCGACCGCACTCGCCTGACGACCCGACAATGACCTTTGATGACGAAAAGATGTTATTTGGACAAAAATGAATGTATTCTGACCCACGACTAATCGCGCCAACGCGAATGCTATTTTTGAGAGCACTTCAAAAAATATAAAATTCGACCGCACTCGCCTGACGACCCGACAATGACCTTTGATGACGAAAAGATGTTATTTGGACAAAAATGAATGTATTCTGACACACGACAAATCGCGCCAACGCGAATGCTATTTTTGAGAGCACTTCAAAAAATATAAAATTCGACCGCACTCGCCTGACGACCCGACACTCACGTTTGATGACGAAAAGATGTTATTTGAACAGATATGAATGTATTCTGACCCACGACAAATCGCGCCAACGCGAATGCTATTTTTGAGAGCACTTCAAAAAATTTAAAATTCGACCGCACTCCCCTGACGACCCGACACTGACGTTTGATGACGAAAAGATGTTATTTGAACAGATATGAATGTATTCTGACCCACGACAAATCGCGCCAACGCGAATGCTATTTTTGAGAGCACTTCAAAAAATTTTAAAATTCGATCGCACTCCCCTGACGACCCGACAATGACGTTTGATGACAAAAAGATGTTATCTGGACAAAAATGAATGTATTCTGACCCACGACAAATCGCGCCAACGCGAATGCTATTTTTGAGAGCACTTCAAAAAATTTTAAAATTCGACCGCACTCCCCTGACGACCCGACAATGACGTTTGATGACAAAAAGATGTTATTTGGACAAAAATGAATGTTTTCTGACCTACGACAAATCGCGCCAACGCGAATGCTATTTTTAAGAGCACTTCAAAAAATTTAAAATTCGACCGCACTCCCCTGACGACCCGACAATGACCTTTGATGACGAAAAGATGTTATTTGGACAGAAATGAATGTTTTCTGACCTACGACAAATCGCGCCAACGCGAATGCTATTTTTGAGAGCACTTCAAAAAATTTAAAATTCGACCACCCTCCTCTGACGAACCGACAATGACGTTTGATGACGAAAAGATGTTATTTGGACAGAAATGTATGTATTCTGACCCACGACAAATCGCGTTAACGCGAATGCTATTTTTGAGAGCACTTCAAAAAATTTAAAATTCGACCACCCTCCTCTGACGAACCGACAATGACGTTTGATGACAAAAAGATCTTATTTGGTCAAAAATGAATGTATTCTGACCCACGACAAATCGCGCCAACGCGTATGCCATTTTTGAGAGCACTTCAAAAAATATAAAATTCGACCGCACTCCCCTGACGACCCGACAATGACGTTTGATGACGAAAAGATGTTATTTGGACAGAAATGAATGTATTCTGACCTACGACAAATCGCGCCAACGCGAATGCTATTTTTGAGAGCTCTTCAAAAAATTTAAAATTCGACCGCACTCCCCTGACGACCCGACAATGTCGTTTGATGACGAAGAGATGTTATTTGGACAGATATGAATGTATTCTGACCCACGACAAATCGCGCCAACGCGATTGCTATTTTTGAGAGCACTTCAAAAAATATAAAATTCGACCGCACTCCCCTGACGACCCGACAATGTCGTTTGATGACGAAGAGATGTTATTTGGACAGATATGAATGTATTCTGACCCACGACAAATCGCGCCAACGCGATTGCTATTTTTGAGAGCACTTCAAAAAATATAAAATTCGACCGCACTCCCCTGACGACCCGACAATGACGTTTGTTGACGAAAAGATGTTATTTGGACGAAAATTATTGTATTCGGACCCACGACAAATCGCTCCAACGCGAATGCTATTTTTGAGAGCACTTCAAAAAATTTAAAATTCGACCGCACTCCCCTGACGACCCGACAATGACCTTTGATGACGAAAAGATGTTATTTGGACAGAAATGAATGTTTTCTGACCTACGACAAATCGCGCCAACGCGAATGCTATTTTTGAGAGCACTTCAAAAAATTTAAAATTCGACCACCCTCCTCTGACGAACCGACAATGACGTTTGATGACGAAAAGATGTTATTTGGACAGAAATGTATGTATTCTGACCCACGACAAATCGCGTTAACGCGAATGCTATTTTTGAGAGCACTTCAAAAAATTTAAAATTCGACCACCCTCCTCTGACGAACCGACAATGACGTTTGATGACAAAAAGATCTTATTTGGTCAAAAATGAATGTATTCTGACCCACGACAAATCGCGCCAACGCGTATGCCATTTTTGAGAGCACTTCAAAAAATATAAAATTCGACCGCACTCCCCTGACGACCCGACAATGACGTTTGATGACGAAAAGATGTTATTTGGACAGAAATGAATGTATTCTGACCTACGACAAATCGCGCCAACGCGAATGCTATTTTTGAGAGCTCTTCAAAAAATTTAAAATTCGACCGCACTCCCCTGACGACCCGACAATGTCGTTTGATGACGAAGAGATGTTATTTGGACAGATATGAATGTATTCTGACCCACGACAAATCGCGCCAACGCGATTGCTATTTTTGAGAGCACTTCAAAAAATATAAAATTCGACCGCACTCCCCTGACGACCCGACAATGACGTTTGATGACGAAAAGATGTTATTTGGTCAAAAATGAATGTATTCTGACCCACGACAAATCGCGCCAACGCGAATGCTATTTTTGAGAGCTCTTCAAAAAATTTAAAATTCGACCGCACTCCCCTGACGACCCGACAATGTCGTTTGATGACGAAGAGATGTTATTTGGACAGATATGAATGTATTCTGACCCACGACAAATCGCGCCAACGCGTATGCCATTTTTGAGAGCACTTCAAAAAATATAAAATTCGACCGCACTCCCCTGACGACCCGACAATGACGTTTGATGACGAAAAGATGTTATTTGGACAGAAATGAATGTATTCTGACCTACGACAAATCGCGCCAACGCGAATGCTATTTTTGAGAGCTCTTCAAAAAATTTAAAATTCGACCGCACTCCCCTGACGACCCGACAATGTCGTTTGATGACGGAGAGATGTTATTTGGACAGATATGAATGTATTCTGACCCACGACAAATCGCGCCAACGCGTATGCCATTTTTGAGAGCACTTCAAAAAATACAAAATTCGACCGCACTCCCCTGACGACCCGACAATGACGTTTGATGACGAAAAGATGTTATTTGGACAGAAATGAATGTATTCTGACCTACGACAAATCGCGCCAACGCGAATGCTATTTTTGAGAGCTCTTCAAAAAATTTAAAATTCGACCGCACTCCCCTGACGACCCGACAATGTCGTTTGTTGACGAAGAGATGTTATTTGGACAGATATGAATGTATTCTGACCCACGACAAATCGCGCCAACGCGAATGCTATTTTTGAGAGCACTTCAAAAAATATAAAATTCGACCGCACTCCCCTGATGACCCGACAATGACCTTTGATGAAGAAAAGATGTTATTTGGACAGATATGAATGTATTCTGACCCACGACAAATCGCGCCAACGCGAATGCTATTTTTGAGAGCACTTCAAAAAATATAAAATTCGACCGCACTCCCCTGATGACCCGACAATGACCTTTGATGAAGAAAAGATGTTATTTGGACAGATATGAATGTATTCTGACCCACGACAAATCGCGCCAACTCGAATGCTATTTTTGAGAGCACTTCAAAAAATATAAAATTCGACCGCACTCCCCTGATGACCCGACAATGACCTTTGATGAAGAAAAGATGTTATTTGGACAGATATGAATGTATTCTGACCCACGACAAATCGCGCCAACGCGAATGCTATTTTTGAGAGCACTTCAAAAAATATAAAATTCGACCGCACTCCCCTGATGACCCGACAATGACCTTTGATGACGAAAAGATGTTATTTGGACAGATATGAATGTATTCTGACCCACGACAAATCGCGCCAACGCGAATGCTATTTTTGAGAGCACTTCAAAAAATTTAAAATTCGATTGCACTCCTCTGACGACCCGACAATGACGTTTGATGACGAAAAGATGTTATTTGGACAGAAATGAATGTATTCTGACCCACGACAAATCGCGCCAACGCGAGTGCTATTTTTGAGAGCACTTCAAAAAATATAAAATTCGACCGCACTCCCCTGACGACCCGACAATGACCTTTGATGACGAAAAAATGTTATTTGGACAGATATGAATGTATTCTGACCCACGACAAATCGCGCCAACGCGAATGCTACTTTTGAGAGCACTTCAAAAAATTTAAAATTCGATTGCACTCCTCTGACGACCCGACAATGACGTTTGTTGACGAAAAGATGTTATTTGGACAGAAATTAATGTATTCTGACCCACGACAAATCGCGCCAACGCGAGTGCTATTTTTGAGAGCACTTCAAAAAATATAAAATTCGACCGCACTCCCCTGACGACCCGACAATGACCTTTGATGACGAAAAAATGTTATTTGGACAGATATGAATGTATTCTGACCCACGACAAATCGCGCCAACGCGAATGCTACTTTTGAGAGCACTTCAAAAAATTTAAAATTCGATTGCACTCCTCTGACGACCCGACAATGACGTTTGATGACGAAAAGATGTTATTTGGACAGAAATTAATGTATTCTGACCCACGACAAATCGCGCCAACGCGAGTGCTATTTTTGAGAGCACTTCAAAAAATATAAAATTCGACCGCACTCCCCTGATGACCCGACAATGACCTTTGATGACGAAAAGATGTTATTTGGACAGATATGAATGTATTCTGACCCACGACAAATCGCGCCAACGCGAATGCTATTTTTGAGAGCACTTCAAAAATTTAAAATTCGATTGCACTCCCCTGATGACCCGACAATGACGTTTGATGACGAAAAGATGTTATTTGGACAGATATGAATGTATTCTGACCCACGACAAATCGCGCCAACGCGAATGCTGTTTTTGAGAGCACTTCAAAAAATATAAAATTCGACCGCACTCCCCTGATGACCCGACAATGACCTTTGATGACGAAAAGATGTTATTTGGACAGATATGAATGTATTCTGACCCACGACAAATCGCGCCAACGCGAATGCTATTTTTGAGAGCACTTCAAAAATTTAAAATTCGATTGCACTCCCCTGATGACCCGACAATGACGTTTGATGACGAAAAGATGTTATTTGGACAGATATGAATGTATTCTGACCCACGACAAATCGCGCCAACGCGAATGCTATTTTTGAGAGCACTTCAAAAAATTAAATATTCGATTGCACTCCCCTGACGACCCGACAATGTCGTTTGATGGCGAAAAGATGTTATTTGGACTGATATGAATGTATTCTGTCCCACGAAAAATCGCGCCAACGCGAATGCTATTTTTGAGAGTTCTTCAAAAAATATAAAATTCGACCGCACTCCCCTGACGACCCGACAATGTCGTTTGATGTCGAAAAGATGTTAATTGGACAGATATGAATGTATTCTGACCCACGACAAATCACGCCAACGCGAATGCTATTTTTGAGAGCACTTCAAAAATTTAAAATTCGATTGCACTCCCCTGATGACCCGACAATGACCTTTGATGACGAAAAGATGTTATTTGGACAGATATGAATGTATTCTGACCCACGACAAATCGCGCCAACGCGAATGCTATTTTTGAGAGCACTTCAAAAAATATAAAATTCGACCGCACTCCCCTGACGACCCGACAATGTCGTTTGATGACGAAAAGATGTTATTTGGACAGATATGAATGTATTCTGACCCACGACAAATCGCGCCAACGCGAATGCTATTTTTGAGAGCACTTCAAAAAATATAAAATTCGACCGCACTCGCCTGACGACCTGACAAGGACCTTTGATGACGAAAAGATGTTATTTGGACAGATATGAATGTATTCTGACCCACGACAAATCGCGCCAACGCGAATGCTATTTTTGAGAGCACTTCAAAAAATTAAAATTCGACCGCACTCCCCTGACGACCCGACAATGTCGTTTGAAGACGAAAAAATGTTATTTGGACAGATATGAATGTATTCTGACCCACGACAAATCGCGCCAACGCGAATGCTATTTTTGAGAGCACTTCAAAAAATATAAAGTTCGACCGCACTCGCCTGACGACCCGACAATGACCTTTGATGTCGAAAAGATGTTATTTGGACAGAAATGAATGTATTCTGACCCACGACAAATCGCGCCAACGCGAATGCTATTTTTGAGAGCACTTCAAAACATATAAAATTCGACCGCACTCCCCTGACGACCCGACAATGACCTTTGATGACGAAAAGATGTTATTTGGACAGAAATGAATGTATTCTGACCCACGACAAATCGCGCCAACGCGAATGCTATTTTTGAGAGCACTTCAAAAAATATAAAATTCGACCGCACTCGCCTGACGACCCGACAATGACCTTTGATGACGAAAAGATGTTATTTGGACAAAAATGAATGTATTCTGACCCACGACTAATCGCGCCAACGCGAATGCTATTTTTGAGAGCACTTCAAAAAATATAAAATTCGACCGCACTCGCCTGACGACCCGACAATGACCTTTGATGACGAAAAGATGTTATTTGGACAAAAATGAATGTATTCTGACACACGACAAATCGCGCCAACGCGAATGCTATTTTTGAGAGCACTTCAAAAAATATAAAATTCGACCGCACTCGCCTGACGACCCGACACTCACGTTTGATGACGAAAAGATGTTATTTGAACAGATATGAATGTATTCTGACCCACGACAAATCGCGCCAACGCGAATGCTATTTTTGAGAGCACTTCACAAAATTTAAAATTCGACCGCACTCCCCTGACGACCCGACACTGACGTTTGATGACGAAAAGATGTTATTATAACAGATATGAATGTATTCTGACCCACGACAAATCGCGCCAACGCGAATGCTATTTTTGAGAGCACTTCAAAAAATTTTAAAATTCGACCGCACTCCCCTGACGACCCGACAATGACGTTTGATGACAAAAAGATGTTATCTGGACAAAAATGAATGTATTCTGACCCACGACAAATCGCGCCAACGCGAATGCTATTTTTGAGAGCACTTCAAAAAATTTTAAAATTCGACCGCACTCCCCTGACGACCCGACAATGACGTTTGATGACAAAAAGATGTTATTTGGACAAAAATGAATGTTTTCTGACCTACGACAAATCGCGCCAACGCGAATGCTATTTTTAAGAGCACTTCAAAAAATTTAAAATTCGACTACCCTCCTCTGACGAACCGACAATGATGTTTGATGACAAAAAGATGTTATTTGGACAAAAATTAATGTATTCTGACCCACGACAAATCGCGCCAACGCGAATGCTATTTTTGAGAGCACTTCAAAAAATTTAAAATTCGACCGCACTCCTCTGACGACCCGACAATGACCTTTGATGACGAAAAGATGTTATTTGGACAGAAATGAATGTATTCTGACCCACGACAAATCGCGTTAACGCGAATGCTATTTTTGAGAGCACTTCAAAAAATTTAAAATTCGACCGCACTCCCCTGACGACCCGACAATGACGTTTGATGACGAAAAGATGTTATTTGGTCAAAAATGAATGTATTCTGACCCACGACAAATCGCGCCAACGCGAATGCTATTTTTGAGAGCACTTCAAAAAATATAAAATTCGACCGCACTCCCCTGACGACCCGACAATGACGTTTGTTGACGAAAAGATGTTATTTGGACAGAAATGAATGTATTCTGACCCACGACAAATCGCGCCAACGCGAATGCTATTTTTGAGAGCACTTCAAAAAATTTAAAATTCGACCGCACTCCCCTGACGACCCGACAATGACCTCTGATGACGAAAAGATGTTATTTGGACAAAAATTAATGTATTCTGACCCACGACAAATCGCGCCAACGCGAATGCTATTTTTGAGAGCACTTCAAAAAATTTAAAATTCGACCGCACTCCCCTGACGACCCGACAATGACGTTTGATGTCAAAAAGATGTTATTTGGACAAAAATGAATGTTTTCTGACCTACGACAAATCGCGCCAACGCGAATGCTATTTTTAAGAGCACTTCAAAAAATTTAAAATTCGACTACCCTCCTCTGACGAACCGACAATGATGTTTGATGACAAAAAGATGTTATTTGGACAAAAATGAATGTATTCTGACCCACGACAAATCGCGCCAACGCGAATGCTATTTTTGAGAGCACTTCAAAAAATTTAAAATTCGACCGCACTCCTCTGACGACCCGACAATGACCTTTGATGACGAAAATATGTTATTTGGACAGAAATGAATGTATTCTGACCCACGACAAATCGCGTTAACGCGAATGCTATTTTTGAGAGCACTTCAAAAAATTTAAAATTCGACCGCACTCCCCTGACGACCCGACAATGACGTTTGATGACGAAAAGATGTTATTTGGTCAAAAATGAATGTATTCTGACCCACGACAAATCGCGCCAACGCGAATGCTATTTTTGAGAGCACTTCAAAAAATATAAAATTCGACCGCACTCCCCTGACGACCCGACAATGACGTTTGTTGACGAAAAGATGTTATTTGGACGAAAATTATTGTATTCTGACCCACGACAAATCGCGCCAACGCGAATGCTATTTTTGAGAGCATTTCGAAAAATTTAAAATTCGACCATCCTCCTCTGACGACCCGACAATGACGTTTGATGACGGAAAGATGTTATTTGGACAAAAATGAATGTATTCTGACCCACGAAAAATCGCGCCAACGCGAATGCTATTTTTGAGAGCACTTCAAAAAATTTAAAAATCGACCGCACTCCCCTGACGACCCGACAATGACGTTTGATGACGAAAAGATGTTATTTGGTCAAAAATGAATGTATTCTGACCAACGACAAATCGCGCCAACGCGATTGCTATTTTTGAGAGCACTTCAAAAAATATAAAATTCGACCGCACTCCCCTGACGACCCGACAATGACCTTTGATGACGAAAAAATGTTATTTGGACAGATATGAATGTATTCTGACCCACGACAAAGCGCGCCAACGCGAATGCTATTTTTGAGAGCACTTCAAAAAATATAAAATTCGACCGCACTCCCCTGACGACCCGACAATGACGTTTGATGACAAAAAGATCTTATTTGGTCAATAATGAATGTATTCTGACCCACGAAAAATCGCGCCAACGCGAATGCTATTTTTGAGAGCACTTCAAAAAATTTAAAATTCGACCGCACTCCCCTGACGACCCGACAATGACGTTTGATGACGAAAAGATGTTATTTGGTCAAAAATGAATGTATTCTGACCAACGACAAATCGCGCCAACGCGATTGCTATTTTTGAGAGCACTTCAAAAAATATAAAATTCGACCGCACTCCCCTGACGACCCGACAATGACCTTTGATGACGAAAAAATGTTATTTGGACAGATATGAATGTATTCTGACCCACGACAAATCGCGCCAACGCGAATGCTATTTTTGAGAGCACTTCAAAAAATATAAAATTCGACCGCACTCCCCTGACGACCCGACAATGACCTTTGATGACGAAAAAATGTTATTTGGACAGATATGAATGTATTCTGACCCACGACAAATCGCGCCAACGCGAATGCTATTTTTGAGAGCACTTCAAAAAATATAAAATTCGATTGCACTTCCCTGACGACCCGACAATGTCGTTTGATGACGAAAAGATGTTATTTGGACAGATATGAATGTATTCTGACCCACGACAAATCGCGCCAACGCGAATGCAATTTTTGAGAGCACTTCAAAAATTATAAAATTCGACCGCACTCCCGTGACGACCCGACAATGACCTTTGATGACGAAAAAATGTTATTTGGACAGATATGAATGTATTCTGACCCTCGACAAATCGCGCCAACGCGAATGCTATTTTTGAGAGCACTTCAAAAATTATAAAATTCGACCGCACTCCCCTGACGACCCGACAATGACCTTTAATGACGAAAAAATGTTATTTGGACAGATATGAATGTATTCTGACCCACGACAAATCGCGCCAACGCGAATGCTATTTTTGAGAGCACTTCAAAAAATATAAAATTCGACCGCACTCCCCTGACGACCCGACAATGACCTTTAATGACGAAAAAATGTTATTTGGACAGATATGAATGTATTCTGACCCTCGACAAATCGCGCCAACGCGAATGCTATTCTTGAGAGCACTTCAAAAATTATAAAATTCGACCGCACTCCCCTGACGACCCGACAATGACCTTTAATGACGAAAAAATGTTATTCGGACAGATATGAAAGTATTCTGACCCACGACAAATCGCGCCAACGCGAATGCTATTTTTGAGAGCACTTCAAAAAATATAAAATTCGACCGCACTCCCCTGACGACCCGACAATGTCGTTTGATGATGAAAAGATGTTATTTGGACAGATATGAATGTATTATGACCCTCGACAAATCGCGCCAACGCGAATGCTATTTTTGAGAGCACTTCAAAAAATTTAAAATTCGACCTCACTCCCCTGACGACCCGACAATGACCTCTGATGACGAAAAGATGTTATTTGGACAAAAATTAATGTATTCTGACCCTCGACAAATCGCGCCAACGCGAATGCTATTTTTGAGAGCACTTCAAAAAATATAAAATTCGACCGCACTCCCCTGACGACCCGACAATGACGTTTGTTGACGAAAAGATGTTATTTGGACAGAAATAAATGTATTCTGACCCACGACAAATCGCGCCAACGCGAATGCTATTTTTGAGAGCACTTCAAAAAATTTAAAATTCGACCGCACTCCCCTGACGACCCGACAATGACGTTTGATGTCAAAAAGATGTTATTTGGACAAAAATGAATGTTTTCTGACCTACGACAAATCGCGCCAACGCGAATGCTATTTTTAAGAGCACTTCAAAAAATTTAAAATTCGACTACCCTCCTCTGACGAACCGACAATGATGTTTGATGACAAAAAGATGTTATTTGGACAAAAATGAATGTATTCTGACCCACGACAAATCGCGCCAACGCGAATGCTATTTTTGAGAGCACTTCAAAAAATTTAAAATTCGACCGCACTCCTCTGACGACCCGACAATGACCTTTGATGACGAAAATATGTTATTTGGACAGAAATGAATGTATTCTGACCCACGACAAATCGCGTTAACGCGAATGCTATTTTTGAGAGCACTTCAAAAAATTTAAAATTCGACCGCACTCCCCTGACGACCCGACAATGACGTTTGATGACGAAAAGATGTTATTTGGTCAAAAATGAATGTATTCTGACCCACGACAAATCGCGCCAACGCGAATGCTATTTTTGAGAGCACTTCAAAAAATATAAAATTCGACCGCACTCCCCTGACGACCCGACAATGACGTTTGTTGACGAAAAGATGTTATTTGGACGAAAATTATTGTATTCTGACCCACGACAAATCGCGTTAACGCGAATGCTATTTTTGAGAGCACTTCAAAAAATTTAAAATTCGACCATCCTCCTCTGACGACCCGACAATGACGTTTGATGACGGAAAGATGTTATTTGGACAAAAATGAATGTATTCTGACCCACGAAAAATCGCGCCAACGCGAATGCTATTTTTGAGAGCACTTCAAAAAATTTAAAATTCGACCGCACTCCCCTGACGACCCGACAATGACGTTTGATGACGAAAAGATGTTATTTGGTCAAAAATGAATGTATTCTGACCAACGACAAATCGCGCCAACGCGATTGCTATTTTTGAGAGCACTTCAAAAAATATAAAATTCGACCGCACTCCCCTGACGACCCGACAATGACCTTTGATGACGAAAAAATGTTATTTGGACAGATATGAATGTATTCTGACCCACGACAAATCGCGCCAACGCGAATGCTATTTTTGAGAGCACTTCAAAAAATATAAAATTCGACCGCACTCCCCTGACGACCCGACAATGACGTTTGATGACAAAAAGATCTTATTTGGTCAATAATGAATGTATTCTGACCCACGAAAAATCGCGCCAACGCGAATGCTATTTTTGAGAGCACTTCAAAAAATTTAAAATTCGACCGCACTCCCCTGACGACCCGACAATGACGTTTGATGACGAAAAGATGTTATTTGGTCAAAAATGAATGTATTCTGACCAACGACAAATCGCGCCAACGCGATTGCTATTTTTGAGAGCACTTCAAAAAATATAAAATTCGACCGCACTCCCCTGACGACCCGACAATGACCTTTGATGACGAAAAAATGTTATTTGGACAGATATGAATGTATTCTGACCCACGACAAATCGCGCCAACGCGAATGCTATTTTTGAGAGCACTTCAAAAAATATAAAATTCGACCGCACTCCCCTGACGACCCGACAATGACCTTTGATGACGAAAAAATGTTATTTGGACAGATATGAATGTATTCTGACCCACGACAAATCGCGCCAACGCGAATGCTATTTTTGAGAGCACTTCAAAAAATATAAAATTCGATTGCACTTCCCTGACGACCCGACAATGTCGTTTGATGACGAAAAGATGTTATTTGGACAGATATGAATGTATTCTGACCCACGACAAATCGCGCCAACGCGAATGCAATTTTTGAGAGCACTTCAAAAATTATAAAATTCGACCGCACTCCCGTGACGACCCGACAATAACCTTTGATGACGAAAAAATGTTATTTGGACAGATATGAATGTATTCTGACCCTCGACAAATCGCGCCAACGCGAATGCTATTTTTGAGAGCACTTCAAAAATTATAAAATTCGACCGCACTCCCCTGACGACCCGACAATGACCTTTAATGACGAAAAAATGTTATTTGGACAGATATGAATGTATTCTGACCCACGACAAATCGCGCCAACGCGAATGCTATTTTTGAGAGCACTTCAAAAAATATAAAATTCGACCGCACTCCCCTGACGACCCGACAATGACCTTTAATGACGAAAAAATGTTATTTGGACAGATATGAATGTATTCTGACCCTCGACAAATCGCGCCAACGCGAATGCTATTCTTGAGAGCACTTCAAAAATTATAAAATTCGACCGCACTCCCCTGACGACCCGACAATGACCTTTAATGACGAAAAAATGTTATTTGGACAGATATGAAAGTATTCTGACCCACGACAAATCGCGCCAACGCGAATGCTATTTTTGAGAGCACTTCAAAAAATATAAAATTCGACCGCACTCCCCTGACGACCCGACAATGTCGTTTGATGATGAAAAGATGTTATTTGGACAGATATGAATGTATTCTGACCCTCGACAAATCGCGCCAACGCGAATGCTATTTTTGAGAGCACTTCAAAAAATTTAAAATTCGACCTCACTCCCCTGACGACCCGACAATGACCTCTGATGACGAAAAGATGTTATTTGGACAAAAATTAATGTATTCTGACCCTCGACAAATCGCGCCAACGCGAATGCTATTTTTGAGAGCACTTCAAAAAATATAAAATTCGACCGCACTCCCCTGACGACCCGACAATGACGTTTGTTGACGAAAAGATGTTATTTGGACAGAAATAAATGTATTCTGACCCACGACAAATCGCGCCAACGCGAATGCTATTTTTGAGAGCACTTCAAAAAATTTAAAATTCGATTGCACTCCCCTGACGACCCGACAATGTCGTTTGATGACGAAAAGATGTTATTTGGACTGATATGAATGTATTCTGTCCCACGACAAATCGCGCCAACGCGAATGCTATTTTTGAGAGCACTTCAAAAAATATAAAATTCGACCGCACTCCCCTGACGACCCGACAACGACCTTTGATGACGAAAAGATGTTATTTGGACAGAAATTAATGTATTCTGACCCACGACAAATCGCGCCAACGCGAATGCTATTTTTGAGAGCACTTCAAAAAATTTAAAATTCGATTGCACTCCCCTGACGACCCGACAACGACCTTTGATGACGAAAAGATGTTATTTGGACTGATATGAATGTATTCTGTCCCACGACAAATCGCGCCAACGCGAATGCTATTTTTCAGAGCACTTCAAAAAATATAAAATTCGACCGCACTCCCCTGACGACCCGACAATGTCGTTTGATGACGAAAAGATGTTATTTGGACTGATATGAATGTATTCTGTCCCACGACAAATCGCGCCAACGCGAATGCTATTTTTGAGAGCACTTCAAAAAATATAAAATTCGATTGCACTCCCCTGACGACCCGACAACGACCTTTGATGACGAAAAGATGTTATTTGGACTGATATGAATGTATTCTGTCCCACGACAAATCGCGCCAACACGAATGCTATTTTTGAGAGCACTTCAAAAAATATAAAATTCGACCGCACTCGCCTGACGACCCGACAATGACCTTTGATGTCGAAAAGATGTTATTTGGACTGATATGAATGTATTCTGTCCCACGACAAATCGCGCCAACGCGAATGCTATTTTTGAGAGCACTTCAAAAAATATAAAATTCGACCGCACTCGCCTGACGACCCGACAATGACCTTTGATGTCGAAAAGATGTTATTTGGACAGAAATGAATGTATTCTGTCCCACGACAAATCGCGCCAACGCGAATGCTATTTTTGAGAGCACTTCAAAAAATATAAAATTCGACCGCACTCGCCTGACGACCCGACAATGACCTTTGATGTCGAAAAGATGTTATTTGGACAGAAATGAATGTATTCTGTCCCACGACAAATCGCGCCAACGCGAATGCTATTTTTGAGAGCACTTCAAAAAATATAAAATTTGACCGCACTCCCCTGACGACCCGACAACGACCTTTGATGACGAAAAGATGTTATTTGGACTGATATGAATGTATTCTGTCCCACGACAAATCGCGCCAACGCGAATGCTATTTTTGAGAGCACTTCAAAAAATATAAAATTCGACCGCACTC
Source organism: Chrysolina americana (assembly GCA_958502065.1). NCBI lineage: Eukaryota > Metazoa > Arthropoda > Insecta > Coleoptera > Chrysomelidae > Chrysolina > Chrysolina americana. The sequence goes on along the minus strand of OY293421.1, from coordinate 52,763,930 downwards.
GCCTGACGACCCGACAATGACCTTTGATGACGAAAAGATGTTATTTGGACTGATATGAATGTATTCTGTCCCACGACAAATCGCGCCAACGCGAATGCTATTTTTGAGAGCACTTCAAAAAATATAAAATTCGATTGCAATCCCCTGACGACCCGACAACGACCTTTGATGACGAAAAGATGTTATTTGGACTGATATGAATGTATTCTGACCCACGACAAATCGCGCCAACGCGAATGCTATTTTTGAGAGCACTTCAAAAAATATAAAATTCGACCGCACTCCCCTGACGACCCGACAACGACCTTTGATGACGAAAAGATGTTATTTGGACAGAAATGAATGTATTCTGACCCACGACAAATCGCGCCAACGCGAATGCTATTTTTGAGAGCACTTCAAAAAATATAAAATTTGACCGCACTCCCCTGACGACCTGACAAGGACCTTTGATGACGAGAAGATGTTATTTGGACTGATATGAATGTATTCTGTCCCACGACAAATCGCGCCAACGCGAATGCTATTTTTGAGAGCACTTCAAAAAATATAAAATTCGATTGCACTCCCCTGACGACCCGACAACGACCTTTGATGACGAAAAGATGTTATTTGGACTGATATGAATGTATTCTGACCCACGACAAATCGCGCCAACGCGAATGCTATTTTTGAGAGCACTTCAAAAAATATAAAATTCGACCGCACTCCCCTGACGACCCGACAACGACCTTTGATGACGAAAAGATGTTATTTGGACAGAAATGAATGTATTCTGACCCACGACAAATCGCGCCAACGCGAATGCTATTTTTGAGAGCACTTCAAAAAATATAAAATTCGACCGCACTCCCCTGACGACCCGACAATGACGTTTGATGACGAAAAGATGTTATTTGGACAGATATGAATGTATTCTGACCCACGACAAATCGCGCCAACGCGAATGCTATTTTTGAGAGTACTTCAAAAAATATAAAATTCGACCGCACTCCCCTGACGACCCGACAATGACGTTTGATGACGAAAAGATGTTATTTGGACAGATATGAATGTATTCTGACCCACGACAAATCGCGCCAACGCGAATGCTATTTTTGAGAGTACTTCAAAAAATATAAAATTCGACCGCACTCCCCTGACGACCCGACAATGTCGTTTGATGACGAAAAGATGTTATTTGGACAGATATGAATGTATTCTGACCCACGACAAATCGCGCCAATGCGAATGCCATTTTTGAGAGCTCTTCAAAAAATATAAAATTCGACCGCACTCGCCTGACGACCCGACAATGACTTTTGATGACGAAAAGATGTTATTTGGACAGAAATGAATGTATTCTGACCCACGACAAATCGCGCCAACGCGAATGCTATTTTTGAGAGCACTTCAAAAAATATAAAATTCGACCGCACTCGCCTGACGACCCGACAATGACCTTTGATGACGAAAAAATGTTATTTGGACAGATATGAATGTATTCTGACCCACGACAAATCGCGCCAACGCGAATGCTATTTTTGAGAGCACTTCAAAAAATATAAAATTCGACCGCACTCGCCTGACGACCCGACAATGACCTTTGATGACGAAAAAATGTTATTTGGACAGATATGAATGTATTCTGACCCACGACAAATCGCGCCAACGCGAATGCTATTTTTGAGAGCACTTCAAAAAATTTAAAATGCGACCATCCTCCTCTGACGACCCGACAATGACGTTTGTTGACGAAAAGATGTTATTTGGACGAAAATTATTGTATTCTGACCTACGACAAATCGCGCCAACGCGAATGCTATTTTTGAGAGCACTTCAAAAAATATAAAATTCGACCGCACTCCCCTGACGACCCGACAATGACGTTTGTTGACGAAAAGATGTTATTTGGACAGAAATGAATGTATTGTGACCCACGACAAATCGCGCCAACGCGAATGCTATTTTTGAGAGCACTTCAAAAAATATAAAATTCGACCGCACTCCCCTGACGACCCGACAATGACGTTTGTTGACGAAAAGATGTTATTTGGACAGAAATGAATGTATTCTGACCCACGACAAATCGCGCCAACGCGAATGCTATTTTTGAGAGCACTTCAAAAAATATAAAATTCGACCGCACTCCCCTGACGACCCGACAAGGACGTTTGATGACGAAAAGATGTTATTTGGACAGAAATGAATGTATTCTGACCTACGACAAATCGCGCCAACGCGAATGCTATTTTTGAGAGCTCTTCAAAAAATTTAAAATTCGACCGCACTCCCCTGACGACCCGACAATGTCGTTTGATGACGAAGAGATGTTATTTGGACAGATATGAATGTATTCTGACCCACGACAAATCGCGCCAACGCGTATGCCATTTTTGAGAGCACTTCAAAAAATATAAAATTCGACCGCACTCCCCTGACGACCCGACAATGACGTTTGATGACGAAAAGATGTTATTTGGACAGAAATGAATGTATTCTGACCTACGACAAATCGCGCCAACGCGAATGCTATTTTTGAGAGCTCTTCAAAAAATTTAAAATTCGACCGCACTCCCCTGACGATCCGACAATGTCGTTTGATGACGAAGAGATGTTATTTGGACAGATATGAATGTATTCTGACCCACGACAAATCGCGCCAACGCGTATGCCATTTTTGAGAGCACTTCAAAAAATATAAAATTCGACCGCACTCCTCTGACGACCCGACAATGACGTTTGATGACGAAAAGATGTTATTTGGACAGAAATGAATGTATTCTGACCTACGACAAATCGCGCCAACGCGAATGCTATTTTTGAGAGCTCTTCAAAAAATTTAAAATTCGACCGCACTCCCCTGACGACCCGACAATGTCGTTTGATGACGAAGAGATGTTATTTGGACAGATATGAATGTATTCTGACCCACGACAAATCGCGCCAACGCGTATGCCATTTTTGAGAGCACTTCAAAAAATATAAAATTCGACCGCACTCGCCTGACGACCCGACTATGACCTTTGATGTCGAAAAGATGTTATTTGGACAGAAATGAATGTATTCTGACCCACGACAAATCGCGCCAACGCGAATGCTATTTTTGAGAGCACTTCAAAACATATAAAATTCGACCGCACTCCCCTGACGACCCGACAATGACCTTTGATGACGAAAAGATGTTATTTGGACAGAAATGAATGTATTCTGACCCACGACAAATCGCGCCAACGCGAATGCTATTTTTGAGAGCACTTAAAAAAATATAAAATTCGACCGCACTCGCCTGACGACCCGACAATGACCTTTGATGACGAAAAGATGTTATTTGGACAAAAATGAATGTATTCTGACCCACGACTAATCGCGCCAACGCGAATGCTATTTTTGAGAGCACTTCAAAAAATATAAAATTCGACCGCACTCGCCTGACGACCCGACAATGACCTTTGATGACGAAAAGATGTTATTTGGACAAAAATGAATGTATTCTGACACACGACAAATCGCGCCAACGCGAATGCTATTTTTGAGAGCACTTCAAAAAATTTTAAAATTCGACCGCACTCCCCTTACGACCCGACAATGACGTTTGATGACAAAAAGATGTTATTTGGACAAAAATGAATGTTTTCTGACCTACGACAAATCGCGCCAACGCGAATGCTATTTTTGAGAGCACTTCAAAAAATTTAAAATTCGACCACCCTCCTCTGACGAACCGACAATGACGTTTGATGACAAAAAGATGTTATTTGGACAAAAATTAATGTATTCTGACCCACGACAAATCGCGCCAACGCGAATGCTATTTTTGAGAGCACTTCAAAAAATTTAAAATTCGACCGCACTCCTCTGACGACCCGACAATGACGTTTGATGACGAAAAGATGTTATTTGGACAGAAATGAATGTATTCTGACCCACGACAAATCGCGTTAACGCGAATGCTATTTTTGAGAGCACTTCAAAAAATTTAAAATTCGACCGCACTCCCCTGACGACCCGACAATGACGTTCGATGACGAAAAGATGTTATTTGGACAGAAATGAATGTATTCTGACCCACGACAAATCGCGCCAACGCGAATGCTATTTTTGAGAGCACTTCAAAACATATAAAATTCGACCGCACTCCCCTGACGACCCGACAATGACCTTTGATGACGAAAAGATGTTATTTGGACAGAAATGAATGTATTCTGACCCACGACAAATCGCGCCAACGCGAATGCTATTTTTGAGAGCACTTCAAATAATATAAAATTCGACCGCACTCCCCTGACGACCCGACAATGACGTTTGTTGACGAAAAGATGTTATTTGGACGAAAATTATTGTATTCGGACCCACGACAAATCGCTCCAACGCGAATGCTATTTTTGAGAGCACTTCAAAAAATTTAAAATTCGACCGCACTCCCCTGACGACCCGACAATGACCCTTGATGACGAAAAGATGTTATTTGGACAGAAATGAATGTTTTCTGACCTACGACAAATCGCGCCAACGCGAATGCTATTTTTGAGAGCACTTCAAAAAATTTAAAATTCGACCACCCTCCTCTGACGAACCGACAATGACGTTTGATGACAAAAAGATCTTATTTGGTCAAAAATGAATGTATTCTGACCCACGACAAATCGCGCCATTGCGAATGCTATTTTTGAGAGCACTTCAAAAAATTTGAAATTCGACCGCACTCCTCTGACGACACGACAATGACCTCTGATGACGAAAAGATGTTATTTGGACAGAAATGTATGTATTCTGACCCACGACAAATCGCGTTAACGCGAATGCTATTTTTGAGAGCACTTCAAAAAATTTAAAATTCGACCCCCCTCCTCTGACGAACCGACAATGACGTTTGATGACAAAGAGATCTTATTTGGTCAAAAATGAATGTATTCTGACCCACGACAAATCGCGCCAACGCGTATGCCATTTTTGAGAGCACTTCAAAAAATATAAAATTCGACCGCACTCCCCTGACGACCCGACAAAGACGTTTGATGACGAAAAGATGTTATTTGGACAGAAATGAATGTATTCTGACCTACGACAAATCGCGCCAACGCGAATGCTATTTTTGAGAGCTCTTCAAAAAATTTAAAATTCGACCGCACTCCCCTGACGACCCGACAATGTCGTTTGATGACGAAGAGATGTTATTTGGACAGATATGAATGTATTCTGACCCACGACAAATCGCGCCAACGCGATTGCTATTTTTGAGAGCACTTCAAAAAATATAAAATTTGACCGCACTCCCCTGACGACCCGACAATGACGTTTGATGACGAAAAGATGTTATTTGGTCAAAAATGAATGTATTCTGACCCACGACAAATCGCGCCAACGCGAATGCTATTTTTGAGAGCTCTTCAAAAAATTTAAAATTCGACCGCACTCCCCTGACGACCCGACAATGTCGTTTGATGACGAAGAGATGTTATTTGGACAGAAATGAATGTATTCTGACCCACGACAAATCGCGCCAACGCGAATGCTATTTTTGAGAGCACTTCAAAAAATATAAAATTCGACCGCACTCCCCTGACGACCCGACAATGACGTTTGTTGACGAAAATATGTTATTTGGACGAAAATTATTGTATTCTGACCCACGACAAATCGCGCCAACGCGAATGCTATTTTTGAGAGCATTTCGAAAAATTTAAAATTCGACCATCCTCCTCTGACGACCCGACAATGACGTTTGATGACGGAAAGATGTTATTTGGACAAAAATGAATGTATTCTGACCCACGAAAAATCGCGCCAACGCGAATGCTATTTTTGAGAGCACTTCAAAAAATTTAAAATTCGACCGCACTCCCCTGACGACCCGACAATGACGTTTGATGACGAAAAGATGTTATTTGGTCAAAAATGAATGTATTCTGACCAACGACAAATCGCGCCAACGCGATTGCTATTTTTGAGAGCACTTCAAAAAATATAAAATTCGACCGCACTCCCCTGACGACCCGACAATGACCTTTGATGACGAAAAAATGTTATTTGGACAGATATGAATGTATTCTGACCCACGACAAATCGCGCCAACGCGAATGCTATTTTTGAGAGCACTTCAAAAAATATAAAATTCGACCGCACTCCCCTGACGACCCGACAATGACGTTTGATGACAAAAAGATCTTATTTGGTCAATAATGAATGTATTCTGACCCACGAAAAATCGCGCCAACGCGAATGCTATTTTTGAGAGCACTTCAAAAAATTTAAAATTCGACCGCACTCCCCTGACGACCCGACAATGACGTTTGATGACGAAAAGATGTTATTTGGTCAAAAATGAATGTATTCTGACCAACGACAAATCGCGCCAACGCGATTGCTATTTTTGAGAGCACTTCAAAAAATATAAAATTCGACCGCACTCCCCTGACGACCCGACAATGACCTTTGATGACGAAAAAATGTTATTTGGACAGATATGAATGTATTCTGACCCACGACAAATCGCGCCAACGCGAATGCTATTTTTGAGAGCACTTCAAAAAATATAAAATTCGACCGCACTCCCCTGACGACCCGACAATGACCTTTGATGACGAAAAAATGTTATTTGGACAGATATGAATGTATTCTGACCCACGACAAATCGCGCCAACGCGAATGCTATTTTTGAGAGCACTTCAAAAAATATAAAATTCGATTGCACTTCCCTGACGACCCGACAATGTCGTTTGATGACGAAAAGATGTTATTTGGACAGATATGAATGTATTCTGACCCACGACAAATCGCGCCAACGCGAATGCAATTTTTGAGAGCACTTCAAAAATTATAAAATTCGACCGCACTCCCGTGACGACCCGACAATAACCTTTGATGACGAAAAAATGTTATTTGGACAGATATGAATGTATTCTGACCCTCGACAAATCGCGCCAACGCGAATGCTATTTTTGAGAGCACTTCAAAAATTATAAAATTCGACCGCACTCCCCTGACGACCCGACAATGACCTTTAATGACGAAAAAATGTTATTTGGACAGATATGAATGTATTCTGACCCACGACAAATCGCGCCAACGCGAATGCTATTTTTGAGAGCACTTCAAAAAATATAAAATTCGACCGCACTCCCCTGACGACCCGACAATGACCTTTAATGACGAAAAAATGTTATTTGGACAGATATGAATGTATTCTGACCCTCGACAAATCGCGCCAACGCGAATGCTATTCTTGAGAGCACTTCAAAAATTATAAAATTCGACCGCACTCCCCTGACGACCCGACAATGACCTTTAATGACGAAAAAATGTTATTTGGACAGATATGAAAGTATTCTGACCCACGACAAATCGCGCCAACGCGATTGCTATTTTTGAGAGCACTTCAAAAAATATAAAATTCGACCGCACTCCCCTGACGACCCGACAATGACCTTTGATGACGAAAAAATGTTATTTGGACAGATATGAATGTATTCTGACCCACGACAAATCGCGCCAACGCGAATGCTATTTTTGAGAGCACTTCAAAAAATATAAAATTCGACCGCACTCCCCTGACGACCCGACAATGACGTTTGATGACAAAAAGATCTTATTTGGTCAATAATGAATGTATTCTGACCCACGAAAAATCGCGCCAACGCGAATGCTATTTTTGAGAGCACTTCAAAAAATTTAAAATTCGACCGCACTCCCCTGACGACCCGACAATGACGTTTGATGACGAAAAGATGTTATTTGGTCAAAAATGAATGTATTCTGACCAACGACAAATCGCGCCAACGCGATTGCTATTTTTGAGAGCACTTCAAAAAATATAAAATTCGACCGCACTCCCCTGACGACCCGACAATGACCTTTGATGACGAAAAAATGTTATTTGGACAGATATGAATGTATTCTGACCCACGACAAATCGCGCCAACGCGAATGCTATTTTTGAGAGCACTTCAAAAAATATAAAATTCGACCGCACTCCCCTGACGACCCGACAATGACCTTTGATGACGAAAAAATGTTATTTGGACAGATATGAATGTATTCTGACCCACGACAAATCGCGCCAACGCGAATGCTATTTTTGAGAGCACTTCAAAAAATATAAAATTCGATTGCACTTCCCTGACGACCCGACAATGTCGTTTGATGACGAAAAGATGTTATTTGGACAGATATGAATGTATTCTGACCCACGACAAATCGCGCCAACGCGAATGCAATTTTTGAGAGCACTTCAAAAATTATAAAATTCGACCGCACTCCCGTGACGACCCGACAATAACCTTTGATGACGAAAAAATGTTATTTGGACAGATATGAATGTATTCTGACCCTCGACAAATCGCGCCAACGCGAATGCTATTTTTGAGAGCACTTCAAAAATTATAAAATTCGACCGCACTCCCCTGACGACCCGACAATGACCTTTAATGACGAAAAAATGTTATTTGGACAGATATGAATGTATTCTGACCCACGACAAATCGCGCCAACGCGAATGCTATTTTTGAGAGCACTTCAAAAAATATAAAATTCGACCGCACTCCCCTGACGACCCGACAATGACCTTTAATGACGAAAAAATGTTATTTGGACAGATATGAATGTATTCTGACCCTCGACAAATCGCGCCAACGCGAATGCTATTCTTGAGAGCACTTCAAAAATTATAAAATTCGACCGCACTCCCCTGACGACCCGACAATGACCTTTAATGACGAAAAAATGTTATTTGGACAGATATGAAAGTATTCTGACCCACGACAAATCGCGCCAACGCGAATGCTATTTTTGAGAGCACTTCAAAAAATATAAAATTCGACCGCACTCCCCTGACGACCCGACAATGTCGTTTGATGATGAAAAGATGTTATTTGGACAGATATGAATGTATTCTGACCCTCGACAAATCGCGCCAACGCGAATGCTATTTTTGAGAGCACTTCAAAAAATTTAAAATTCGACCTCACTCCCCTGACGACCCGACAATGACCTCTGATGACGAAAAGATGTTATTTGGACAAAAATTAATGTATTCTGACCCTCGACAAATCGCGCCAACGCGAATGCTATTTTTGAGAGCACTTCAAAAAATATAAAATTCGACCGCACTCCCCTGACGACCCGACAATGACGTTTGTTGACGAAAAGATGTTATTTGGACAGAAATAAATGTATTCTGACCCACGACAAATCGCGCCAACGCGAATGCTATTTTTGAGAGCACTTCAAAAAATTTAAAATTCGATTGCACTCCCCTGACGACCCGACAATGTCGTTTGATGACGAAAAGATGTTATTTGGACTGATATGAATGTATTCTGTCCCACGACAAATCGCGCCAACGCGAATGCTATTTTTGAGAGCACTTCAAAAAATATAAAATTCGACCGCACTCCCCTGACGACCCGACAACGACCTTTGATGACGAAAAGATGTTATTTGGACAGAAATGAATGTATTCTGACCCACGACAAATCGCGCCAACGCGAATGCTATTTTTGAGAGCACTTCAAAAAATTTAAAATTCGATTGCACTCCCCTGACGACCCGACAACGACCTTTGATGACGAAAAGATGTTATTTGGACTGATATGAATGTATTCTGTCCCACGACAAATCGCGCCAACGCGAATGCTATTTTTCAGAGCACTTCAAAAAATATAAAATTCGACCGCACTCCCCTGACGACCCGACAATGTCGTTTGATGACGAAAAGATGTTATTTGGACTGATATGAATGTATTCTGTCCCACGACAAATCGCGCCAACGCGAATGCTATTTTTGAGAGCACTTCAAAAAATATAAAATTCGATTGCACTCCCCTGACGACCCGACAACGACCTTTGATGACGAAAAGATGTTATTTGGACTGATATGAATGTATTCTGTCCCACGACAAATCGCGCCAACACGAATGCTATTTTTGAGAGCACTTCAAAAAATATAAAATTCGACCGCACTCGCCTGACGACCCGACAATGACCTTTGATGTCGAAAAGATGTTATTTGGACTGATATGAATGTATTCTGTCCCACGACAAATCGCGCCAACGCGAATGCTATTTTTGAGAGCACTTCAAAAAATATAAAATTCGACCGCACTCGCCTGACGACCCGACAATGACCTTTGATGTCGAAAAGATGTTATTTGGACAGAAATGAATGTATTCTGTCCCACGACAAATCGCGCCAACGCGAATGCTATTTTTGAGAGCACTTCAAAAAATATAAAATTCGACCGCACTCGCCTGACGACCCGACAATGACCTTTGATGTCGAAAAGATGTTATTTGGACAGAAATGAATGTATTCTGTCCCACGACAAATCGCGCCAACGCGAATGCTATTTTTGAGAGCACTTCAAAAAATATAAAATTTGACCGCACTCCCCTGACGACCCGACAACGACCTTTGATGACGAAAAGATGTTATTTGGACTGATATGAATGTATTCTGTCCCACGACAAATCGCGCCAACGCGAATGCTATTTTTGAGAGCACTTCAAAAAATATAAAATTCGACCGCACTCGCCTGACGACCCGACAATGACCTTTGATGACGAAAAGATGTTATTTGGACTGATATGAATGTATTCTGTCCCACGACAAATCGCGCCAACGCGAATGCTATTTTTGAGAGCACTTCAAAAAATATAAAATTCGATTGCACTCCCCTGACGACCCGACAACGACCTTTGATGACGAAAAGATGTTATTTGGACTGATATGAATGTATTCTGACCCACGACAAATCGCGCCAACGCGAATGCTATTTTTGAGAGCACTTCAAAAAATATAAAATTCGACCGCACTCCCCTGACGACCCGACAACGACCTTTGATGACGAAAAGATGTTATTTGGACAGAAATGAATGTATTCTGACCCACGACAAATCGCGCCAACGCGAATGCTATTTTTGAGAGCACTTCAAAAAATATAAAATTTGACCGCACTCCCCTGACGACCTGACAAGGACCTTTGATGACGAGAAGATGTTATTTGGACTGATATGAATGTATTCTGTCCCACGACAAATCGCGCCAACGCGAATGCTATTTTTGAGAGCACTTCAAAAAATATAAAATTCGATTGCACTCCCCTGACGACCCGACAACGACCTTTGATGACGAAAAGATGTTATTTGGACTGATATGAATGTATTCTGACCCACGACAAATCGCGCCAACGCGAATGCTATTTTTGAGAGCACTTCAAAAAATATAAAATTCGACCGCACTCCCCTGACGACCCGACAACGACCTTTGATGACGAAAAGATGTTATTTGGACAGAAATGAATGTATTCTGACCCACGACAAATCGCGCCAACGCGAATGCTATTTTTGAGAGCACTTCAAAAAATATAAAATTCGACCGCACTCCCCTGACGACCCGACAATGACGTTTGATGACGAAAAGATGTTATTTGGACAGATATGAATGTATTCTGACCCACGACAAATCGCGCCAACGCGAATGCTATTTTTGAGAGTACTTCAAAAAATATAAAATTCGACCGCACTCCCCTGACGACCCGACAATGACGTTTGATGACGAAAAGATGTTATTTGGACAGATATGAATGTATTCTGACCCACGACAAATCGCGCCAACGCGAATGCTATTTTTGAGAGTACTTCAAAAAATATAAAATTCGACCGCACTCCCCTGACGACCCGACAATGTCGTTTGATGACGAAAAGATGTTATTTGGACAGATATGAATGTATTCTGACCCACGACAAATCGCGCCAATGCGAATGCCATTTTTGAGAGCTCTTCAAAAAATATAAAATTCGACCGCACTCGCCTGACGACCCGACAATGACTTTTGATGACGAAAAGATGTTATTTGGACAGAAATGAATGTATTCTGACCCACGACAAATCGCGCCAACGCGAATGCTATTTTTGAGAGCACTTCAAAAAATATAAAATTCGACCGCACTCGCCTGACGACCCGACAATGACCTTTGATGACGAAAAAATGTTATTTGGACAGATATGAATGTATTCTGACCCACGACAAATCGCGCCAACGCGAATGCTATTTTTGAGAGCACTTCAAAAAATATAAAATTCGACCGCACTCGCCTGACGACCCGACAATGACCTTTGATGACGAAAAAATGTTATTTGGACAGATATGAATGTATTCTGACCCACGACAAATCGCGCCAACGCGAATGCTATTTTTGAGAGCACTTCAAAAAATTTAAAATGCGACCATCCTCCTCTGACGACCCGACAATGACGTTTGTTGACGAAAAGATGTTATTTGGACGAAAATTATTGTATTCTGACCTACGACAAATCGCGCCAACGCGAATGCTATTTTTGAGAGCACTTCAAAAAATATAAAATTCGACCGCACTCCCCTGACGACCCGACAATGACGTTTGTTGACGAAAAGATGTTATTTGGACAGAAATGAATGTATTCTGACCCACGACAAATCGCGCCAACGCGAATGCTATTTTTGAGAGCACTTCAAAAAATATAAAATTCGACCGCACTCCCCTGACGACCCGACAATGACGTTTGTTGACGAAAAGATGTTATTTGGACAGAAATGAATGTATTCTGACCCACGACAAATCGCGCCAACGCGAATGCTATTTTTGAGAGCACTTCAAAAAATATAAAATTCGACCGCACTCCCCTGACGACCCGACAAGGACGTTTGATGACGAAAAGATGTTATTTGGACAGAAATGAATGTATTCTGACCTACGACAAATCGCGCCAACGCGAATGCTATTTTTGAGAGCTCTTCAAAAAATTTAAAATTCGACCGCACTCCCCTGACGACCCGACAATGTCGTTTGATGACGAAGAGATGTTATTTGGACAGATATGAATGTATTCTGACCCACGACAAATCGCGCCAACGCGTATGCCATTTTTGAGAGCACTTCAAAAAATATAAAATTCGACCGCACTCCCCTGACGACCCGACAATGACGTTTGATGACGAAAAGATGTTATTTGGACAGAAATGAATGTATTCTGACCTACGACAAATCGCGCCAACGCGAATGCTATTTTTGAGAGCTCTTCAAAAAATTTAAAATTCGACCGCACTCCCCTGACGATCCGACAATGTCGTTTGATGACGAAGAGATGTTATTTGGACAGATATGAATGTATTCTGACCCACGACAAATCGCGCCAACGCGTATGCCATTTTTGAGAGCACTTCAAAAAATATAAAATTCGACCGCACTCCTCTGACGACCCGACAATGACGTTTGATGACGAAAAGATGTTATTTGGACAGAAATGAATGTATTCTGACCTACGACAAATCGCGCCAACGCGAATGCTATTTTTGAGAGCTCTTCAAAAAATTTAAAATTCGACCGCACTCCCCTGACGACCCGACAATGTCGTTTGATGACGAAGAGATGTTATTTGGACAGATATGAATGTATTCTGACCCACGACAAATCGCGCCAACGCGTATGCCATTTTTGAGAGCACTTCAAAAAATATAAAATTCGACCGCACTCGCCTGACGACCCGACAATGACCTTTGATGTCGAAAAGATGTTATTTGGACAGAAATGAATGTATTCTGACCCACGACAAATCGCGCCAACGCGAATGCTATTTTTGAGAGCACTTCAAAACATATAAAATTCGACCGCACTCCCCTGACGACCCGACAATGACCTTTGATGACGAAAAGATGTTATTTGGACAGAAATGAATGTATTCTGACCCACGACAAATCGCGCCAACGCGAATGCTATTTTTGAGAGCACTTAAAAAAATATAAAATTCGACCGCACTCGCCTGACGACCCGACAATGACCTTTGATGACGAAAAGATGTTATTTGGACAAAAATGAATGTATTCTGACCCACGACTAATCGCGCCAACGCGAATGCTATTTTTGAGAGCACTTCAAAAAATATAAAATTCGACCGCACTCGCCTGACGACCCGACAATGACCTTTGATGACGAAAAGATGTTATTTGGACAAAAATGAATGTATTCTGACACACGACAAATCGCGCCAACGCGAATGCTATTTTTGAGAGCACTTCAAAAAATATAAAATTCGACCGCACTCGCCTGACGACCCGACACTGACGTTTGATGACGAAAAGATGTTATTTGAACAGATATGAATGTATTCTGACCCACGACAAATCGCGCCAACGCGAATGCTATTTTTGAGAGCACTTCAAAAAATTTAAAATTCGACCGCACTCCCCTGACGACCCGACACTGACGTTTGATGACGAAAAGATGTTATTTGAACAGATATGAATGTATTCTGACCCACGACAAATCGCGCCAACGCGAATGCTATTTTTGAGAGCACTTCAAAAAATTTTAAAATTCGACCGCACTCCCCTTACGACCCGACAATGACGTTTGATGACAAAAAGATGTTATTTGGACAAAAATGAATGTTTTCTGACCTACGACAAATCGCGCCAACGCGAATGCTATTTTTGAGAGCACTTCAAAAAATTTAAAATTCGACCACCCTCCTCTGACGAACCGACAATGACGTTTGATGACAAAAAGATGTTATTTGGACAAAAATTAATGTATTCTGACCCACGACAAATCGCGCCAACGCGAATGCTATTTTTGAGAGCACTTCAAAAAATTTAAAATTCGACCGCACTCCTCTGACGACCCGACAATGACGTTTGATGACGAAAAGATGTTATTTGGACAGAAATGAATGTATTCTGACCCACGACAAATCGCGTTAACGCGAATGCTATTTTTGAGAGCACTTCAAAAAATTTAAAATTCGACCGCACTCCCCTGACGACCCGACAATGACGTTCGATGACGAAAAGATGTTATTTGGTCAAAAATGAATGTATTCTGACCCACGACAAATCGCGCCAACGCGAATGCTATTTTTGAGAGCACTTCAAATAATATAAAATTCGACCGCACTCCCCTGACGACCCGACAATGACGTTTGTTGACGAAAAGATGTTATTTGGACGAAAATTATTGTATTCGGACCCACGACAAATCGCTCCAACGCGAATGCTATTTTTGAGAGCACTTCAAAAAATTTAAAATTCGACCGCACTCCCCTGACGACCCGACAATGACCCTTGATGACGAAAAGATGTTATTTGGACAGAAATGAATGTTTTCTGACCTACGACAAATCGCGCCAACGCGAATGCTATTTTTGAGAGCACTTCAAAAAATTTAAAATTCGACCACCCTCCTCTGACGAACCGACAATGACGTTTGATGACAAAAAGATCTTATTTGGTCAAAAATGAATGTATTCTGACCCACGACAAATCGCGCCATTGCGAATGCTATTTTTGAGAGCACTTCAAAAAATTTGAAATTCGACCGCACTCCTCTGACGACACGACAATGACCTCTGATGACGAAAAGATGTTATTTGGACAGAAATGTATGTATTCTGACCCACGACAAATCGCGTTAACGCGAATGCTATTTTTGAGAGCACTTCAAAAAATTTAAAATTCGACCACCCTCCTCTGACGAACCGACAATGACGTTTGATGACAAAGAGATCTTATTTGGTCAAAAATGAATGTATTCTGACCCACGACAAATCGCGCCAACGCGTATGCCATTTTTGAGAGCACTTCAAAAAATATAAAATTCGACCGCACTCCCCTGACGACCCGACAATGACGTTTGATGACGAAAAGATGTTATTTGGACAGAAATGAATGTATTCTGACCTACGACAAATCGCGCCAACGCGAATGCTATTTTTGAGAGCTCTTCAAAAAATTTAAAATTCGACCGCACTCCCCTGACGACCCGACAATGTCGTTTGATGACGAAGAGATGTTATTTGGACAGATATGAATGTATTCTGACCCACGACAAATCGCGCCAACGCGATTGCTATTTTTGAGAGCACTTCAAAAAATATAAAATTTGACCGCACTCCCCTGACGACCCGACAATGACGTTTGATGACGAAAAGATGTTATTTGGTCAAAAATGAATGTATTCTGACCCACGACAAATCGCGCCAACGCGAATGCTATTTTTGAGAGCTCTTCAAAAAATTTAAAATTCGACCGCACTCCCCTGACGACCCGACAATGTCGTTTGATGACGAAGAGATGTTATTTGGACAGATATGAATGTATTCTGACCCACGACAAATCGCGCCAACGCGTATGCCATTTTTGAGAGCACTTCAAATAATATAAAATTCGACCGCACTCCCCTGACGACCCGACAATGACGTTTGATGACGAAAAGATGTTATTTGGACAGAAATGAATGTATTCTGACCTACGACAAATCGCGCCAACGCGAATGCTATTTTTGAGAGCTCTTCAAAAAATTTAAAATTCGACCGCACTCCCCTGACGACCCGACAATGTCGTTTGATGACGAAGAGATGTTATTTGGACAGATATGAATGTATTCTGACCCACGACAAATCGCGCCAACGCGTATGCCATTTTTGAGAGCACTTCAAAAAATATAAAATTCGACCGCACTCCCCTGACGACCCGACAATGACGTTTGATGACGAAAAGATGTTATTTGGACAGAAATGAATGTATTCTGACCTACGACAAATCGCGCCAACGCGAATGCTATTTTTGAGAGCTCTTCAAAAAATTTAAAATTCGACCGCACTCCCCTGACGACCCGACAATGTCGTTTGTTGACGAAGAGATGTTATTTGGACAGATATGAATGTATTCTGACCCACGACAAATCGCGCCAACGCGAATGCTATTTTTGAGAGCACTTCAAAAAATATAAAATTCGACCGCACTCCCCTGATGACCCGACAATGACCTTTGATGAAGAAAAGATGTTATTTGGACAGATATGAATGTATTCTGACCCACGACAAATCGCGCCAACGCGAATGCTATTTTTGAGAGCACTTCAAAAAATATAAAATTCGACCGCACTCCCCTGATGACCCGACAATGACCTTTGATGAAGAAAAGATGTTATTTGGACAGATATGAATGTATTCTGACCCACGACAAATCGCGCCAACTCGAATGCTATTTTTGAGAGCACTTCAAAAAATATAAAATTCGACCGCACTCCCCTGATGACCCGACAATGACCTTTGATGAAGAAAAGATGTTATTTGGACAGATATGAATGTATTCTGACCCACGACAAATCGCGCCAACGCGAATGCTATTTTTGAGAGCACTTCAAAAAATATAAAATTCGACCGCACTCCCCTGATGACCCGACAATGACCTTTGATGACGAAAAGATGTTATTTGGACAGATATGAATGTATTCTGACCCACGACAAATCGCGCCAACGCGAATGCTATTTTTGAGAGCACTTCAAAAAATTTAAAATTCGATTGCACTCCTCTGACGACCCGACAATGACGTTTGATGACGAAAAGATGTTATTTGGACAGAAATGAATGTATTCTGACCCACGACAAATCGCGCCAACGCGAGTCCTATTTTTGAGAGCACTTCAAAAAATATAAAATTCGACCGCACTCCCCTGACGACCCGACAATGACCTTTGATGACGAAAAAATGTTATTTGGACAGATATGAATGTATTCTGACCCACGACAAATCGCGCCAACGCGAATGCTACTTTTGAGAGCACTTCAAAAAATTTAAAATTCGATTGCACTCCTCTGACGACCCGACAATGACGTTTGTTGACGAAAAGATGTTATTTGGACAGAAATTAATGTATTCTGACCCACGACAAATCGCGCCAACGCGAGTGCTATTTTTGAGAGCACTTCAAAAAATATAAAATTCGACCGCACTCCCCTGACGACCCGACAATGACCTTTGATGACGAAAAAATGTTATTTGGACAGATATGAATGTATTCTGACCCACGACAAATCGCGCCAACGCGAATGCTACTTTTGAGAGCACTTCAAAAAATTTAAAATTCGATTGCACTCCTCTGACGACCCGACAATGACGTTTGATGACGAAAAGATGTTATTTGGACAGAAATTAATGTATTCTGACCCACGACAAATCGCGCCAACGCGAGTGCTATTTTTGAGAGCACTTCAAAAAATATAAAATTCGACCGCACTCCCCTGATGACCCGACAATGACCTTTGATGACGAAAAGATGTTATTTGGACAGATATGAATGTATTCTGACCCACGACAAATCGCGCCAACGCGAATGCTATTTTTGAGAGCACTTCAAAAATTTAAAATTCGATTGCACTCCCCTGATGACCCGACAATGACGTTTGATGACGAAAAGATGTTATTTGGACAGATATGAATGTATTCTGACCCACGACAAATCGCGCCAACGCGAATGCTATTTTTGAGAGCACTTCAAAAAATTTAAAATTCGACCACCCTCCTCTGACGAACCGACAATGACGTTTGATGACGAAAAGATGTTATTTGGACAGAAATGTATGTATTCTGACCCACGACAAATCGCGTTAACGCGAATGCTATTTTTGAGAGCACTTCAAAAAATTTAAAATTCGACCACCCTCCTCTGACGAACCGACAATGACGTTTGATGACAAAAAGATCTTATTTGGTCAAAAATGAATGTATTCTGACCCACGACAAATCGCGCCAACGCGTATGCCATTTTTGAGAGCACTTCAAAAAATATAAAATTCGACCGCACTCCCCTGACGACCCGACAATGACGTTTGATGACGAAAAGATGTTATTTGGACAGAAATGAATGTATTCTGACCTACGACAAATCGCGCCAACGCGAATGCTATTTTTGAGAGCTCTTCAAAAAATTTAAAATTCGACCGCACTCCCCTGACGACCCGACAATGTCGTTTGATGACGAAGAGATGTTATTTGGACAGATATGAATGTATTCTGACCCACGACAAATCGCGCCAACGCGATTGCTATTTTTGAGAGCACTTCAAAAAATATAAAATTCGACCGCACTCCCCTGACGACCCGACAATGACGTTTGATGACGAAAAGATGTTATTTGGTCAAAAATGAATGTATTCTGACCCACGACAAATCGCGCCAACGCGAATGCTATTTTTGAGAGCTCTTCAAAAAATTTAAAATTCGACCGCACTCCCCTGACGACCCGACAATGTCGTTTGATGACGAAGAGATGTTATTTGGACAGATATGAATGTATTCTGACCCACGACAAATCGCGCCAACGCGTATGCCATTTTTGAGAGCACTTCAAAAAATATAAAATTCGACCGCACTCCCCTGACGACCCGACAATGACGTTTGATGACGAAAAGATGTTATTTGGACAGAAATGAATGTATTCTGACCTACGACAAATCGCGCCAACGCGAATGCTATTTTTGAGAGCTCTTCAAAAAATTTAAAATTCGACCGCACTCCCCTGACGACCCGACAATGTCGTTTGATGACGGAGAGATGTTATTTGGACAGATATGAATGTATTCTGACCCACGACAAATCGCGCCAACGCGTATGCCATTTTTGAGAGCACTTCAAAAAATACAAAATTCGACCGCACTCCCCTGACGACCCGACAATGACGTTTGATGACGAAAAGATGTTATTTGGACAGAAATGAATGTATTCTGACCTACGACAAATCGCGCCAACGCGAATGCTATTTTTGAGAGCTCTTCAAAAAATTTAAAATTCGACCGCACTCCCCTGACGACCCGACAATGTCGTTTGTTGACGAAGAGATGTTATTTGGACAGATATGAATGTATTCTGACCCACGACAAATCGCGCCAACGCGAATGCTATTTTTGAGAGCACTTCAAAAAATATAAAATTCGACCGCACTCCCCTGATGACCCGACAATGACCTTTGATGAAGAAAAGATGTTATTTGGACAGATATGAATGTATTCTGACCCACGACAAATCGCGCCAACGCGAATGCTATTTTTGAGAGCACTTCAAAAAATATAAAATTCGACCGCACTCGCCTGACGACCCGACACTCACGTTTGATGACGAAAAGATGTTATTTGAACAGATATGAATGTATTCTGACCCACGACAAATCGCGCCAACGCGAATGCTATTTTTGAGAGCACTTCACAAAATTTAAAATTCGACCGCACTCCCCTGACGACCCGACACTGACGTTTGATGACGAAAAGATGTTATTTGAACAGATATGAATGTATTCTGACCCACGACAAATCGCGCCAACGCGAATGCTATTTTTGAGAGCACTTCAAAAAATTTTAAAATTCGACCGCACTCCCCTGACGACCCGACAATGACGTTTGATGACAAAAAGATGTTATCTGGACAAAAATGAATGTATTCTGACCCACGACAAATCGCGCCAACGCGAATGCTATTTTTGAGAGCACTTCAAAAAATTTTAAAATTCGACCGCACTCCCCTGACGACCCGACAATGACGTTTGATGACAAAAAGATGTTATTTGGACAAAAATGAATGTTTTCTGACCTACGACAAATCGCGCCAACGCGAATGCTATTTTTAAGAGCACTTCAAAAAATTTAAAATTCGACTACCCTCCTCTGACGAACCGACAATGATGTTTGATGACAAAAAGATGTTATTTGGACAAAAATTAATGTATTCTGACCCACGACAAATCGCGCCAACGCGAATGCTATTTTTGAGAGCACTTCAAAAAATTTAAAATTCGACCGCACTCCTCTGACGACCCGACAATGACCTTTGATGACGAAAAGATGTTATTTGGACAGAAATGAATGTATTCTGACCCACGACAAATCGCGTTAACGCGAATGCTATTTTTGAGAGCACTTCAAAAAATTTAAAATTCGACCGCACTCCCCTGACGACCCGACAATGACGTTTGATGACGAAAAGATGTTATTTGGTCAAAAATGAATGTATTCTGACCCACGACAAATCGCGCCAACGCGAATGCTATTTTTGAGAGCACTTCAAAAAATATAAAATTCGACCGCACTCCCCTGACGACCCGACAATGACGTTTGTTGACGAAAAGATGTTATTTGGACAGAAATGAATGTATTCTGACCCACGACAAATCGCGCCAACGCGAATGCTATTTTTGAGAGCACTTCAAAAAATTTAAAATTCGACCGCACTCCCCTGACGACCCGACAATGACCTCTGATGACGAAAAGATGTTATTTGGACAAAAATTAATGTATTCTGACCCACGACAAATCGCGCCAACGCGAATGCTATTTTTGAGAGCACTTCAAAAAATTTAAAATTCGACCGCACTCCCCTGACGACCCGACAATGACGTTTGATGTCAAAAAGATGTTATTTGGACAAAAATGAATGTTTTCTGACCTACGACAAATCGCGCCAACGCGAATGCTATTTTTAAGAGCACTTCAAAAAATTTAAAATTCGACTACCCTCCTCTGACGAACCGACAATGATGTTTGATGACAAAAAGATGTTATTTGGACAAAAATGAATGTATTCTGACCCACGACAAATCGCGCCAACGCGAATGCTATTTTTGAGAGCACTTCAAAAAATTTAAAATTCGACCGCACTCCTCTGACGACCCGACAATGACCTTTGATGACGAAAATATGTTATTTGGACAGAAATGAATGTATTCTGACCCACGACAAATCGCGTTAACGCGAATGCTATTTTTGAGAGCACTTCAAAAAATTTAAAATTCGACCGCACTCCCCTGACGACCCGACAATGACGTTTGATGACGAAAAGATGTTATTTGGTCAAAAATGAATGTATTCTGACCCACGACAAATCGCGCCAACGCGAATGCTATTTTTGAGAGCACTTCAAAAAATATAAAATTCGACCGCACTCCCCTGACGACCCGACAATGACGTTTGTTGACGAAAAGATGTTATTTGGACGAAAATTATTGTATTCTGACCCACGACAAATCGCGCCAACGCGAATGCTATTTTTGAGAGCATTTCGAAAAATTTAAAATTCGACCATCCTCCTCTGACGACCCGACAATGACGTTTGATGACGGAAAGATGTTATTTGGACAAAAATGAATGTATTCTGACCCACGAAAAATCGCGCCAACGCGAATGCTATTTTTGAGAGCACTTCAAAAAATTTAAAATTCGACCGCACTCGCCTGACGACCCGACAATGACCTTTGATGACGAAAAGATGTTATTTGGACAAAAATGAATGTATTCTGACACACGACAAATCGCGCCAACGCGAATGCTATTTTTGAGAGCACTTCAAAAAATATAAAATTCGACCGCACTCGCCTGACGACCCGACACTCACGTTTGATGACGAAAAGATGTTATTTGAACAGATATGAATGTATTCTGACCCACGACAAATCGCGCCAACGCGAATGCTATTTTTGAGAGCACTTCACAAAATTTAAAATTCGACCGCACTCCCCTGACGACCCGACACTGACGTTTGATGACGAAAAGATGTTATTTGAACAGATATGAATGTATTCTGACCCACGACAAATCGCGCCAACGCGAATGCTATTTTTGAGAGCACTTCAAAAAATTTTAAAATTCGACCGCACTCCCCTGACGACCCGACAATGACGTTTGATGACAAAAAGATGTTATCTGGACAAAAATGAATGTATTCTGACCCACGACAAATCGCGCCAACGCGAATGCTATTTTTGAGAGCACTTCAAAAAATTTTAAAATTCGACCGCACTCCCCTGACGACCCGACAATGACGTTTGATGACAAAAAGATGTTATTTGGACAAAAATGAATGTTTTCTGACCTACGACAAATCGCGCCAACGCGAATG
This sequence comes from Chrysolina americana, assembly GCA_958502065.1. NCBI lineage: Eukaryota > Metazoa > Arthropoda > Insecta > Coleoptera > Chrysomelidae > Chrysolina > Chrysolina americana. The sequence continues at coordinate 52,741,250 of OY293421.1, read as the reverse complement.
CTATTTTTAAGAGCACTTCAAAAAATTTAAAATTCGACTACCCTCCTCTGACGAACCGACAATGATGTTTGATGACAAAAAGATGTTATTTGGACAAAAATTAATGTATTCTGACCCACGACAAATCGCGCCAACGCGAATGCTATTTTTGAGAGCACTTCAAAAAATTTAAAATTCGACCGCACTCCTCTGACGACCCGACAATGACCTTTGATGACGAAAAGATGTTATTTGGACAGAAATGAATGTATTCTGACCCACGACAAATCGCGTTAACGCGAATGCTATTTTTGAGAGCACTTCAAAAAATTTAAAATTCGACCGCACTCCCCTGACGACCCGACAATGACGTTTGATGACGAAAAGATGTTATTTGGTCAAAAATGAATGTATTCTGACCCACGACAAATCGCGCCAACGCGAATGCTATTTTTGAGAGCACTTCAAAAAATATAAAATTCGACCGCACTCCCCTGACGACCCGACAATGACGTTTGTTGACGAAAAGATGTTATTTGGACAGAAATGAATGTATTCTGACCCACGACAAATCGCGCCAACGCGAATGCTATTTTTGAGAGCACTTCAAAAAATTTAAAATTCGACCGCACTCTCCTGACGACCCGACAATGACCTCTGATGACGAAAAGATGTTATTTGGACAAAAATTAATGTATTCTGACCCACGACAAATCGCGCCAACGCGAATGCTATTTTTGAGAGCACTTCAAAAAATTTAAAATTCGACCGCACTCCCCTGACGACCCGACAATGACGTTTGATGTCAAAAAGATGTTATTTGGACAAAAATGAATGTTTTCTGACCTACGACAAATCGCGCCAACGCGAATGCTATTTTTAAGAGCACTTCAAAAAATTTAAAATTCGACTACCCTCCTCTGACGAACCGACAATGATGTTTGATGACAAAAAGATGTTATTTGGACAAAAATGAATGTATTCTGACCCACGACAAATCGCGCCAACGCGAATGCTATTTTTGAGAGCACTTCAAAAAATTTAAAATTCGACCGCACTCCTCTGACGACCCGACAATGACCTTTGATGACGAAAATATGTTATTTGGACAGAAATGAATGTATTCTGACCCACGACAAATCGCGTTAACGCGAATGCTATTTTTGAGAGCACTTCAAAAAATTTAAAATTCGACCGCACTCCCCTGACGACCCGACAATGACGTTTGATGACGAAAAGATGTTATTTGGTCAAAAATGAATGTATTCTGACCCACGACAAATCGCGCCAACGCGAATGCTATTTTTGAGAGCACTTCAAAAAATATATAATTCGACCGCACTCCCCTGACGACCCGACAATGACGTTTGTTGACGAAAAGATGTTATTTGGACGAAAATTATTGTATTCTGACCCACGACAAATCGCGCCAACGCGAATGCTATTTTTGAGAGCATTTCGAAAAATTTAAAATTCGACCATCCTCCTCTGACGACCCGACAATGACGTTTGATGACGGAAAGATGTTATTTGGACAAAAATGAATGTATTCTGACCCACGAAAAATCGCGCCAACGCGAATGCTATTTTTGAGAGCACTTCAAAAAATTTAAAATTCGACCGCACTCCCCTGACGACCCGACAATGACGTTTGATGACGAAAAGATGTTATTTGGTCAAAAATGAATGTATTCTGACCAACGACAAATCGCGCCAACGCGATTGCTATTTTTGAGAGCACTTCAAAAAATATAAAATTCGACCGCACTCCCCTGACGACCCGACAATGACCTTTGATGACGAAAAAATGTTATTTGGACAGATATGAATGTATTCTGACCCACGACAAATCGCGCCAACGCGAATGCTATTTTTGAGAGCACTTCAAAAAATATAAAATTCGACCGCACTCCCCTGACGACCCGACAATGACGTTTGATGACAAAAAGATCTTATTTGGTCAATAATGAATGTATTCTGACCCACGAAAAATCGCGCCAACGCGAATGCTATTTTTGAGAGCACTTCAAAAAATTTAAAATTCGACCGCACTCCCCTGACGACCCGACAATGACGTTTGATGACGAAAAGATGTTATTTGGTCAAAAATGAATGTATTCTGACCAACGACAAATCGCGCCAACGCGATTGCTATTTTTGAGAGCACTTCAAAAAATATAAAATTCGACCGCACTCCCCTGACGACCCGACAATGACCTTTGATGACGAAAAAATGTTATTTGGACAGATATGAATGTATTCTGACCCACGACAAATCGCGCCAACGCGAATGCTATTTTTGAGAGCACTTCAAAAAATATAAAATTCGACCGCACTCCCCTGACGACCCGACAATGACCTTTGATGACGAAAAAATGTTATTTGGACAGATATGAATGTATTCTGACCCACGACAAATCGCGCCAACGCGAATGCTATTTTTGAGAGCACTTCAAAAAATATAAAATTCGATTGCACTTCCCTGACGACCCGACAATGTCGTTTGATGACGAAAAGATGTTATTTGGACAGATATGAATGTATTCTGACCCACGACAAATCGCGCCAACGCGAATGCAATTTTTGAGAGCACTTCAAAAATTATAAAATTCGACCGCACTCCCGTGACGACCCGACAATGACCTTTGATGACGAAAAAATGTTATTTGGACAGATATGAATGTATTCTGACCCTCGACAAATCGCGCCAACGCGAATGCTATTTTTGAGAGCACTTCAAAAATTATAAAATTCGACCGCACTCCCCTGACGACCCGACAATGACCTTTAATGACGAAAAAATGTTATTTGGACAGATATGAATGTATTCTGACCCACGACAAATCGCGCCAACGCGAATGCTATTTTTGAGAGCACTTCAAAAAATATAAAATTCGACCGCACTCCCCTGACGACCCGACAATGACCTTTAATGACGAAAAAATGTTATTTGGACAGATATGAATGTATTCTGACCCTCGACAAATCGCGCCAACGCGAATGCTATTCTTGAGAGCACTTCAAAAATTATAAAATTCGACCGCACTCCCCTGACGACCCGACAATGACCTTTAATGACGAAAAAATGTTATTTGGACAGATATGAAAGTATTCTGACCCACGACAAATCGCGCCAACGCGAATGCTATTTTTGAGAGCACTTCAAAAAATATAAAATTCGACCGCACTCCCCTGACGACCCGACAATGTCGTTTGATGATGAAAAGATGTTATTTGGACAGATATGAATGTATTCTGACCCTCGACAAATCGCGCCAACGCGAATGCTATTTTTGAGAGCACTTCAAAAAATTTAAAATTCGACCTCACTCCCCTGACGACCCGACAATGACCTCTGATGACGAAAAGATGTTATTTGGACAAAAATTAATGTATTCTGACCCTCGACAAATCGCGCCAACGCGAATGCTATTTTTGAGAGCACTTCAAAAAATATAAAATTCGACCGCACTCCCCTGACGACCCGACAATGACGTTTGTTGACGAAAAGATGTTATTTGGACAGAAATAAATGTATTCTGACCCACGACAAATCGCGCCAACGCGAATGCTATTTTTGAGAGCACTTCAAAAAATTTAAAATTCGATTGCACTCCCCTGACGACCCGACAATGTCGTTTGATGACGAAAAGATGTTATTTGGACTGATATGAATGTATTCTGTCCCACGACAAATCGCGCCAACGCGAATGCTATTTTTGAGAGCACTTCAAAAAATATAAAATTCGACCGCACTCCCCTGACGACCCGACAACGACCTTTGATGACGAAAAGATGTTATTTGGACAGAAATGAATGTATTCTGACCCACGACAAATCGCGCCAACGCGAATGCTATTTTTGAGAGCACTTCAAAAAATTTAAAATTCGATTGCACTCCCCTGACGACCCGACAACGACCTTTGATGACGAAAAGATGTTATTTGGACTGATATGAATGTATTCTGTCCCACGACAAATCGCGCCAACGCGAATGCTATTTTTCAGAGCACTTCAAAAAATATAAAATTCGACCGCACTCCCCTGACGACCCGACAATGTCGTTTGATGACGAAAAGATGTTATTTGGACTGATATGAATGTATTCTGTCCCACGACAAATCGCGCCAACGCGAATGCTATTTTTGAGAGCACTTCAAAAAATATAAAATTCGATTGCACTCCCCTGACGACCCGACAACGACCTTTGATGACGAAAAGATGTTATTTGGACTGATATGAATGTATTCTGTCCCACGACAAATCGCGCCAACACGAATGCTATTTTTGAGAGCACTTCAAAAAATATAAAATTCGACCGCACTCGCCTGACGACCCGACAATGACCTTTGATGTCGAAAAGATGTTATTTGGACTGATATGAATGTATTCTGTCCCACGACAAATCGCGCCAACGCGAATGCTATTTTTGAGAGCACTTCAAAAAATATAAAATTCGACCGCACTCGCCTGACGACCCGACAATGACCTTTGATGTCGAAAAGATGTTATTTGGACAGAAATGAATGTATTCTGTCCCACGACAAATCGCGCCAACGCGAATGCTATTTTTGAGAGCACTTCAAAAAATATAAAATTCGACCGCACTCGCCTGACGACCCGACAATGACCTTTGATGTCGAAAAGATGTTATTTGGACAGAAATGAATGTATTCTGTCCCACGACAAATCGCGCCAACGCGAATGCTATTTTTGAGAGCACTTCAAAAAATATAAAATTTGACCGCACTCCCCTGACGACCCGACAACGACCTTTGATGACGAAAAGATGTTATTTGGACTGATATGAATGTATTCTGTCCCACGACAAATCGCGCCAACGCGAATGCTATTTTTGAGAGCACTTCAAAAAATATAAAATTCGACCGCACTCGCCTGACGACCCGACAATGACCTTTGATGACGAAAAGATGTTATTTGGACTGATATGAATGTATTCTGTCCCACGACAAATCGCGCCAACGCGAATGCTATTTTTGAGAGCACTTCAAAAAATATAAAATTCGATTGCACTCCCCTGACGACCCGACAACGACCTTTGATGACGAAAAGATGTTATTTGGACTGATATGAATGTATTCTGACCCACGACAAATCGCGCCAACGCGAATGCTATTTTTGAGAGCACTTCAAAAAATATAAAATTCGACCGCACTCCCCTGACGACCCGACAACGACCTTTGATGACGAAAAGATGTTATTTGGACAGAAATGAATGTATTCTGACCCACGACAAATCGCGACAACGCGAATGCTATTTTTGAGAGCACTTCAAAAAATATAAAATTTGACCGCACTCCCCTGACGACCTGACAAGGACCTTTGATGACGAGAAGATGTTATTTGGACTGATATGAATGTATTCTGTCCCACGACAAATCGCGCCAACGCGAATGCTATTTTTGAGAGCACTTCAAAAAATATAAAATTCGATTGCACTCCCCTGACGACCCGACAACGACCTTTGATGACGAAAAGATGTTATTTGGACTGATATGAATGTATTCTGACCCACGACAAATCGCGCCAACGCGAATGCTATTTTTGAGAGCACTTCAAAAAATATAAAATTCGACCGCACTCCCCTGACGACCCGACAACGACCTTTGATGACGAAAAGATGTTATTTGGACAGAAATGAATGTATTCTGACCCACGACAAATCGCGCCAACGCGAATGCTATTTTTGAGAGCACTTCAAAAAATATAAAATTCGACCGCACTCCCCTGACGACCCGACAATGACGTTTGATGACGAAAAGATGTTATTTGGACAGATATGAATGTATTCTGACCCACGACAAATCGCGCCAACGCGAATGCTATTTTTGAGAGTACTTCAAAAAATATAAAATTCGACCGCACTCCCCTGACGACCCGACAATGACGTTTGATGACGAAAAGATGTTATTTGGACAGATATGAATGTATTCTGACCCACGACAAATCGCGCCAACGCGAATGCTATTTTTGAGAGTACTTCAAAAAATATAAAATTCGACCGCACTCCCCTGACGACCCGACAATGTCGTTTGATGACGAAAAGATGTTATTTGGTCAAAAATGAATGTATTCTGACCCACGACAAATCGCGCCAACGCGAATGCTATTTTTGAGAGCACTTCAAAAAATATAAAATTCGACCGCACTCCCCTGACGACCCGACAATGACGTTTGTTGACGAAAAGATGTTATTTGGACAGAAATGAATGTATTCTGACCCACGACAAATCGCGCCAACGCGAATGCTATTTTTGAGAGCACTTCAAAAAATTTAAAATTCGACCGCACTCCCCTGACGACCCGACAATGACCTCTGATGACGAAAAGATGTTATTTGGACAAAAATTAATGTATTCTGACCCACGACAAATCGCGCCAACGCGAATGCTATTTTTGAGAGCACTTCAAAAAATTTAAAATTCGACCGCACTCCCCTGACGACCCGACAATGACGTTTGATGTCAAAAAGATGTTATTTGGACAAAAATGAATGTTTTCTGACCTACGACAAATCGCGCCAACGCGAATGCTATTTTTAAGAGCACTTCAAAAAATTTAAAATTCGACTACCCTCCTCTGACGAACCGACAATGATGTTTGATGACAAAAAGATGTTATTTGGACAAAAATGAATGTATTCTGACCCACGACAAATCGCGCCAACGCGAATGCTATTTTTGAGAGCACTTCAAAAAATTTAAAATTCGACCGCACTCCTCTGACGACCCGACAATGACCTTTGATGACGAAAATATGTTATTTGGACAGAAATGAATGTATTCTGACCCACGACAAATCGCGTTAACGCGAATGCTATTTTTGAGAGCACTTCAAAAAATTTAAAATTCGACCGCACTCCCCTGACGACCCGACAATGACGTTTGATGACGAAAAGATGTTATTTGGTCAAAAATGAATGTATTCTGACCCACGACAAATCGCGCCAACGCGAATGCTATTTTTGAGAGCACTTCAAAAAATATAAAATTCGACCGCACTCCCCTGACGACCCGACAATGACGTTTGTTGACGAAAAGATGTTATTTGGACGAAAATTATTGTATTCTGACCCACGACAAATCGCGCCAACGCGAATGCTATTTTTGAGAGCTCTTCAAAAAATTTAAAATTCGACCGCACTCCCCTGACGACCCGACAATGTCGTTTGATGACGAAGAGATGTTATTTGGACAGATATGAATGTATTCTGACCCACGACAAATCGCGCCAACGCGTATGCCATTTTTGAGAGCACTTCAAAAAATATAAAATTCGACCGCACTCCCCTGACGACCCGACAATGACGTTTGATGACGAAAAGATGTTATTTGGACAGAAATGAATGTATTCTGACCTACGACAAATCGCGCCAACGCGAATGCTATTTTTGAGAGCTCTTCAAAAAATTTAAAATTCGACCGCACTCCCCTGACGACCCGACAATGTCGTTTGATGACGAAGAGATGTTATTTGGACAGATATGAATGTATTCTGACCCACGACAAATCGCGCCAACGCGTATGCCATTTTTGAGAGCACTTCAAAAAATATAAAATTCGACCGCACTCCTCTGACGACCCGACAATGACGTTTGATGACGAAAAGATGTTATTTGGACAGAAATGAATGTATTCTGACCTACGACAAATCGCGCCAACGCGAATGCTATTTTTGAGAGCTCTTCAAAAAATTTAAAATTCGACCGCACTCCCCTGACGACCCGACAATGTCGTTTGATGACGAAGAGATGTTATTTGGACAGATATGAATGTATTCTGACCCACGACAAATCGCGCCAACGCGTATGCCATTTTTGAGAGCACTTCAAAAAATATAAAATTCGACCGCACTCGCCTGACGACCCGACAATGACCTTTGATGTCGAAAAGATGTTATTTGGACAGAAATGAATGTATTCTGACCCACGACAAATCGCGCCAACGCGAATGCTATTTTTGAGAGCACTTCAAAACATATAAAATTCGACCGCACTCCCCTGACGACCCGACAATGACCTTTGATGACGAAAAGATGTTATTTGGACAGAAATGAATGTATTCTGACCCACGACAAATCGCGCCAACGCGAATGCTATTTTTGAGAGCACTTAAAAAAATATAAAATTCGACCGCACTCGCCTGACGACCCGACAATGACCTTTGATGACGAAAAAATGTTATTTGGACAAAAATGAATGTATTCTGACCCACGACTAATCGCGCCAACGCGAATGCTATTTTTGAGAGCACTTCAAAATATATAAAATTCGACCGCACTCGCCTGACGACCCGACAATGACCTTTGATGACGAAAAGATGTTATTTGGACAAAAATGAATGTATTCTGACACACGACAAATCGCGCCAACGCGAATGCTATTTTTGAGAGCACTTCAAAAAATATAAAATTCGACCGCACTCGCCTGACGACCCGACACTGACGTTTGATGACGAAAAGATGTTATTTGAACAGATATGAATGTATTCTGACCCACGACAAATCGCGCCAACGCGAATGCTATTTTTGAGAGCACTTCAAAAAATTTAAAATTCGACCGCACTCCCCTGACGACCCGACACTGACGTTTGATGACGAAAAGATGTTATTTGAACAGATATGAATGTATTCTGACCCACGACAAATCGCGCCAACGCGAATGCTATTTTTGAGAGCACTTCAAAAAATTTTAAAATTCGACCGCACTCCCCTTACGACCCGACAATGACGTTTGATGACAAAAAGATGTTATTTGGACAAAAATGAATGTTTTCTGACCTACGACAAATCGCGCCAACGCGAATGCTATTTTTGAGAGCACTTCAAAAAATTTAAAATTCGACCACCCTCCTCTGACGAACCGACAATGACGTTTGATGACAAAAAGATGTTATTTGGACAAAAATTAATGTATTCTGACCCACGACAAATCGCGCCAACGCGAATGCTATTTTTGAAAGCACTTCAAAAAATTTAAAATTCGACCGCACTCCTCTGACGACCCGACAATGACGTTTGATGACGAAAAGATGTTATTTGGACAGAAATGAATGTATTCTGACCCACGACAAATCGCGTTAACGCGAATGCTATTTTTGAGAGCACTTCAAAAAATTTAAAATTCGACCGCACTCCCCTGACGACCCGACAATGACGTTCGATGACGAAAAGATGTTATTTGGTCAAAAATGAATGTATTCTGACCCACGACAAATCGCGCCAACGCGAATGCTATTTTTGAGAGCACTTCAAATAATATAAAATTCGACCGCACTCCCCTGACGACCCGACAATGACGTTTGTTGACGAAAAGATGTTATTTGGACGAAAATTATTGTATTCGGACCCACGACAAATCGCTCCAACGCGAATGCTATTTTTGAGAGCACTTCAAAAAATTTAAAATTCGACCGCACTCCCCTGACGACCCGACAATGACCTTTGATGACGAAAAGATGTTATTTGGACAGAAATGAATGTTTTCTGACCTACGACAAATCGCGCCAACGCGAATGCTATTTTTGAGAGCACTTCAAAAAATTTAAAATTCGACCACCCTCCTCTGACGAACCGACAATGACGTTTGATGACAAAAAGATCTTATTTGGTCAAAAATGAATGTATTCTGACCCACGACAAATCGCGCCATTGCGAATGCTATTTTTGAGAGCACTTCAAAAAATTTGAAATTCGACCGCACTCCTCTGACGACACGACAATGACCTCTGATGACGAAAAGATGTTATTTGGACAGAAATGTATGTATTCTGACCCACGACAAATCGCGTTAACGCGAATGCTATTTTTGAGAGCACTTCAAAAAATTTAAAATTCGACCACCCTCCTCTGACGAACCGACAATGACGTTTGATGACAAAAAGATCTTATTTGGTCAAAAATGAATGTATTCTGACCCACGACAAATCGCGCCAACGCGTATGCCATTTTTGAGAGCACTTCAAAAAATATAAAATTCGACCGCACTCCCCTGACGACCCGACAATGACGTTTGATGACGAAAAGATGTTATTTGGACAGAAATGAATGTATTCTGACCTACGACAAATCGCGCCAACGCGAATGCTATTTTTGAGAGCTCTTCAAAAAATTTAAAATTCGACCGCACTCCCCTGACGACCCGACAATGTCGTTTGATGACGAAGAGATGTGATTTGGACAGATATGAATGTATTCTGACCCACGACAAATCGCGCCAACGCGATTGCTATTTTTGAGAGCACTTCAAAAAATATAAAATTTGACCGCACTCCCCTGACGACCCGACAATGACGTTTGATGACGAAAAGATGTTATTTGGTCAAAAATGAATGTATTCTGACCCACGACAAATCGCGCCAACGCGAATGCTATTTTTGAGAGCTCTTCAAAAAATTTAAAATTCGACCGCACTCCCCTGACGACCCGACAATGACCTTTGATAACGAAAAGATGTTATTTGGACAGAAATGAATGTATTCTGACCCACGACAACTCGCGCCAACGCGAATGCTATTTTTCAAAGCACTTCAAAAAATATAAAATTCGACCGCACTCCCCTGACGACCCGACAATGTCGTTTGATGACGAAAAGATGTTATTTGAACAGATATGAATGTATTCTGACCTACGACAAATCGCGCCAACGCGAATGCTATTTTTGAGAGCTCTTCAAAAAATTTAAAATTCGACCGCACTCCCCTGACGACCCGACAATGTCGTTTGATGACGAAGAGATGTTATTTGGACAGATATGAATGTATTCTGACCCACGACAAATCGCGCCAACGCGTATGCCATTTTTGAGAGCACTTCAAAAAATATAAAATTCGACCGCACTCCCCTGACGACCCGACAATGACGTTTTATGACGAAAAGATGTTATTTGGTCAAAAATGAATGTATTCTGACCCACGACAAATCGCGCCAACGCGAATGCTATTTTTGAGAGCACTTCAAAAAATATAAAATTCGACCGCACTCCCCTGACGACCCGACAATGACGTTTGTTGACGAAAAGATGTTATTTGGACAGAAATGAATGTATTCTGACCCACGACAAATCGCGCCAACGCGAATGCTATTTTTGAGAGCACTTCAAAAAATTTAAAATTCGACCGCACTCCCCTGACGACCCGACAATGACCTCTGATGACGAAAAGATGTTATTTGGACAAAAATTAATGTATTCTGACCCACGACAAATCGCGCCAACGCGAATGCTATTTTTGAGAGCACTTCAAAAAATTTAAAATTCGACCGCACTCCCCTGACGACCCGACAATGACGTTTGATGTCAAAAAGATGTTATTTGGACAAAAATGAATGTTTTCTGACCTACGACAAATCGCGCCAACGCGAATGCTATTTTTAAGAGCACTTCAAAAAATTTAAAATTCGACTACCCTCCTCTGACGAACCGACAATGATGTTTGATGACAAAAAGATGTTATTTGGACAAAAATGAATGTATTCTGACCCACGACAAATCGCGCCAACGCGAATGCTATTTTTGAGAGCACTTCAAAAAATTTAAAATTCGACCGCACTCCTCTGACGACCCGACAATGACCTTTGATGACGAAAATATGTTATTTGGACAGAAATGAATGTATTCTGACCCACGACAAATCGCGTTAACGCGAATGCTATTTTTGAGAGCACTTCAAAAAATTTAAAATTCGACCGCACTCCCCTGACGACCCGACAATGACGTTTGATGACGAAAAGATGTTATTTGGTCAAAAATGAATGTATTCTGACCCACGACAAATCGCGCCAACGCGAATGCTATTTTTGAGAGTACTTCAAAAAATATAAAATTCGACCGCACTCCCCTGACGACCCGACAATGACGTTTGTTGACGAAAAGATGTTATTTGGACGAAAATTATTGTATTCTGACCCACGACAAATCGCGCCAACGCGAATGCTATTTTTGAGAGCATTTCGAAAAATTTAAAATTCGACCATCCTCCTCTGACGACCCGACAATGACGTTTGATGACGGAAAGATGTTATTTGGACAAAAATGAATGTATTCTGACCCACGAAAAATCGCGCCAACGCGAATGCTATTTTTGAGAGCACTTCAAAAAATTTAAAATTCGACCGCACTCGCCTGACGACCCGACAATGACCTTTGATGACGAAAAGATGTTATTTGGACAAAAATGAATGTATTCTGACACACGACAAATCGCGCCAACGCGAATGCTATTTTTGAGAGCACTTCAAAAAATATAAAATTCGACCGCACTCGCCTGACGACCCGACACTCACGTTTGATGACGAAAAGATGTTATTTGAACAGATATGAATGTATTCTGACCCACGACAAATCGCGCCAACGCGAATGCTATTTTTGAGAGCACTTCACAAAATTTAAAATTCGACCGCACTCCCCTGACGACCCGACACTGACGTTTGATGACGAAAAGATGTTATTTGAACAGATATGAATGTATTCTGACCCACGACAAATCGCGCCAACGCGAATGCTATTTTTGAGAGCACTTCAAAAAATTTTAAAATTCGACCGCACTCCCCTGACGACCCGACAATGACGTTTGATGACAAAAAGATGTTATCTGGACAAAAATGAATGTATTCTGACCCACGACAAATCGCGCCAACGCGAATGCTATTTTTGAGAGCACTTCAAAAAATTTTAAAATTCGACCGCACTCCCCTGACGACCCGACAATGACGTTTGATGACAAAAAGATGTTATTTGGACAAAAATGAATGTTTTCTGACCTACGACAAATCGCGCCAACGCGAATGCTATTTTTAAGAGCACTTCAAAAAATTTAAAATTCGACTACCCTCCTCTGACGAACCGACAATGATGTTTGATGACAAAAAGATGTTATTTGGACAAAAATTAATGTATTCTGACCCACGACAAATCGCGCCAACGCGAATGCTATTTTTGAGAGCACTTCAAAAAATTTAAAATTCGACCGCACTCCTCTGACGACCCGACAATGACCTTTGATGACGAAAAGATGTTATTTGGACAGAAATGAATGTATTCTGACCCACGACAAATCGCGTTAACGCGAATGCTATTTTTGAGAGCACTTCAAAAAATTTAAAATTCGACCGCACTCCCCTGACGACCCGACAATGACGTTTGATGACGAAAAGATGTTATTTGGTCAAAAATGAATGTATTCTGACCCACGACAAATCGCGCCAACGCGAATGCTATTTTTGAGAGCACTTCAAAAAATATAAAATTCGACCGCACTCCCCTGACGACCCGACAATGACGTTTGTTGACGAAAAGATGTTATTTGGACAGAAATGAATGTATTCTGACCCACGACAAATCGCGCCAACGCGAATGCTATTTTTGAGAGCACTTCAAAAAATTTAAAATTCGACCGCACTCCCCTGACGACCCGACAATGACCTTTGATGACGAAAAGATGTTATTTGGACAAAAATTAATGTATTCTGACCCACGACAAATCGCGCCAACGCGAATGCTATTTTTGAGAGCACTTCAAAAAATTTAAAATTCGACCGCACTCCCCTGACGACCCGACAATGACGTTTGATGTCAAAAAGATGTTATTTGGACAAAAATGAATGTTTTCTGACCTACGACAAATCGCGCCAACGCGAATGCTATTTTTAAGAGCACTTCAAAAAATTTAAAATTCGACTACCCTCCTCTGACGAACCGACAATGATGTTTGATGACAAAAAGATGTTATTTGGACAAAAATGAATGTATTCTGACCCACGACAAATCGCGCCAACGCGAATGCTATTTTTGAGAGCACTTCAAAAAATTTAAAATTCGACCGCACTCCTCTGACGACCCGACAATGACCTTTGATGACGAAAATATGTTATTTGGACAGAAATGAATGTATTCTGACCCACGACAAATCGCGTTAACGCGAATGCTATTTTTGAGAGCACTTCAAAAAATTTAAAATTCGACCGCACTCCCCTGACGACCCGACAATGACGTTTGATGACGAAAAGATGTTATTTGGTCAAAAATGAATGTATTCTGACCCACGACAAATCGCGCCAACGCGAATGCTATTTTTGAGAGCACTTCAAAAAATATAAAATTCGACCGCACTCCCCTGACGACCCGACAATGACGTTTGTTGACGAAAAGATGTTATTTGGACGAAAATTATTGTATTCTGACCCACGACAAATCGCGCCAACGCGAATGCTATTTTTGAGAGCATTTCGAAAAATTTAAAATTCGACCATCCTCCTCTGACGACCCGACAATGACGTTTGATGACGGAAAGATGTTATTTGGACAAAAATGAATGTATTCTGACCCACGAAAAATCGCGCCAACGCGAATGCTATTTTTGAGAGCACTTCAAAAAATATAAAATTCGACCGCACTCCCCTGACGACCCGACAATGACCTTTAATGACGAAAAAATGTTATTTGGACAGATATGAATGTATTCTGACCCTCGACAAATCGCGCCAACGCGAATGCTATTCTTGAGAGCACTTCAAAAATTATAAAATTCGACCGCACTCCCCTGACGACCCGACAATGACCTTTAATGACGAAAAAATGTTATTTGGACAGATATGAAAGTATTCTGACCCACGACAAATCGCGCCAACGCGAATGCTATTTTTGAGAGCACTTCAAAAAATATAAAATTCGACCGCACTCCCCTGACGACCCGACAATGTCGTTTGATGATGAAAAGATGTTATTTGGACAGATATGAATGTATTCTGACCCTCGACAAATCGCGCCAACGCGAATGCTATTTTTGAGAGCACTTCAAAAAATTTAAAATTCGACCTCACTCCCCTGACGACCCGACAATGACCTCTGATGACGAAAAGATGTTATTTGGACAAAAATTAATGTATTCTGACCCTCGACAAATCGCGCCAACGCGAATGCTATTTTTGAGAGCACTTCAAAAAATATAAAATTCGACCGCACTCCCCTGACGACCCGACAATGACGTTTGTTGACGAAAAGATGTTATTTGGACAGAAATAAATGTATTCTGACCCACGACAAATCGCGCCAACGCGAATGCTATTTTTGAGAGCACTTCAAAAAATTTAAAATTCGATTGCACTCCCCTGACGACCCGACAATGTCGTTTGATGACGAAAAGATGTTATTTGGACTGATATGAATGTATTCTGTCCCACGACAAATCGCGCCAACGCGAATGCTATTTTTGAGAGCACTTCAAAAAATATAAAATTCGACCGCACTCCCCTGACGACCCGACAACGACCTTTGATGACGAAAAGATGTTATTTGGACAGAAATGAATGTATTCTGACCCACGACAAATCGCGCCAACGCGAATGCTATTTTTGAGAGCACTTCAAAAAATTTAAAATTCGATTGCACTCCCCTGACGACCCGACAACGACCTTTGATGACGAAAAGATGTTATTTGGACTGATATGAATGTATTCTGTCCCACGACAAATCGCGCCAACGCGAATGCTATTTTTCAGAGCACTTCAAAAAATATAAAATTCGACCGCACTCCCCTGACGACCCGACAATGTCGTTTGATGACGAAAAGATGTTATTTGGACTGATATGAATGTATTCTGTCCCACGACAAATCGCGCCAACGCGAATGCTATTTTTGAGAGCACTTCAAAAAATATAAAATTCGATTGCACTCCCCTGACGACCCGACAACGACCTTTGATGACGAAAAGATGTTATTTGGACTGATATGAATGTATTCTGTCCCACGACAAATCGCGCCAACACGAATGCTATTTTTGAGAGCACTTCAAAAAATATAAAATTCGACCGCACTCGCCTGACGACCCGACAATGACCTTTGATGTCGAAAAGATGTTATTTGGACTGATATGAATGTATTCTGTCCCACGACAAATCGCGCCAACGCGAATGCTATTTTTGAGAGCACTTCAAAAAATATAAAATTCGACCGCACTCGCCTGACGACCCGACAATGACCTTTGATGTCGAAAAGATGTTATTTGGACAGAAATGAATGTAT
Organism: Chrysolina americana; assembly: GCA_958502065.1. NCBI lineage: Eukaryota > Metazoa > Arthropoda > Insecta > Coleoptera > Chrysomelidae > Chrysolina > Chrysolina americana. The sequence continues at coordinate 52,725,234 of OY293421.1, read as the reverse complement.
TCTGTCCCACGACAAATCGCGCCAACGCGAATGCTATTTTTGAGAGCACTTCAAAAAATATAAAATTCGACCGCACTCGCCTGACGACCCGACAATGACCTTTGATGTCGAAAAGATGTTATTTGGACAGAAATGAATGTATTCTGTCCCACGACAAATCGCGCCAACGCGAATGCTATTTTTGAGAGCACTTCAAAAAATATAAAATTTGACCGCACTCCCCTGACGACCCGACAACGACCTTTGATGACGAAAAGATGTTATTTGGACTGATATGAATGTATTCTGTCCCACGACAAATCGCGCCAACGCGAATGCTATTTTTGAGAGCACTTCAAAAAATATAAAATTCGACCGCACTCGCCTGACGACCCGACAATGACCTTTGATGACGAAAAGATGTTATTTGGACTGATATGAATGTATTCTGTCCCACGACAAATCGCGCCAACGCGAATGCTATTTTTGAGAGCACTTCAAAAAATATAAAATTCGATTGCACTCCCCTGACGACCCGACAACGACCTTTGATGACGAAAAGATGTTATTTGGACTGATATGAATGTATTCTGACCCACGACAAATCGCGCCAACGCGAATGCTATTTTTGAGAGCACTTCAAAAAATATAAAATTCGACCGCACTCCCCTGACGACCCGACAACGACCTTTGATGACGAAAAGATGTTATTTGGACAGAAATGAATGTATTCTGACCCACGACAAATCGCGCCAACGCGAATGCTATTTTTGAGAGCACTTCAAAAAATATAAAATTTGACCGCACTCCCCTGACGACCTGACAAGGACCTTTGATGACGAGAAGATGTTATTTGGACTGATATGAATGTATTCTGTCCCACGACAAATCGCGCCAACGCGAATGCTATTTTTGAGAGCACTTCAAAAAATATAAAATTCGATTGCACTCCCCTGACGACCCGACAACGACCTTTGATGACGAAAAGATGTTATTTGGACTGATATGAATGTATTCTGACCCACGACAAATCGCGCCAACGCGAATGCTATTTTTGAGAGCACTTCAAAAAATATAAAATTCGACCGCACTCCCCTGACGACCCGACAACGACCTTTGATGACGAAAAGATGTTATTTGGACAGAAATGAATGTATTCTGACCCACGACAAATCGCGCCAACGCGAATGCTATTTTTGAGAGCACTTCAAAAAATATAAAATTCGACCGCACTCCCCTGACGACCCGACAATGACGTTTGATGACGAAAAGATGTTATTTGGACAGATATGAATGTATTCTGACCCACGACAAATCGCGCCAACGCGAATGCTATTTTTGAGAGTACTTCAAAAAATATAAAATTCGACCGCACTCCCCTGACGACCCGACAATGACGTTTGATGACGAAAAGATGTTATTTGGACAGATATGAATGTATTCTGACCCACGACAAATCGCGCCAACGCGAATGCTATTTTTGAGAGTACTTCAAAAAATATAAAATTCGACCGCACTCCCCTGACGACCCGACAATGTCGTTTGATGACGAAAAGATGTTATTTGGACAGATATGAATGTATTCTGACCCACGACAAATCGCGCCAATGCGAATGCCATTTTTGAGAGCTCTTCAAAAAATATAAAATTCGACCGCACTCGCCTGACGACCCGACAATGACTTTTGATGACGAAAAGATGTTATTTGGACAGAAATGAATGTATTCTGACCCACGACAAATCGCGCCAACGCGAACGCTATTTTTGAGAGCACTTCAAAAAATATAAAATTCGACCGCACTCGCCTGACGACCCGACAATGACCTTTGATGACGAAAAAATGTTATTTGGACAGATATGAATGTATTCTGACCCACGACAAATCGCGCCAACGCGAATGCTATTTTTGAGAGCACTTCAAAAAATATAAAATTCGACCGCACTCGCCTGACGACCCGACAATGACCTTTGATGACGAAAAAATGTTATTTGGACAGATATGAATGTATTCTGACCCACGACAAATCGCGCCAACGCGAATGCTATTTTTGAGAGCACTTCAAAAAATTTAAAATGCGACCATCCTCCTCTGACGACCCGACAATGACGTTTGTTGACGAAAAGATGTTATTTGGACGAAAATTATTGTATTCTGACCTACGACAAATCGCGCCAACGCGAATGCTATTTTTGAGAGCACTTCAAAAAATATAAAATTCGACCGCACTCCCCTGACGACCCGACAATGACGTTTGTTGACGAAAAGATGTTATTTGGACAGAAATGAATGTATTCTGACCCACGACAAATCGCGCCAACGCGAATGCTATTTTTGAGAGCACTTCAAAAAATATAAAATTCGACCGCACTCCCCTGACGACCCGACAATGACGTTTGTTGACGAAAAGATGTTATTTGGACAGAAATGAATGTATTCTGACCCACGACAAATCGCGCCAACGCGAATGCTATTTTTGAGAGCACTTCAAAAAATATAAAATTCGACCGCACTCCCCTGACGACCCGACAAGGACGTTTGATGACGAAAAGATGTTATTTGGACAGAAATGAATGTATTCTGACCTACGACAAATCGCGCCAACGCGAATGCTATTTTTGAGAGCTCTTCAAAAAATTTAAAATTCGACCGCACTCCCCTGACGACCCGACAATGTCGTTTGATGACGAAGAGATGTTATTTGGACAGATATGAATGTATTCTGACCCACGACAAATCGCGCCAACGCGTATGCCATTTTTGAGAGCACTTCAAAAAATATAAAATTCGACCGCACTCCCCTGACGACCCGACAATGACGATTGATGACGAAAAGATGTTATTTGGACAGAAATGAATGTATTCTGACCTACGACAAATCGCGCCAACGCGAATGCTATTTTTGAGAGCTCTTCAAAAAATTTAAAATTCGACCGCACTCCCCTGACGACCCGACAATGTCGTTTGATGACGAAGAGATGTTATTTGGACAGATATGAATGTATTCTGACCCACGACAAATCGCGCCAACGCGTATGCCATTTTTGAGAGCACTTCAAAAAATATAAAATTCGACCGCACTCCTCTGACGACCCGACAATGACGTTTGATGACGAAAAGATGTTATTTGGACAGAAATGAATGTATTCTGACCTACGACAAATCGCGCCAACGCGAATGCTATTTTTGAGAGCTCTTCAAAAAATTTAAAATTCGACCGCACTCCCCTGACGACCCGACAATGTCGTTTGATGACGAAGAGTTGTTATTTGGACAGATATGAATGTATTCTGACCCACGACAAATCGCGCCAACGCGTATGCCATTTTTGAGAGCACTTCAAAAAATATAAAATTCGACCGCACTCGCCTGACGACCCGACAATGACCTTTGATGTCGAAAAGATGTTATTTGGACAGAAATGAATGTATTCTGACCCACGACAAATCGCGCCAACGCGAATGCTATTTTTGAGAGCACTTCAAAACATATAAAATTCGACCGCACTCCCCTGACGACCCGACAATGACCTTTGATGACGAAAAGATGTTATTTGGACAGAAATGAATGTATTCTGACCCACGACAAATCGCGCCAACGCGAATGCTATTTTTGAGAGCACTTAAAAAAATATAAAATTCGACCGCACTCGCCTGACGACCCGACAATGACCTTTGATGACGAAAAGATGTTATTTGGACAAAAATGAATGTATTCTGACCCACGACTAATCGCGCCAACGCGAATGCTATTTTTGAGAGCACTTCAAAAAATATAAAATTCGACCGCACTCGCCTGACGACCCGACAATGACCTTTGATGACGAAAAGATGTTATTTGGACAAAAATGAATGTATTCTGACACACGACAAATCGCGCCAACGCGAATGCTATTTTTGAGAGCACTTCAAAAAATATAAAATTCGACCGCACTCGCCTGACGACCCGACACTGACGTTTGATGACGAAAAGATGTTATTTGAACAGATATGAATGTATTCTGACCCACGACAAATCGCGCCAACGCGAATGCTATTTTTGAGAGCACTTCAAAAAATTTAAAATTCGACCGCACTCCCCTGACGACCCGACACTGACGTTTGATGACGAAAAGATGTTATTTGAACAGATATGAATGTATTCTGACCCACGACAAATCGCGCCAACGCGAATGCTATTTTTGAGAGCACTTCAAAAAATTTTAAAATTCGACCGCACTCCCCTTACGACCCGACAATGACGTTTGATGACAAAAAGATGTTATTTGGACAAAAATGAATGTTTTCTGACCTACGACAAATCGCGCCAACGCGAATGCTATTTTTGAGAGCACTTCAAAAAATTTAAAATTCGACCACCCTCCTCTGACGAACCGACAATGACGTTTGATGACAAAAAGATGTTATTTGGACAAAAATTAATGTATTCTGACCCACGACAAATCGCGCCAACGCGAATGCTATTTTTGAGAGCACTTCAAAAAATTTAAAATTCGACCGCACTCCTCTGACGACCCGACAATGACGTTTGATGACGAAAAGATGTTATTTGGACAGAAATGAATGTATTCTGACCCACGACAAATCGCGTTAACGCGAATGCTATTTTTGAGAGCACTTCAAAAAATTTAAAATTCGACCGCACTCCCCTGACGACCCGACAATGACGTTCGATGACGAAAAGATGTTATTTGGTCAAAAATGAATGTATTCTGACCCACGACAAATCGCGCCAACGCGAATGCTATTTTTGAGAGCACTTCAAATAATATAAAATTCGACCGCACTCCCCTGACGACCCGACAATGACGTTTGTTGACGAAAAGATGTTATTTGGACGAAAATTATTGTATTCGGACCCACGACAAATCGCTCCAACGCGAATGCTATTTTTGAGAGCACTTCAAAAAATTTAAAATTCGACCGCACTCCCCTGACGACCCGACAATGACCTTTGATGACGAAAAGATGTTATTTGGACAGAAATGAATGTTTTCTGACCTACGACAAATCGCGCCAACGCGAATGCTATTTTTGAGAGCACTTCAAAAAATTTAAAATTCGACCGCACTCCCCTGACGACCCGACAATGACCTTTGATGACGAAAAGATGTTATTTGGACAGAAATGAATGTTTTCTGACCTACGACAAATCGCGCCAACGCGAATGCTATTTTTGAGAGCACTTCAAAAAATTTAAAATTCGACCACCCTCCTCTGACGAACCGACAATGACGTTTGATGACGAAAAGATGTTATTTGGACAGAAATGTATGTATTCTGACCCACGACAAATCGCGTTAACGCGAATGCTATTTTTGAGAGCACTTCAAAAAATTTAAAATTCGACCACCCTCCTCTGACGAACCGACAATGACGTTTGATGACAAAAAGATCTTATTTGGTCAAAAATGAATGTATTCTGACCCACGACAAATCGCGCCAACGCGTATGCCATTTTTGAGAGCACTTCAAAAAATATAAAATTCGACCGCACTCCCCTGACGACCCGACAATGACGTTTGATGACGAAAAGATGTTATTTGGACAGAAATGAATGTATTCTGACCTACGACAAATCGCGCCAACGCGAATGCTATTTTTGAGAGCTCTTCAAAAAATTTAAAATTCGACCGCACTCCCCTGACGACCCGACAATGTCGTTTGATGACGAAGAGATGTTATTTGGACGAAAATTATTGTATTCTGACCCACGACAAATCGCGCCAACGCGAATGCTATTTTTGAGAGCATTTCGAAAAATTTAAAATTCGACCATCCTCCTCTGACGACCCGACAATGACGTTTGATGACGGAAAGATGTTATTTGGACAAAAATGAATGTATTCTGACCCACGAAAAATCGCGCCAACGCGAATGCTATTTTTGAGAGCACTTCAAAAAATTTAAAATTCGACCGCACTCGCCTGACGACCCGACAATGACCTTTGATGACGAAAAGATGTTATTTGGACAAAAATGAATGTATTCTGACACACGACAAATCGCGCCAACGCGAATGCTATTTTTGAGAGCACTTCAAAAAATATAAAATTCGACCGCACTCGCCTGACGACCCGACACTCACGTTTGATGACGAAAAGATGTTATTTGAACAGATATGAATGTATTCTGACCCACGACAAATCGCGCCAACGCGAATGCTATTTTTGAGAGCACTTCACAAAATTTAAAATTCGACCGCACTCCCCTGACGACCCGACACTGACGTTTGATGACGAAAAGATGTTATTTGAACAGATATGAATGTATTCTGACCCACGACAAATCGCGCCAACGCGAATGCTATTTTTGAGAGCACTTCAAAAAATTTTAAAATTCGACCGCACTCCCCTGACGACCCGACAATGACGTTTGATGACAAAAAGATGTTATCTGGACAAAAATGAATGTATTCTGACCCACGACAAATCGCGCCAACGCGAATGCTATTTTTGAGAGCACTTCAAAAAATTTTAAAATTCGACCGCACTCCCCTGACGACCCGACAATGACGTTTGATGACAAAAAGATGTTATTTGGACAAAAATGAATGTTTTCTGACCTACGACAAATCGCGCCAACGCGAATGCTATTTTTAAGAGCACTTCAAAAAATTTAAAATTCGACTACCCTCCTCTGACGAACCGACAATGATGTTTGATGACAAAAAGATGTTATTTGGACAAAAATTAATGTATTCTGACCCACGACAAATCGCGCCAACGCGAATGCTATTTTTGAGAGCACTTCAAAAAATTTAAAATTCGACCGCACTCCTCTGACGACCCGACAATGACCTTTGATGACGAAAAGATGTTATTTGGACAGAAATGAATGTATTCTGACCCACGACAAATCGCGTTAACGCGAATGCTATTTTTGAGAGCACTTCAAAAAATTTAAAATTCGACCGCACTCCCCTGACGACCCGACAATGACGTTTGATGACGAAAAGATGTTATTTGGTCAAAAATGAATGTATTCTGACCCACGACAAATCGCGCCAACGCGAATGCTATTTTTGAGAGCACTTCAAAAAATATAAAATTCGACCGCACTCCCCTGACGACCCGACAATGACGTTTGTTGACGAAAAGATGTTATTTGGACAGAAATGAATGTATTCTGACCCACGACAAATCGCGCCAACGCGAATGCTATTTTTGAGAGCACTTCAAAAAATTTAAAATTCGACCGCACTCCCCTGACGACCCGACAATGACCTCTGATGACGAAAAGATGTTATTTGGACAAAAATTAATGTATTCTGACCCACGACAAATCGCGCCAACGCGAATGCTATTTTTGAGAGCACTTCAAAAAATTTAAAATTCGACCGCACTCCCCTGACGACCCGACAATGACGTTTGATGTCAAAAAGATGTTATTTGGACAAAAATGAATGTTTTCTGACCTACGACAAATCGCGCCAACGCGAATGCTATTTTTAAGAGCACTTCAAAAAATTTAAAATTCGACTACCCTCCTCTGACGAACCGACAATGATGTTTGATGACAAAAAGATGTTATTTGGACAAAAATGAATGTATTCTGACCCACGACAAATCGCGCCAACGCGAATGCTATTTTTGAGAGCACTTCAAAAAATTTAAAATTCGACCGCACTCCTCTGACGACCCGACAATGACCTTTGATGACGAAAATATGTTATTTGGACAGAAATGAATGTATTCTGACCCACGACAAATCGCGTTAACGCGAATGCTATTTTTGAGAGCACTTCAAAAAATTTAAAATTCGACCGCACTCCCCTGACGACCCGACAATGACGTTTGATGACGAAAAGATGTTATTTGGTCAAAAATGAATGTATTCTGACCCACGACAAATCGCGCCAACGCGAATGCTATTTTTGAGAGCACTTCAAAAAATATAAAATTCGACCGCACTCCCCTGACGACCCGACAATGACGTTTGTTGACGAAAAGATGTTATTTGGACGAAAATTATTGTATTCTGACCCACGACAAATCGCGCCAACGCGAATGCTATTTTTGAGAGCATTTCGAAAAATTTAAAATTCGACCATCCTCCTCTGACGACCCGACAATGACGTTTGATGACGGAAAGATGTTATTTGGACAAAAATGAATGTATTCTGACCCACGAAAAATCGCGCCAACGCGAATGCTATTTTTGAGAGCACTTCAAAAAATATAAAATTCGACCGCACTCCCCTGACGACCCGACAATGACCTTTAATGACGAAAAAATGTTATTTGGACAGATATGAATGTATTCTGACCCTCGACAAATCGCGCCAACGCGAATGCTATTCTTGAGAGCACTTCAAAAATTATAAAATTCGACCGCACTCCCCTGACGACCCGACAATGACCTTTAATGACGAAAAAATGTTATTTGGACAGATATGAAAGTATTCTGACCCACGACAAATCGCGCCAACGCGAATGCTATTTTTGAGAGCACTTCAAAAAATATAAAATTCGACCGCACTCCCCTGACGACCCGACAATGTCGTTTGATGATGAAAAGATGTTATTTGGACAGATATGAATGTATTCTGACCCTCGACAAATCGCGCCAACGCGAATGCTATTTTTGAGAGCACTTCAAAAAATTTAAAATTCGACCTCACTCCCCTGACGACCCGACAATGACCTCTGATGACGAAAAGATGTTATTTGGACAAAAATTAATGTATTCTGACCCTCGACAAATCGCGCCAACGCGAATGCTATTTTTGAGAGCACTTCAAAAAATATAAAATTCGACCGCACTCCCCTGACGACCCGACAATGACGTTTGTTGACGAAAAGATGTTATTTGGACAGAAATAAATGTATTCTGACCCACGACAAATCGCGCCAACGCGAATGCTATTTTTGAGAGCACTTCAAAAAATTTAAAATTCGATTGCACTCCCCTGACGACCCGACAATGTCGTTTGATGACGAAAAGATGTTATTTGGACTGATATGAATGTATTCTGTCCCACGACAAATCGCGCCAACGCGAATGCTATTTTTGAGAGCACTTCAAAAAATATAAAATTCGACCGCACTCCCCTGACGACCCGACAACGACCTTTGATGACGAAAAGATGTTATTTGGACAGAAATGAATGTATTCTGACCCACGACAAATCGCGCCAACGCGAATGCTATTTTTGAGAGCACTTCAAAAAATTTAAAATTCGATTGCACTCCCCTGACGACCCGACAACGACCTTTGATGACGAAAAGATGTTATTTGGACTGATATGAATGTATTCTGTCCCACGACAAATCGCGCCAACGCGAATGCTATTTTTCAGAGCACTTCAAAAAATATAAAATTCGACCGCACTCCCCTGACGACCCGACAATGTCGTTTGATGACGAAAAGATGTTATTTGGACTGATATGAATGTATTCTGTCCCACGACAAATCGCGCCAACGCGAATGCTATTTTTGAGAGCACTTCAAAAAATATAAAATTCGATTGCACTCCCCTGACGACCCGACAACGACCTTTGATGACGAAAAGATGTTATTTGGACTGATATGAATGTATTCTGTCCCACGACAAATCGCGCCAACACGAATGCTATTTTTGAGAGCACTTCAAAAAATATAAAATTCGACCGCACTCGCCTGACGACCCGACAATGACCTTTGATGTCGAAAAGATGTTATTTGAACTGATATGAATGTATTCTGTCCCACGACAAATCGCGCCAACGCGAATGCTATTTTTGAGAGCACTTCAAAAAATATAAAATTCGACCGCACTCGCCTGACGACCCGACAATGACCTTTGATGTCGAAAAGATGTTATTTGGACAGAAATGAATGTATTCTGTCCCACGACAAATCGCGCCAACGCGAATGCTATTTTTGAGAGCACTTCAAAAAATATAAAATTCGACCGCACTCGCCTGACGACCCGACAATGACCTTTGATGTCGAAAAGATGTTATTTGGACAGAAATGAATGTATTCTGTCCCACGACAAATCGCGCCAACGCGAATGCTATTTTTGAGAGCACTTCAAAAAATATAAAATTTGACCGCACTCCCCTGACGACCCGACAACGACCTTTGATGACGAAAAGATGTTATTTGGACTGATATGAATGTATTCTGTCCCACGACAAATCGCGCCAACGCGAATGCTATTTTTGAGAGCACTTCAAAAAATATAAAATTCGACCGCACTCGCCTGACGACCCGACAATGACCTTTGATGACGAAAAGATGTTATTTGGACTGATATGAATGTATTCTGTCCCACGACAAATCGCGCCAACGCGAATGCTATTTTTGAGAGCACTTCAAAAAATATAAAATTCGATTGCACTCCCCTGACGACCCGACAACGACCTTTGATGACGAAAAGATGTTATTTGGACTGATATGAATGTATTCTGACCCACGACAAATCGCGCCAACGCGAATGCTATTTTTGAGAGCACTTCAAAAAATATAAAATTCGACCGCACTCCCCTGACGACCCGACAACGACCTTTGATGACGAAAAGATGTTATTTGGACAGAAATGAATGTATTCTGACCCACGACAAATCGCGCCAACGCGAATGCTATTTTTGAGAGCACTTCAAAAAATATAAAATTTGACCGCACTCCCCTGACGACCTGACAAGGACCTTTGATGACGAGAAGATGTTATTTGGACTGATATGAATGTATTCTGTCCCACGACAAATCGCGCCAACGCGAATGCTATTTTTGAGAGCACTTCAAAAAATATAAAATTCGATTGCACTCCCCTGACGACCCGACAACGACCTTTGATGACGAAAAGATGTTATTTGGACTGATATGAATGTATTCTGACCCACGACAAATCGCGCCAACGCGAATGCTATTTTTGAGAGCACTTCAAAAAATATAAAATTCGACCGCACTCCCCTGACGACCCGACAACGACCTTTGATGACGAAAAGATGTTATTTGGACAGAAATGAATGTATTCTGACCCACGACAAATCGCGCCAACGCGAATGCTATTTTTGAGAGCACTTCAAAAAATATAAAATTCGACCGCACTCCCCTGACGACCCGACAATGACGTTTGATGACGAAAAGATGTTATTTGGACAGATATGAATGTATTCTGACCCACGACAAATCGCGCCAACGCGAATGCTATTTTTGAGAGTACTTCAAAAAATATAAAATTCGACCGCACTCCCCTGACGACCCGACAATGACGTTTGATGACGAAAAGATGTTATTTGGACAGATATGAATGTATTCTGACCCACGACAAATCGCGCCAACGCGAATGCTATTTTTGAGAGTACTTCAAAAAATATAAAATTCGACCGCACTCCCCTGACGACCCGACAATGTCGTTTGATGACGAAAAGATGTTATTTGGACAGATATGAATGTATTCTGACCCACGACAAATCGCGCCAATGCGAATGCCATTTTTGAGAGCTCTTCAAAAAATATAAAATTCGACCGCACTCGCCTGACGACCCGACAATGACTTTTGATGACGAAAAGATGTTATTTGGACAGAAATGAATGTATTCTGACCCACGACAAATCGCGCCAACGCGAACGCTATTTTTGAGAGCACTTCAAAAAATATAAAATTCGACCGCACTCGCCTGACGACCCGACAATGACCTTTGATGACGAAAAAATGTTATTTGGACAGATATGAATGTATTCTGACCCACGACAAATCGCGCCAACGCGAATGCTATTTTTGAGAGCACTTCAAAAAATATAAAATTCGACCGCACTCGCCTGACGACCCGACAATGACCTTTGATGACGAAAAAATGTTATTTGGACAGATATGAATGTATTCTGACCCACGACAAATCGCGCCAACGCGAATGCTATTTTTGAGAGCACTTCAAAAAATTTAAAATGCGACCATCCTCCTCTGACGACCCGACAATGACGTTTGTTGACGAAAAGATGTTATTTGGACGAAAATTATTGTATTCTGACCTACGACAAATCGCGCCAACGCGAATGCTATTTTTGAGAGCACTTCAAAAAATATAAAATTCGACCGCACTCCCCTGACGACCCGACAATGACGTTTGTTGACGAAAAGATGTTATTTGGACAGAAATGAATGTATTCTGACCCACGACAAATCGCGCCAACGCGAATGCTATTTTTGAGAGCACTTCAAAAAATTTAAAATTCGACCGCACTCCCCTGACGACCCGACAATGACGTTTGTTGACGAAAAGATGTTATTTGGACAGAAATGAATGTATTCTGACCCACGACAAATCGCGCCAACGCGAATGCTATTTTTGAGAGCACTTCAAAAAATATAAAATTCGACCGCACTCCCCTGACGACCCGACAAGGACGTTTGATGACGAAAAGATGTTATTTGGACAGAAATGAATGTATTCTGACCTACGACAAATCGCGCCAACGCGAATGCTATTTTTGAGAGCTCTTCAAAAAATTTAAAATTCGACCGCACTCCCCTGACGACCCGACAATGTCGTTTGATGACGAAGAGATGTTATTTGGACAGATATGAATGTATTCTGACCCACGACAAATCGCGCCAACGCGTATGCCATTTTTGAGAGCACTTCAAAAAATATAAAATTCGACCGCACTCCCCTGACGACCCGACAATGACGTTTGATGACGAAAAGATGTTATTTGGACAGAAATGAATGTATTCTGACCTACGACAAATCGCGCCAACGCGAATGCTATTTTTGAGAGCTCTTCAAAAAATTTAAAATTCGACCGCACTCCCCTGACGACCCGACAATGTCGTTTGATGACGAAGAGATGTTATTTGGACAGATATGAATGTATTCTGACCCACGACAAATCGCGCCAACGCGTATGCCATTTTTGAGAGCACTTCAAAAAATATAAAATTCGACCGCACTCCTCTGACGACCCGACAATGACGTTTGATGACGAAAAGATGTTATTTGGACAGAAATGAATGTATTCTGACCTACGACAAATCGCGCCAACGCGAATGCTATTTTTGAGAGCTCTTCAAAAAATTTAAAATTCGACCGCACTCCCCTGACGACCCGACAATGTCGTTTGATGACGAAGAGATGTTATTTGGACAGATATGAATGTATTCTGACCCACGACAAATCGCGCCAACGCGTATGCCATTTTTGAGAGCACTTCAAAAAATATAAAATTCGACCGCACTCGCCTGACGACCCGACAATGACCTTTGATGTCGAAAAGATGTTATTTGGACAGAATTGAATGTATTCTGACCCACGACAAATCGCGCCAACGCGAATGCTATTTTTGAGAGCACTTCAAAACATATAAAATTCGACCGCACTCCCCTGACGACCCGACAATGACCTTTGATGACGAAAAGATGTTATTTGGACAGCAATGAATGTATTCTGACCCACGACAAATCGCGCCAACGCGAATGCTATTTTTGAGAGCACTTAAAAAAATATAAAATTCGACCGCACTCGCCTGACGACCCGACAATGACCTTTGATGACGAAAAGATGTTATTTGGACAAAAATGAATGTATTCTGACCCACGACTAATCGCGCCAACGCGAATGCTATTTTTGAGAGCACTTCAAAAAATATAAAATTCGACCGCACTCGCCTGACGACCCGACAATGACCTTTGATGACGAAAAGATGTTATTTGGACAAAAATGAATGTATTCTGACACACGACAAATCGCGCCAACGCGAATGCTATTTTTGAGAGCACTTCAAAAAATATAAAATTCGACCGCACTCGCCTGACGACCCGACACTGACGTTTGATGACGAAAAGATGTTATTTGAACAGATATGAATGTATTCTGACCCACGACAAATCGCGCCAACGCGAATGCTATTTTTGAGAGCACTTCAAAAAATTTAAAATTCGACCGCACTCCCCTGACGACCCGACACTGACGTTTGATGACGAAAAGATGTTATTTGAACAGATATGAATGTATTCTGACCCACGACAAATCGCGCCAACGCGAATGCTATTTTTGAGAGCACTTCAAAAAATTTTAAAATTCGACCGCACTCCCCTTACGACCCGACAATGACGTTTGATGACAAAAAGATGTTATTTGGACAAAAATGAATGTTTTCTGACCTACGACAAATCGCGCCAACGCGAATGCTATTTTTGAGAGCACTTCAAAAAATTTAAAATTCGACCACCCTCCTCTGACGAACCGACAATGACGTTTGATGACAAAAAGATGTTATTTGGACAAAAATTAATGTATTCTGACCCACGACAAATCGCGCCAACGCGAATGCTATTTTTGAGAGCACTTCAAAAAATTTAAAATTCGACCGCACTCCTCTGACGACCCGACAATGACGTTTGATGACGAAAAGATGTTATTTGGACAGAAATGAATGTATTCTGACCCACGACAAATCGCGTTAACGCGAATGCTATTTTTGAGAGCACTTCAAAAAATTTAAAATTCGACCGCACTCCCCTGACGACCCGACAATGACGTTCGATGACGAAAAGATGTTATTTGGTCAAAAATGAATGTATTCTGACCCACGACAAATCGCGCCAACGCGAATGCTATTTTTGAGAGCACTTCAAATAATATAAAATTCGACCGCACTCCCCTGACGACCCGACAATGACGTTTGTTGACGAAAAGATGTTATTTGGACGAAAATTATTGTATTCGGACCCACGACAAATCGCTCCAACGCGAATGCTATTTTTGAGAGCACTTCAAAAAATTTAAAATTCGACCGCACTCCCCTGACGACCCGACAATGACCTTTGATGACGAAAAGATGTTATTTGGACAGAAATGAATGTTTTCTGACCTACGACAAATCGCGCCAACGCGAATGCTATTTTTGAGAGCACTTCAAAAAATTTAAAATTCGACCGCACTCCCCTGACGACCCGACAATGACCTTTGATGACGAAAAGATGTTATTTGGACAGAAATGAATGTTTTCTGACCTACGACAAATCGCGCCAACGCGAATGCTATTTTTGAGAGCACTTCAAAAAATTTAAAATTCGACCACCCTCCTCTGACGAACCGACAATGACGTTTGATGACGAAAAGATGTTATTTGGACAGAAATGTATGTATTCTGACCCACGACAAATCGCGTTAACGCGAATGCTATTTTTGAGAGCACTTCAAAAAATTTAAAATTCGACCACCCTCCTCTGACGAACCGACAATGACGTTTGATGACAAAAAGATCTTATTTGGTCAAAAATGAATGTATTCTGACCCACGACAAATCGCGCCAACGCGTATGCCATTTTTGAGAGCACTTCAAAAAATATAAAATTCGACCGCACTCCCCTGACGACCCGACAATGACGTTTGATGACGAAAAGATGTTATTTGGTCAAAAATGAATGTATTCTGACCCACGACAAATCGCGCCAACGCGAATGCTATTTTTGAGAGCTCTTCAAAAAATTTAAAATTCGACCGCACTCCCCTGACGACCCGACAATGTCGTTTGATGACGAAGAGATGTTATTTGGACAGATATGAATGTATTCTGACCCACGACAAATCGCGCCAACGCGTATGCCATTTTTGAGAGCACTTCAAATAATATAAAATTCGACCGCACTCCCCTGACGACCCGACAATGACGTTTGATGACGAAAAGATGTTATTTGGACAGAAATGAATGTATTCTGACCTACGACAAATCGCGCCAACGCGAATGCTATTTTTGAGAGCTCTTCAAAAAATTTAAAATTCGACCGCACTCCCCTGACGACCCGACAATGTCGTTTGATGACGAAGAGATGTTATTTGGACAGATATGAATGTATTCTGACCCACGACAAATCGCGCCAACGCGTATGCCATTTTTGAGAGCACTTCAAAAAATATAAAATTCGACCGCACTCCCCTGACGACCCGACAATGACGTTTGATGACGAAAAGATGTTATTTGGACAGAAATGAATGTATTCTGACCTACGACAAATCGCGCCAACGCGAATGCTATTTTTGAGAGCTCTTCAAAAAATTTAAAATTCGACCGCACTCCCCTGACGACCCGACAATGTCGTTTGTTGACGAAGAGATGTTATTTGGACAGATATGAATGTATTCTGACCCACGACAAATCGCGCCAACGCGAATGCTATTTTTGAGAGCACTTCAAAAAATATAAAATTCGACCGCACTCCCCTGATGACCCGACAATGACCTTTGATGAAGAAAAGATGTTATTTGGACAGATATGAATGTATTCTGACCCACGACAAATCGCGCCAACGCGAATGCTATTTTTGAGAGCACTTCAAAAAATATAAAATTCGACCGCACTCCCCTGATGACCCGACAATGACCTTTGATGAAGAAAAGATGTTATTTGGACAGATATGAATGTATTCTGACCCACGACAAATCGCGCCAACTCGAATGCTATTTTTGAGAGCACTTCAAAAAATATAAAATTCGACCGCACTCCCCTGATGACCCGACAATGACCTTTGATGAAGAAAAGATGTTATTTGGACAGATATGAATGTATTCTGACCCACGACAAATCGCGCCAACGCGAATGCTATTTTTGAGAGCACTTCAAAAAATATAAAATTCGACCGCACTCCCCTGATGACCCGACAATGACCTTTGATGACGAAAAGATGTTATTTGGACAGATATGAATGTATTCTGACCCACGACAAATCGCGCCAACGCGAATGCTATTTTTGAGAGCACTTCAAAAAATTTAAAATTCGATTGCACTCCTCTGACGACCCGACAATGACGTTTGATGACGAAAAGATGTTATTTGGACAGAAATGAATGTATTCTGACCCACGACAAATCGCGCCAACGCGAGTCCTATTTTTGAGAGCACTTCAAAAAATATAAAATTCGACCGCACTCCCCTGACGACCCGACAATGACCTTTGATGACGAAAAAATGTTATTTGGACAGATATGAATGTATTCTGACCCACGACAAATCGCGCCAACGCGAATGCTACTTTTGAGAGCACTTCAAAAAATTTAAAATTCGATTGCACTCCTCTGACGACCCGACAATGACGTTTGTTGACGAAAAGATGTTATTTGGACAGAAATTAATGTATTCTGACCCACGACAAATCGCGCCAACGCGAGTGCTATTTTTGAGAGCACTTCAAAAAATATAAAATTCGACCGCACTCCCCTGACGACCCGACAATGACCTTTGATGACGAAAAAATGTTATTTGGACAGATATGAATGTATTCTGACCCACGACAAATCGCGCCAACGCGAATGCTACTTTTGAGAGCACTTCAAAAAATTTAAAATTCGATTGCACTCCTCTGACGACCCGACAATGACGTTTGATGACGAAAAGATGTTATTTGGACAGAAATTAATGTATTCTGACCCACGACAAATCGCGCCAACGCGAGTGCTATTTTTGAGAGCACTTCAAAAAATATAAAATTCGACCGCACTCCCCTGATGACCCGACAATGACCTTTGATGACGAAAAGATGTTATTTGGACAGATATGAATGTATTCTGACCCACGACAAATCGCGCCAACGCGAATGCTATTTTTGAGAGCACTTCAAAAATTTAAAATTCGATTGCACTCCCCTGATGACCCGACAATGACGTTTGATGACGAAAAGATGTTATTTGGACAGATATGAATGTATTCTGACCCACGACAAATCGCGCCAACGCGAATGCTATTTTTGAGAGCACTTCAAAAAATATAAAATTCGACCGCACTCCCCTGATGACCCGACAATGACCTTTGATGACGAAAAGATGTTATTTGGACAGATATGAATGTATTCTGACCCACGACAAATCGCGCCAACGCGAATGCTATTTTTGAGAGCACTTCAAAAATTTAAAATTCGATTGCACTCCCCTGATGACCCGACAATGACGTTTGATGACGAAAAGATGTTATTTGGACAGATATGAATGTATTCTGACCCACGACAAATCGCGCCAACGCGAATGCTATTTTTGAGAGCACTTCAAAAAATTAAATATTCGATTGCACTCCCCTGACGACCCGACAATGTCGTTTGATGGCGAAAAGATGTTATTTGGACTGATATGAATGTATTCTGTCCCACGAAAAATCGCGCCAACGCGAATGCTATTTTTGAGAGTTCTTCAAAAAATATAAAATTCGACCGCACTCCCCTGACGACCCGACAATGTCGTTTGATGACGAAAAGATGTTAATTGGACAGATATGAATGTATTCTGACCCACGACAAATCGCGCCAACGCGAATGCTATTTTTGAGAGCACTTCAAAAATTTAAAATTCGATTGCACTCCCCTGATGACCCGACAATGACCTTTGATGACGAAAAGATGTTATTTGGACAGATATGAATGTATTCTGACCCACGACAAATCGCGCCAACGCGAATGCTATTTTTGAGAGCACTTCAAAAAATATAAAATTCGACCGCACTCCCCTGACGACCCGACAATGTCGTTTGATGACGAAAAGATGTTATTTGGACAGATATGAATGTATTCTGACCCACGACAAATCGCGCCAACGCGAATGCTATTTTTGAGAGCACTTCAAAAAATATAAAATTCGACCGCACTCGCCTGACGACCTGACAAGGACCTTTGATGACGAAAAGATGTTATTTGGACAGATATGAATGTATTCTGACCCACGACAAATCGCGCCAACGCGAATGCTATTTTTGAGAGCACTTCAAAAAATTAAAATTCGACCGCACTCCCCTGACGACCCGACAATGTCGTTTGATGACGAAAAAATGTTATTTGGACAGATATGAATGTATTCTGACCCACGACAAATCGCGCCAACGCGAATGCTATTTTTGAGAGCACTTCAAAAAATATAAAGTTCGACCGCACTCGCCTGACGACCCGACAATGACCTTTGATGTCGAAAAGATGTTATTTGGACAGAAATGAATGTATTCTGACCCACGACAAATCGCGCCAACGCGAATGCTATTTTTGAGAGCACTTCAAAACATATAAAATTCGACCGCACTCCCCTGACGACCCGACAATGACCTTTGATGACGAAAAGATGTTATTTGGACAGAAATGAATGTATTCTGACCCACGACAAATCGCGCCAACGCGAATGCTATTTTTGAGAGCACTTCAAAAAATATAAAATTCGACCGCACTCGCCTGACGACCCGACAATGACCTTTGATGACGAAAAGATGTTATTTGGACAAAAATGAATGTATTCTGACCCACGACTAATCGCGCCAACGCGAATGCTATTTTTGAGAGCACTTCAAAAAATATAAAATTCGACCGCACTCGCCTGACGACCCGACAATGACCTTTGATGACGAAAAGATGTTATTTGGACAAAAATGAATGTATTCTGACACACGACAAATCGCGCCAACGCGAATGCTATTTTTGAGAGCACTTCAAAAAATATAAAATTCGACCGCACTCGCCTGACGACCCGACACTCACGTTTGATGACGAAAAGATGTTATTTGAACAGATATGAATGTATTCTGACCCACGACAAATCGCGCCAACGCGAATGCTATTTTTGAGAGCACTTCAAAAAATTTAAAATTCGACCGCACTCCCCTGACGACCCGACACTGACGTTTGATGACGAAAAGATGTTATTTGAACAGATATGAATGTATTCTGACCCACGACAAATCGCGCCAACGCGAATGCTATTTTTGAGAGCACTTCAAAAAATTTTAAAATTCGACCGCACTCCCCTGACGACCCGACAATGACGTTTGATGACAAAAAGATGGTATCTGGACAAAAATGAATGTATTCTGACCCACGACAAATCGCGCCAACGCGAATGCTATTTTTGAGAGCACTTCAAAAAATTTTAAAATTCGACCGCACTCCCCTGACGACCCGACAATGACGTTTGATGACAAAAAGATGTTATTTGGACAAAAATGAATGTTTTCTGACCTACGACAAATCGCGCCAACGCGAATGCTATTTTTAAGAGCACTTCAAAAAATTTAAAATTCGACTACCCTCCTCTGACGAACCGACAATGATGTTTGATGACAAAAAGATGTTATTTGGATAAAAATTAATGTATTCTGACCCACGACAAATCGCGCCAACGCGAATGCTATTTTTGAGAGCACTTCAAAAAATTTAAAATTCGACCGCACTCCTCTGACGACCCGACAATGACCTTTGATGACGAAAAGATGTTATTTGGACAGAAATGAATGTATTCTGACCCACGACAAATCGCGATAACGCGAATGCTATTTTTGAGAGCACTTCAAAAAATTTAAAATTCGACCGCACTCCCCTGACGACCCGACAATGACGTTTGATGACGAAAAGATGTTATTTGGTCAAAAATGAATGTATTCTGACCCACGACAAATCGCGCCAACGCGAATGCTATTTTTGAGAGCACTTCAAAAAATATAAAATTCGACCGCACTCCCCTGACGACCCGACAATGACGTTTGTTGACGAAAAGATGTTATTTGGACAGAAATGAATGTATTCTGACCCACGACAAATCGCGCCAACGCGAATGCTATTTTTGAGAGCACTTCAAAAAATTTAAAATTCGACCGCACTCCCCTGACGACCCGACAATGACCTCTGATGACGAAAAGATGTTATTTGGACAAAAATTAATGTATTCTGACCCACGACAAATCGCGCCAACGCGAATGCTATTTTTGAGAGCACTTCAAAAAATTTAAAATTCGACCGCACTCCCCTGACGACCCGACAATGACGTTTGATGTCAAAAAGATGTTATTTGGACAAAAATGAATGTTTTCTGACCTACGACAAATCGCGCCAACGCGAATGCTATTTTTAAGAGCACTTCAAAAAATTTAAAATTCGACTACCCTCCTCTGACGAACCGACAATGATGTTTGATGACAAAAAGATGTTATTTGGACAAAAATGAATGTATTCTGACCCACGACAAATCGCGCCAACGCGAATGCTATTTTTGAGAGCACTTCAAAAAATTTAAAATTCGACCGCACTCCTTTGACGACCCGACAATGACCTTTGATGACGAAAATATGTTATTTGGACAGAAATGAATGTATTCTGACCCACGACAAATCGCGTTAACGCGAATGCTATTTTTGAGAGCACTTCAAAAAATTTAAAATTCGACCGCACTCCCCTGACGACCCGACAATGACGTTTGATGACGAAAAGATGTTATTTGGTCAAAAATGAATGTATTCTGACCCACGACAAATCGCGCCAACGCGAATGCTATTTTTGAGAGCACTTCAAAAAATATAAAATTCGACCGCACTCCCCTGACGACCCGACAATGACGTTTGTTGACGAAAAGATGTTATTTGGACGAAAATTATTGTATTCTGACCCACGACAAATCGCGCCAACGCGAATGCTATTTTTGAGAGCATTTCGAAAAATTTAAAATTCGACCATCCTCCTCTGACGACCCGACAATGACGTTTGATGACGGAAAGATGTTATTTGGACAAAAATGAATGTATTCTGACCCACGAAAAATCGCGCCAACGCGAATGCTATTTTTGAGAGCACTTCAAAAAATTTAAAATTCGACCGCACTCCCCTGACGACCCGACAATGACGTTTGATGACGAAAAGATGTTATTTGGACAGAAATTAATGTATTCTGACCCACGACAAATCGCGCCAACGCGAGTGCTATTTTTGAGAGCACTTCAAAAAATATAAAATTCGACCGCACTCCCCTGATGACCCGACAATGACCTTTGATGACGAAAAGATGTTATTTGGACAGATATGAATGTATTCTGACCCACGACAAATCGCGCCAACGCGAATGCTATTTTTGAGAGCACTTCAAAAATTTAAAATTCGATTGCACTCCCCTGATGACCCGACAATGACGTTTGATGACGAAAAGATGTTATTTGGACAGATATGAATGTATTCTGACCCACGACAAATCGCGCCAACGCGAATGCTATTTTTGAGAGCACTTCAAAAAATATAAAATTCGACCGCACTCCCCTGATGACCCGACAATGACCTTTGATAACGAAAAGATGTTATTTGGACAGATATGAATGTATTCTGACCCACGACAAATCGCGCCAACGCGAATGCTATTTTTGAGAGCACTTCAAAAATTTAAAATTCGATTGCACTCCCCTGATGACCCGACAATGACGTTTGATGACGAAAAGATGTTATTTGGACAGATATGAATGTATTCTGACCCACGACAAATCGCGCCAACGCGAATGCTATTTTTGAGAGCACTTCAAAAAATTAAATATTCGATTGCACTCCCCTGACGACCCGACAATGTCGTTTGATGGCGAAAAGATGTTATTTGGACTGATATGAATGTATTCTGTCCCACGAAAAATCGCGCCAACGCGAATGCTATTTTTGAGAGTTCTTCAAAAAATATAAAATTCGACCGCACTCCCCTGACGACCCGACAATGTCGTTTGATGACGAAAAGATGTTAATTGGACAGATATGAATGTATTCTGACCCACGACAAATCGCGCCAACGCGAATGCTATTTTTGAGAGCACTTCAAAAATTTAAAATTCGATTGCACTCCCCTGATGACCCGACAATGACCTTTGATGACGAAAAGATGTTATTTGGACAGATATGAATGTATTCTGACCCACGACAAATCGCGCCAACGCGAATGCCATTTTTGAGAGCACTTCAAAAAATATAAAATTCGACCGCACTCCCCTGACGACCCGACAATGTCGTTTGATGACGAAAAGATGTTATTTGGACAGATATGAATGTATTCTGACCCACGACAAATCGCGCCAACGCGAATGCTATTTTTGAGAGCACTTCAAAAAATATAAAATTCGACCGCACTCGCCTGACGACCTGACAAGGACCTTTGATGACGAATAGATGTTATTTGGACAGATATGAATGTATTCTGACCCACGACAAATCGCGCCAACGCGAATGCTATTTTTGAGAGCACTTCAAAAAATTAAAATTCGACCGCACTCCCCTGACGACCCGACAATGTCGTTTGATGACGAAAAAATGTTATTTGGACAGATATGAATGTATTCTGACCCACGACAAATCGCGCCAACGCGAATGCTATTTTTGAGAGCACTTCAAAAAATTTAAAATTCGACCGCACTCCCCTGACGACCCGACAATGACCTCTGATGACGAAAAGATGTTATTTGGACAAAAATTAATGTATTCTGACCCACGACAAATCGCGCCAACGCGAATGCTATTTTTGAGAGCACTTCAAAAAATTTAAAATTCGACCGCACTCCCCTGACGACCCGACAATGACTTTTGATGTCAAAAAGATGTTATTTGTACAAAAATGAATGTTTTCTGACCTACGACAAATCGCGCCAACGCGAATGCTATTTTTAAGAGCACTTCAAAAAATTTAAAATTCGACTACCCTCCTCTGACGAACCGACAATGATGTTTGATGACAAAAAGATGTTATTTGGACAAAAATGAATGTATTCTGACCCACGACAAATCGCGCCAACGCGAATGCTATTTTTGAGAGCACTTCAAAAAATTTAAAATTCGACCGCACTCCTCTGACGACCCGACAATGACCTTTGATGACGAAAATATGTTATTTGGACAGAAATGAATGTATTCTGACCCACGACAAATCGCGTTAACGCGAATGCTATTTTTGAGAGCACTTCAAAAAATTTAAAATTCGACCGCACTCCCCTGACGACCCGACAATGACGTTTGATGACGAAAAGATGTTATTTGGTCAAAAATGAATGTATTCTGACCCACGACAAATCGCGCCAACGCGAATGCTATTTTTGAGAGCACTTCAAAAAATATAAAATTCGACCGCACTCCCCTGACGACCCGACAATGACGTTTGTTGACGAAAAGATGTTATTTGGACGAAAATTATTGTATTCTGACCCACGACAAATCGCGCCAACGCGAATGCTATTTTTGAGAGCATTTCGAAAAATTTAAAATTCGACCATCCTCCTCTGACGACCCGACAATGACGTTTGATGACGGAAAGATGTTATTTGGACAAAAATGAATGTATTCTGACCCACGAAAAATCGCGCCAACGCGAATGCTATTTTTGAGAGCACTTCAAAAAATTAAAAATTCGACCGCACTCCCCTGACGACCCGACAATGACGTTTGATGACGAAAAGATGTTATTTGGTCAAAAATGAATGTATTCTGACCAACGACAAATCGCGCCAACGCGATTGCTATTTTTGAGAGCACTTCAAAAAATATAAAATTCGACCGCACTCCCCTGACGACCCGACAATGACCTTTGATGACGAAAAAATGTTATTTGGACAGATATGAATGTATTCTGACCCACGACAAATCGCGCCAACGCGAATGCTATTTTTGAGAGCACTTCAAAAAATATAAAATTCGACTGCACTTTCCTGACGACCCGACAATGACGTTTGATGACAAAAAGATCTTATTTGGTCAATAATGAATGTATTCTGACCCACGAAAAATCGCGCCAACGCGAATGCTATTTTTGAGAGCACTTCAAAAAATTTAAAATTCGACCGCACTCCCCTGACGACCCGACAATGACGTTTGATGACGAAAAGATGTTATTTGGTCAAAAATGAATGTATTCTGACCAACGACAAATCGCGCCAACGCGATTGCTATTTTTGAGAGCACTTCAAAAAATATAAAATTCGACCGCACTCCCCTGACGACCCGACAATGACCTTTGATGACGAAAAAATGTTATTTGGACAGATATGAATGTATTCTGACCCACGACAAATCTCGCCAACGCGAATGCTATTTTTGAGAGCACTTCAAAAAATATAAAATTCGACCGCACTCCCCTGACGACCCGACAATGACCTTTGATGACGAAAAAATGTTATTTGGACAGATATGAATGTATTCTGACCCACGACAAATCGCGCCAACGCGAATGCTATTTTTGAGAGCACTTCAAAAAATATAAAATTCGATTGCACTTCCCTGACGACCCGACAATGTCGTTTGATGACGAAAAGATGTTATTTGGACAGATATGAATGTATTCTGACCCACGACAAATCGCGCCAACGCGAATGCTATTTTTGAGAGCACTTCAAAAATTATAAAATTCGACCGCACTCCCGTGACGACCCGACAATGACCTTTGATGACGAAAAAATGTTATTTGGACAGATATGAATGTATTCTGACCCTCGACAAATCGCGCCAACGCGAATGCTATTTTTGAGAGCACTTCAAAAATTATAAAATTCGACCGCACTCCCCTGACGACCCGACAATGACCTTTAATGACGAAAAAATGTTATTTGGACAGATATGAATGTATTCTGACCCACGACAAATCGCGCCAACGCGAATGCTATTTTTGAGAGCACTTCAAAAAATATAAAATTCGACCGCACTCCCCTGACGACCCGACAATGACCTTTAATGACGAAAAAATGTTATTTGGACAGATATGAATGTATTCTGACCCTCGACAAATCGCGCCAACGCGAATGCTATTTTTGAGAGCACTTCAAAAATTATAAAATTCGACCGCACTCCCCTGACGACCCGACAATGACCTTTAATGACGAAAAAATGTTATTTGGACAGATATGAAAGTATTCTGACCCACGACAAATCGCGCCAACGCGAATGCTATTTTTGAGAGCACTTCAAAAAATATAAAATTCGACCGCACTCCCCTGACGACCCGACAATGTCGTTTGATGATGAAAAGATGTTATTTGGACAGATATGAATGTATTCTGACCCTCGACAAATCGCGCCAACGCGAATGCTATTTTTGAGAGCACTTCAAAAAATTTAAAATTCGACCTCACTCCCCTGACGACCCGACAATGACCTCTGATGACGAAAAGATGTTATTTGGACAAAAATTAATGTATTCTGACCCTCGACAAATCGCGCCAACGCGAATGCTATTTTTGAGAGCACTTCAAAAAATATAAAATTCGACCGCACTCCCCTGACGACCCGACAATGACGTTTGTTGACGAAGAGATGTTATTTGGACAGAAATAAATGTATTCTGACCCACGACAAATCGCGCCAACGCGAATGCTATTTTTGAGAGCACTTCAAAAAATTTAAAATTCGATTGCACTCCCCTGACGACCCGACAATGTCGTTTGATGACGAAAAGATGTTATTTGGACTGATATGAATGTATTCTGTCCCACGACAAATCGCGCCAACGCGAATGCTATTTTTGAGAGCACTTCAAAAAATATAAAATTCGACCGCACTCCCCTGACGACCCGACAACGACCTTTGATGACGAAAAGATGTTATTTGGACAGAAATGAATGTATTCTGACCCACGACAAATCGCGCCAACGCGAATGCTATTTTTGAGAGCACTTCAAAAAATTTAAAATTCGATTGCACTCCCCTGACGACCCGACAACGACCTTTGATGACGAAAAGATGTTATTTGGACTGATATGAATGTATTCTGTCCCACGACAAATCGCGCCAACGCGAATGCTATTTTTCAGAGCACTTCAAAAAATATAAAATTCGACCGCACTCCCCTGACGACCCGACAATGTCGTTTGATGACGAAAAGATGTTATTTGGACTGATATGAATGTATTCTGTCCCACGACAAATCGCGCCAACGCGAATGCTATTTTTGAGAGCACTTCAAAAAATATAAAATTCGATTGCACTCCCCTGACGACCCGACAACGACCTTTGATGACGAAAAGATGTTATTTGG
Organism: Chrysolina americana; assembly: GCA_958502065.1. NCBI lineage: Eukaryota > Metazoa > Arthropoda > Insecta > Coleoptera > Chrysomelidae > Chrysolina > Chrysolina americana. The sequence goes on along the minus strand of OY293421.1, from coordinate 52,698,556 downwards.
ACTGATATGAATGTATTCTGTCCCACGACAAATCGCGCCAACGCGAATGCTATTTTTGAGAGCACTTCAAAAAATATAAAATTCGACCGCACTCGCCTGACGACCCGACAATGACCTTTGATGTCGAAAAGATGTTATTTGGACTGATATGAATGTATTCTGTCCCACGACAAATCGCGCCAACGCGAATGCTATTTTTGAGAGCACTTCAAAAAATATAAAATTCGACCGCACTCGCCTGACGACCCGACAATGACCTTTGATGTCGAAAAGATGTTATTTGGACAGAAATGAATGTATTCTGTCCCACGACAAATCGCGCCAACGCGAATGCTATTTTTGAGAGCACTTCAAAAAATATAAAATTCGACCGCACTCGCCTGACGACCCGACAATGACCTTTGATGTCGAAAAGATGTTATTTGGACAGAAATGAATGTATTCTGTCCCACGACAAATCGCGCCAACGCGAATGCTATTTTTGAGAGCACTTCAAAAAATATAAAATTTGACCGCACTCCCCTGACGACCCGACAACGACCTTTGATGACGAAAAGATGTTATTTGGACTGATATGAATGTATTCTGTCCCACGACAAATCGCGCCAACGCGAATGCTATTTTTGAGAGCACTTCAAAAAATATAAAATTCGACCGCACTCGCCTGACGACCCGACAATGACCTTTGATGACGAAAAGATGTTATTTGGACTGATATGAATGTATTCTGTCCCACGACAAATCGCGCCAACGCGAATGCTATTTTTGAGAGCACTTCAAAAAATATAAAATTCGATTGCACTCCCCTGACGACCCGACAACGACCTTTGATGACGAAAAGATGTTATTTGGACTGATATGAATGTATTCTGACCCACGACAAATCGCGCCAACGCGAATGCTATTTTTGAGAGCACTTCAAAAAATATAAAATTCGACCGCACTCCCCTGACGACCCGACAACGACCTTTGATGACGAAAAGATGTTATTTGGACAGAAATGAATGTATTCTGACCCACGACAAATCGCGCCAACGCGAATGCTATTTTTGAGAGCACTTCAAAAAATATAAAATTTGACCGCACTCCCCTGACGACCTGACAAGGACCTTTGATGACGAGAAGATGTTATTTGGACTGATATGAATGTATTCTGTCCCACGACAAATCGCGCCAACGCGAATGCTATTTTTGAGAGCACTTCAAAAAATATAAAATTCGATTGCACTCCCCTGACGACCCGACAACGACCTTTGATGACGAAAAGATGTTATTTGGACTGATATGAATGTATTCTGACCCACGACAAATCGCGCCAACGCGAATGCTATTTTTGAGAGCACTTCAAAAAATATAAAATTCGACCGCACTCCCCTGACGACCCGACAACGACCTTTGATGACGAAAAGATGTTATTTGGACAGAAATGAATGTATTCTGACCCACGACAAATCGCGCCAACGCGAATGCTATTTTTGAGAGCACTTCAAAAAATATAAAATTCGACCGCACTCCCCTGACGACCCGACAATGACGTTTGATGACGAAAAGATGTTATTTGGACAGATATGAATGTATTCTGACCCACGACAAATCGCGCCAACGCGAATGCTATTTTTGAGAGTACTTCAAAAAATATAAAATTCGACCGCACTCCCCTGACGACCCGACAATGACGTTTGATGACGAAAAGATGTTATTTGGACAGATATGAATGTATTCTGACCCACGACAAATCGCGCCAACGCGAATGCTATTTTTGAGAGTACTTCAAAAAATATAAAATTCGACCGCACTCCCCTGACGACCCGACAATGTCGTTTGATGACGAAAAGATGTTATTTGGACAGATATGAATGTATTCTGACCCACGACAAATCGCGCCAATGCGAATGCCATTTTTGAGAGCTCTTCAAAAAATATAAAATTCGACCGCACTCGCCTGACGACCCGACAATGACTTTTGATGACGAAAAGATGTTATTTGGACAGAAATGAATGTATTCTGACCCACGACAAATCGCGCTAACGCGAATGCTATTTTTGAGAGCACTTCAAAAAATATAAAATTCGACCGCACTCGCCTGACGACCCGACAATGACCTTTGATGACGAAAAAATGTTATTTGGACAGATATGAATGTATTCTGACCCACGACAAATCGCGCCAACGCGAATGCTATTTTTGAGAGCACTTCAAAAAATATAATATTCGACCGCACTCGCCTGACGACCCGACAATGACCTTTGATGACGAAAAAATGTTATTTGGACAGATATGAATGTATTCTGACCCACGACAAATCGCGCCAACGCGAATGCTATTTTTGAGAGCACTTCAAAAAATTTAAAATGCGACCATCCTCCTCTGACGACCCGACAATGACGTTTGTTGACGAAAAGATGTTATTTGGACGAAAATTATTGTATTCTGACCTACGACAAATCGCGCCAACGCGAATGCTATTTTTGAGAGCACTTCAAAACATATGAAACTCGACCACCCTCCTCTGACGACCCGACAATGACGTTTGATGACGAAAAGATGTTATTTAGACAAAAATGAATGTATTCTGACCCACGACAAATCGCGCCAACGCGAATGCTATTTTTGAGAGCACTTCAAAAAATATAAAATTCGACCGCACTCCCCTGACGACCCGACAATGACTTTTGATGACGAAAAGATGTTATTTGAACAGATATGAATGTATTCTGACCCACGACAAATCGCGCCAACGCGAATGCTATTTTTGAGAGCACTTCAAAAAATATAAAATTCGACCGCACTCCCCTGACGACCCGACAATGACGTTTGTTGACGAAAAGATGTTATTTGGACGAAAATTATTGTATTCTGACCCACGACAAATCGCGCCAACGCGAATGCTATTTTTGAGAGCTCTTCAAAAAATATAAAATTCGACCACCCTCCTCTGACGACCCGACAATGACGTTTGATGACGAAAAGATGTTATTTGGACAAAAATGAATGTATTCTGACCCACGACAAATCGCGCCAACGCGAATGCTATTTTTGAGAGCTCTTCAAAAAATTTAAAATGCGACCACCCTCCTCTGACGACCCGACAATGACGTTTGTTGACGAAAAGATGTTATTTGGACGAAAATTATTGTATTCTGACCCACGACAAATCGCGCCAACGCGAATGCTATTTTTGAGAGCACTTCAAAACATATGAAACTCGACCACCTTCCTCTGACGACCCGACAATGACGTTTGATGACGAAAAGATGTTATTTAGACAGATATGAATGTATTCTGACCCACGACTAATCGCGCCAACGCGAATGCTATTTTTGAGAGCACTTCAAAAAATATAAAATTCGACCGCACTCCCCTGACGACCCGACAATGACGTTTGATGACGAAAAGATGTTATTTGGACAGATATGAATGTATTCTGACCCACGGAAAATCGCGCTAACGCGAATGCTATTTTTGAGAGCACTTCAAAAAAATTATAATTCGACCACCCTCCTCTGACGACCAGACAATGACGTTTGATGACGAAAAGATGTTATTTAGATAGATATGAATGTATTCTGACCCACGACTAATCGCGCCAACGCGAATGCTATTTTTGAGAGCACTTCAAAAAATATAAAATTCGACCGCACTCCCCTGACGACCCGACAATGACGTTTGATGACGAAAAGATGTTATTTGGACAGATATGAATGTATTCTGACCCACGAGAAATCGCGCCAACGCGAATGCTACTTTTGAGAGCACTTCAAAAAATATAAAATTCGACCGCACTCCCCTGACGACCCGACAATGACGTTTGATGACGAAAAGATGTTATTTGGACAGATATGAATGTATTCTGACCCACGGAAAATCGCGCTAACGCGAATGCTATTTTTGAGAGCACTTCAAAAAAATTATAATTCGACCACCCTCCTCTGACGACCAGACAATGACTTGATGACGAAAAGATGATATTTGGACAAGAATTAATGTATTCTGACCCACGACAAATCGCGCCAACGCGAATGCTATTTTGAGAGCACTTCAAAACATATAAAATTCGACCGCACTCCCCTGACGACCCGACAATGACGTTTGATGACGAAAAGATGTTATTTGGTCAAAAATGAATGTATTCTGACCCACGACAAATCGCGCCAACGCGAATGCTATTTTTGAGAGCACTTCAAAAAATATAAAATTCGACCACCCTCCTCTGACGACCCGACAATGACGTTTGATGACGAAAAGATGTTATTTGGACAAAAATTAATGTATTCTGACCCACGACAAATCGCGCCAACGCGAATGCTATTTTTGAGAGCACTTCAAAAAATTTAAAATGCGACCACCTTCCTCTGACGACCCGACAATGACGTTTGTTGACGAAAAGATGCTATTTGGACGAAAATTATTGTATTCTGACCCACGACAAATCGCGCCAACGCGAATGCTATTTTTGAGAGCACTTCAAAAAATATAAAATTCGACCGCACTCCCCTGACGACCCGACTATGTCGTTTGATGACGAAAAGATGTTATTTGGACAGAAATGAATGTATTCTGACCCACGACAAATCGCGCCAACGCGAATGCTATTTTTGAGAGCACTTCAAAAAATATAAAATTCGACCGCACTCCCCTGACGACCCGACAATGTCGTTTGATGATGAAAAGTTGTTATTTGGACAGATATGAATGTATTCTGACCCTCGACAAATCGCGCCAACGCGAATGCTATTTTTGAGAGCACTTCAAAAAATATAAAATTCGACCGCACTCCCCTGACGACCCGACAATGACCTTTGATGACGAAAAGATGTTATTTGGACAGAAATTAATGTATTCTGACCCACGACAAATCGCGCCAACGCGAATGCTATTTTTGAGAGCATTTCAAAAAATTTAAAATTCGACCGCACTCCCCTGACGACCCGACAATGACCTTTGATGACGAAAAGATGTTATTTGGACAGAAATGAATGTATTCTGACCCACGACAAATCGCGCCAACGCGAATGCTATGTTTGAGAGCACTTCTAAAAATTTAAAATTCGACCACCCTCCTCCGACGACCCGACAATGACGTTTGATGACGAAAAGATGTTATTTGGACAAAAATGAATGTTTTCTGACATACGACAAATCGCGCCAACGCGAATGCTATTTTTGAGAGCACTTCAAAAAATTTAAAATTCAACCGCACTCCTCTGACGACCCGACAATGACCTTTGATGACGAAAAGATGTTATTTGGACAGAAATGAATGTATTCGGACCCACGACAAATCGCGCCAACGCGAATGCTATTTTTGAGAGCACTTCAAAAAATTTAAAATTCGACCGCACTCCCCTGACGACCCGACAATGACCTTTGATGACAAAAAGATGTTATTTGGACAGAAATGAATGTATTCTGACCCACGACAAATCGCGCCAACGCGAATGCTATTTTTGAGAGCATTTCAAAAAATTTAAAATTCGACCGCACTCCCCTGACGACCCGACAATGACCTTTGATGACGAAAAGATGTTATTTGGACAGAAATGAATGTATTCTGACCCACGACAAATCGCGCTAACGCGAATGCTAATTTTGAGAGCACTTCAAAAAATATAAAATTCGACCGCACTCCCCTGACGACCCGACAATGACGTTTGATGACGAAAAGATGTTATTTGGACAGATATGAATGTATTCTGACCCACGACAAATCGCGCCAACGCGAATGCTATTTTTGAGAGTACTTCAAAAAATATAAAATTCGACCGCACTCCCCTGACGACCCGACAATGACGTTTGATGACGAAAAGATGTTATTTGGACAGATATGAATGTATTCTGACCCACGACAAATCGCGCCAACGCGAATGCTATTTTTGAGAGCACTTCAAAAAATATAAAATTTGACCGCACTCCCCTGACGACCTGACAAGGACCTTTGATGACGAGAAGATGTTATTTGGACTGATATGAATGTATTCTGTCCCACGACAAATCGCGCCAACGCGAATGCTATTTTTGAGAGCACTTCAAAAAATATAAAATTCGATTGCACTCCCCTGACGACCCGACAACGACCTTTGATGACGAAAAGATGTTATTTGGACTGATATGAATGTATTCTGACCCACGACAAATCGCGCCAACGCGAATGCTATTTTTGAGAGCACTTCAAAAAATTTAAAATTCGACCGCACTCCCCTGACGACCCGACACTGACGTTTGATGACGAAAAGATGTTATTTGAACAGATATGAATGTATTCTGACCCACGACAAATCGCGCCAACGCGAATGCTATTTTTGAGAGCACTTCAAAAAATTTTAAAATTCGACCGCACTCCCCTGACGACCCGACAATGACGTTTGATGACAAAAAGATGGTATCTGGACAAAAATGAATGTATTCTGACCCACGACAAATCGCGCCAACGCGAATGCTATTTTTGAGAGCACTTCAAAAAATTTTAAAATTCGACCGCACTCCCCTGACGACCCGACAATGACGTTTGATGACAAAAAGATGTTATTTGGACAAAAATGAATGTTTTCTGACCTACGACAAATCGCGCCAACGCGAATGCTATTTTTAAGAGCACTTCAAAAAATTTAAAATTCGACTACCCTCCTCTGACGAACCGACAATGATGTTTGATGACAAAAAGATGTTATTTGGATAAAAATTAATGTATTCTGACCCACGACAAATCGCGCCAACGCGAATGCTATTTTTGAGAGCACTTCAAAAAATTTAAAATTCGACCGCACTCCTCTGACGACCCGACAATGACCTTTGATGACGAAAAGATGTTATTTGGACAGAAATGAATGTATTCTGACCCACGACAAATCGCGATAACGCGAATGCTATTTTTGAGAGCACTTCAAAAAATTTAAAATTCGACCGCACTCCCCTGACGACCCGACAATGACGTTTGATGACGAAAAGATGTTATTTGGTCAAAAATGAATGTATTCTGACCCACGACAAATCGCGCCAACGCGAATGCTATTTTTGAGAGCACTTCAAAAAATATAAAATTCGACCGCACTCCCCTGACGACCCGACAATGACGTTTGTTGACGAAAAGATGTTATTTGGACAGAAATGAATGTATTCTGACCCACGACAAATCGCGCCAACGCGAATGCTATTTTTGAGAGCACTTCAAAAAATTTAAAATTCGACCGCACTCCCCTGACGACCCGACAATGACCTCTGATGACGAAAAGATGTTATTTGGACAAAAATTAATGTATTCTGACCCACGACAAATCGCGCCAACGCGAATGCTATTTTTGAGAGCACTTCAAAAAATTTAAAATTCGACCGCACTCCCCTGACGACCCGACAATGACGTTTGATGTCAAAAAGATGTTATTTGGACAAAAATGAATGTTTTCTGACCTACGACAAATCGCGCCAACGCGAATGCTATTTTTAAGAGCACTTCAAAAAATTTAAAATTCGACTACCCTCCTCTGACGAACCGACAATGATGTTTGATGACAAAAAGATGTTATTTGGACAAAAATGAATGTATTCTGACCCACGACAAATCGCGCCAACGCGAATGCTATTTTTGAGAGCACTTCAAAAAATTTAAAATTCGACCGCACTCCTTTGACGACCCGACAATGACCTTTGATGACGAAAATATGTTATTTGGACAGAAATGAATGTATTCTGACCCACGACAAATCGCGTTAACGCGAATGCTATTTTTGAGAGCACTTCAAAAAATTTAAAATTCGACCGCACTCCCCTGACGACCCGACAATGACGTTTGATGACGAAAAGATGTTATTTGGTCAAAAATGAATGTATTCTGACCCACGACAAATCGCGCCAACGCGAATGCTATTTTTGAGAGCACTTCAAAAAATATAAAATTCGACCGCACTCCCCTGACGACCCGACAATGACGTTTGTTGACGAAAAGATGTTATTTGGACGAAAATTATTGTATTCTGACCCACGACAAATCGCGCCAACGCGAATGCTATTTTTGAGAGCATTTCGAAAAATTTAAAATTCGACCATCCTCCTCTGACGACCCGACAATGACGTTTGATGACGGAAAGATGTTATTTGGACAAAAATGAATGTATTCTGACCCACGAAAAATCGCGCCAACGCGAATGCTATTTTTGAGAGCACTTCAAAAAATTTAAAATTCGACCGCACTCCCCTGACGACCCGACAATGACGTTTGATGACGAAAAGATGTTATTTGGACAGAAATTAATGTATTCTGACCCACGACAAATCGCGCCAACGCGAGTGCTATTTTTGAGAGCACTTCAAAAAATATAAAATTCGACCGCACTCCCCTGATGACCCGACAATGACCTTTGATGACGAAAAGATGTTATTTGGACAGATATGAATGTATTCTGACCCACGACAAATCGCGCCAACGCGAATGCTATTTTTGAGAGCACTTCAAAAATTTAAAATTCGATTGCACTCCCCTGATGACCCGACAATGACGTTTGATGACGAAAAGATGTTATTTGGACAGATATGAATGTATTCTGACCCACGACAAATCGCGCCAACGCGAATGCTATTTTTGAGAGCACTTCAAAAAATATAAAATTCGACCGCACTCCCCTGATGACCCGACAATGACCTTTGATGACGAAAAGATGTTATTTGGACAGATATGAATGTATTCTGACCCACGACAAATCGCGCCAACGCGAATGCTATTTTTGAGAGCACTTCAAAAATTTAAAATTCGATTGCACTCCCCTGATGACCCGACAATGACGTTTGATGACGAAAAGATGTTATTTGGACAGATATGAATGTATTCTGACCCACGACAAATCGCGCCAACGCGAATGCTATTTTTGAGAGCACTTCAAAAAATTAAATATTCGATTGCACTCCCCTGACGACCCGACAATGTCGTTTGATGGCGAAAAGATGTTATTTGGACTGATATGAATGTATTCTGTCCCACGAAAAATCGCGCCAACGCGAATGCTATTTTTGAGAGTTCTTCAAAAAATATAAAATTCGACCGCACTCCCCTGACGACCCGACAATGTCGTTTGATGACGAAAAGATGTTAATTGGACAGATATGAATGTATTCTGACCCACGACAAATCGCGCCAACGCGAATGCTATTTTTGAGAGCACTTCAAAAATTTAAAATTCGATTGCACTCCCCTGATGACCCGACAATGACCTTTGATGACGAAAAGATGTTATTTGGACAGATATGAATGTATTCTGACCCACGACAAATCGCGCCAACGCGAATGCCATTTTTGAGAGCACTTCAAAAAATATAAAATTCGACCGCACTCCCCTGACGACCCGACAATGTCGTTTGATGACGAAAAGATGTTATTTGGACAGATATGAATGTATTCTGACCCACGACAAATCGCGCCAACGCGAATGCTATTTTTGAGAGCACTTCAAAAAATATAAAATTCGACCGCACTCGCCTGACGACCTGACAAGGACCTTTGATGACGAATAGATGTTATTTGGACAGATATGAATGTATTCTGACCCACGACAAATCGCGCCAACGCGAATGCTATTTTTGAGAGCACTTCAAAAAATTAAAATTCGACCGCACTCCCCTGACGACCCGACAATGTCGTTTGATGACGAAAAAATGTTATTTGGACAGATATGAATGTATTCTGACCCACGACAAATCGCGCCAACGCGAATGCTATTTTTGAGAGCACTTCAAAAAATTTAAAATTCGACCGCACTCCCCTGACGACCCGACAATGACCTCTGATGACGAAAAGATGTTATTTGGACAAAAATTAATGTATTCTGACCCACGACAAATCGCGCCAACGCGAATGCTATTTTTGAGAGCACTTCAAAAAATTTAAAATTCGACCGCACTCCCCTGACGACCCGACAATGACGTTTGATGTCAAAAAGATGTTATTTGTACAAAAATGAATGTTTTCTGACCTACGACAAATCGCGCCAACGCGAATGCTATTTTTAAGAGCACTTCAAAAAATTTAAAATTCGACTACCCTCCTCTGACGAACCGACAATGATGTTTGATGACAAAAAGATGTTATTTGGACAAAAATGAATGTATTCTGACCCACGACAAATCGCGCCAACGCGAATGCTATTTTTGAGAGCACTTCAAAAAATTTAAAATTCGACCGCACTCCTCTGACGACCCGACAATGACCTTTGATGACGAAAATATGTTATTTGGACAGAAATGAATGTATTCTGACCCACGACAAATCGCGTTAACGCGAATGCTATTTTTGAGAGCACTTCAAAAAATTTAAAATTCGACCGCACTCCCCTGACGACCCGACAATGACGTTTGATGACGAAAAGATGTTATTTGGTCAAAAATGAATGTATTCTGACCCACGACAAATCGCGCCAACGCGAATGCTATTTTTGAGAGCACTTCAAAAAATATAAAATTCGACCGCACTCCCCTGACGACCCGACAATGACGTTTGTTGACGAAAAGATGTTATTTGGACGAAAATTATTGTATTCTGACCCACGACAAATCGCGCCAACGCGAATGCTATTTTTGAGAGCATTTCGAAAAATTTAAAATTCGACCATCCTCCTCTGACGACCCGACAATGACGTTTGATGACGGAAAGATGTTATTTGGACAAAAATGAATGTATTCTGACCCACGAAAAATCGCGCCAACGCGAATGCTATTTTTGAGAGCACTTCAAAAAATTAAAAATTCGACCGCACTCCCCTGACGACCCGACAATGACGTTTGATGACGAAAAGATGTTATTTGGTCAAAAATGAATGTATTCTGACCAACGACAAATCGCGCCAACGCGATTGCTATTTTTGAGAGCACTTCAAAAAATATAAAATTCGACCGCACTCCCCTGACGACCCGACAATGACCTTTGATGACGAAAAAATGTTATTTGGACAGATATGAATGTATTCTGACCCACGACAAATCGCGCCAACGCGAATGCTATTTTTGAGAGCACTTCAAAAAATATAAAATTCGACCGCACTTTCCTGACGACCCGACAATGACGTTTGATGACAAAAAGATCTTATTTGGTCAATAATGAATGTATTCTGACCCACGAAAAATCGCGCCAACGCGAATGCTATTTTTGAGAGCACTTCAAAAAATTTAAAATTCGACCGCACTCCCCTGACGACCCGACAATGACGTTTGATGACGAAAAGATGTTATTTGGTCAAAAATGAATGTATTCTGACCAACGACAAATCGCGCCAACGCGATTGCTATTTTTGAGAGCACTTCAAAAAATATAAAATTCGACCGCACTCCCCTGACGACCCGACAATGACCTTTGATGACGAAAAAATGTTATTTGGACAGATATGAATGTATTCTGACCCACGACAAATCTCGCCAACGCGAATGCTATTTTTGAGAGCACTTCAAAAAATATAAAATTCGACCGCACTCCCCTGACGACCCGACAATGACCTTTGATGACGAAAAAATGTTATTTGGACAGATATGAATGTATTCTGACCCACGACAAATCGCGCCAACGCGAATGCTATTTTTGAGAGCACTTCAAAAAATATAAAATTCGATTGCACTTCCCTGACGACCCGACAATGTCGTTTGATGACGAAAAGATGTTATTTGGACAGATATGAATGTATTCTGACCCACGACAAATCGCGCCAACGCGAATGCTATTTTTGAGAGCACTTCAAAAATTATAAAATTCGACCGCACTCCCGTGACGACCCGACAATGACCTTTGATGACGAAAAAATGTTATTTGGACAGATATGAATGTATTCTGACCCTCGACAAATCGCGCCAACGCGAATGCTATTTTTGAGAGCACTTCAAAAATTATAAAATTCGACCGCACTCCCCTGACGACCCGACAATGACCTTTAATGACGAAAAAATGTTATTTGGACAGATATGAATGTATTCTGACCCACGACAAATCGCGCCAACGCGAATGCTATTTTTGAGAGCACTTCAAAAAATATAAAATTCGACCGCACTCCCCTGACGACCCGACAATGACCTTTAATGACGAAAAAATGTTATTTGGACAGATATGAATGTATTCTGACCCTCGACAAATCGCGCCAACGCGAATGCTATTTTTGAGAGCACTTCAAAAATTATAAAATTCGACCGCACTCCCCTGACGACCCGACAATGACCTTTAATGACGAAAAAATGTTATTTGGACAGATATGAAAGTATTCTGACCCACGACAAATCGCGCCAACGCGAATGCTATTTTTGAGAGCACTTCAAAAAATATAAAATTCGACCGCACTCCCCTGACGACCCGACAATGTCGTTTGATGATGAAAAGATGTTATTTGGACAGATATGAATGTATTCTGACCCTCGACAAATCGCGCCAACGCGAATGCTATTTTTGAGAGCACTTCAAAAAATTTAAAATTCGACCTCACTCCCCTGACGACCCGACAATGACCTCTGATGACGAAAAGATGTTATTTGGACAAAAATTAATGTATTCTGACCCTCGACAAATCGCGCCAACGCGAATGCTATTTTTGAGAGCACTTCAAAAAATATAAAATTCGACCGCACTCCCCTGACGACCCGACAATGACGTTTGTTGACGAAGAGATGTTATTTGGACAGAAATAAATGTATTCTGACCCACGACAAATCGCGCCAACGCGAATGCTATTTTTGAGAGCACTTCAAAAAATTTAAAATTCGATTGCACTCCCCTGACGACCCGACAATGTCGTTTGATGACGAAAAGATGTTATTTGGACTGATATGAATGTATTCTGTCCCACGACAAATCGCGCCAACGCGAATGCTATTTTTGAGAGCACTTCAAAAAATATAAAATTCGACCGCACTCCCCTGACGACCCGACAACGACCTTTGATGACGAAAAGATGTTATTTGGACAGAAATGAATGTATTCTGACCCACGACAAATCGCGCCAACGCGAATGCTATTTTTGAGAGCACTTCAAAAAATTTAAAATTCGATTGCACTCCCCTGACGACCCGACAACGACCTTTGATGACGAAAAGATGTTATTTGGACTGATATGAATGTATTCTGTCCCACGACAAATCGCGCCAACGCGAATGCTATTTTTCAGAGCACTTCAAAAAATATAAAATTCGACCGCACTCCCCTGACGACCCGACAATGTCGTTTGATGACGAAAAGATGTTATTTGGACTGATATGAATGTATTCTGTCCCACGACAAATCGCGCCAACGCGAATGCTATTTTTGAGAGCACTTCAAAAAATATAAAATTCGATTGCACTCCCCTGACGACCCGACAACGACCTTTGATGACGAAAAGATGTTATTTGGACTGATATGAATGTATTCTGTCCCACGACAAATCGCGCCAACGCGAATGCTATTTTTGAGAGCACTTCAAAAAATATAAAATTCGACCGCACTCGCCTGACGACCCGACAATGACCTTTGATGTCGAAAAGATGTTATTTGGACTGATATGAATGTATTCTGTCCCACGACAAATCGCGCCAACGCGAATGCTATTTTTGAGAGCACTTCAAAAAATATAAAATTCGACCGCACTCGCCTGACGACCCGACAATGACCTTTGATGTCGAAAAGATGTTATTTGGACAGAAATGAATGTATTCTGTCCCACGACAAATCGCGCCAACGCGAATGCTATTTTTGAGAGCACTTCAAAAAATATAAAATTCGACCGCACTCGCCTGACGACCCGACAATGACCTTTGATGTCGAAAAGATGTTATTTGGACAGAAATGAATGTATTCTGTCCCACGACAAATCGCGCCAACGCGAATGCTATTTTTGAGAGCACTTCAAAAAATATAAAATTTGACCGCACTCCCCTGACGACCCGACAACGACCTTTGATGACGAAAAGATGTTATTTGGACTGATATGAATGTATTCTGTCCCACGACAAATCGCGCCAACGCGAATGCTATTTTTGAGAGCACTTCAAAAAATATAAAATTCGACCGCACTCGCCTGACGACCCGACAATGACCTTTGATGACGAAAAGATGTTATTTGGACTGATATGAATGTATTCTGTCCCACGACAAATCGCGCCAACGCGAATGCTATTTTTGAGAGCACTTCAAAAAATATAAAATTCGATTGCACTCCCCTGACGACCCGACAATGACGTTTGTCGACGAAAAGATGTTATTTGGACTGATATGAATGTATTCTGACCCACGACAAATCGCGCCAACGCGAATGCTATTTTTGAGAGCACTTCAAAAAATATAAAATTCGACCGCACTCCCCTGACGACCCGACAACGACCTTTGATGACGAAAAGATGTTATTTGGACAGAAATGAATGTATTCTGACCCACGACAAATCGCGCCAACGCGAATGCTATTTTTGAGAGCACTTCAAAAAATATAAAATTTGACCGCACTCCCCTGACGACCTGACAAGGACCTTTGATGACGAGAAGATGTTATTTGGACTGATATGAATGTATTCTGTCCCACGACAAATCGCGCCAACGCGAATGCTATTTTTGAGAGCACTTCAAAAAATATAAAATTCGATTGCACTCCCCTGACGACCCGACAACGACCTTTGATGACGAAAAGATGTTATTTGGACTGATATGAATGTATTCTGACCCACGACAAATCGCGCCAACGCGAATGCTATTTTTGAGAGCACTTCAAAAAATATAAAATTCGACCGCACTCCCCTGACGACCCGACAACGACCTTTGATGACGAAAAGATGTTATTTGGACAGAAATGAATGTATTCTGACCCACGACAAATCGCGCCAACGCGAATGCTATTTTTGAGAGCACTTCAAAAAATATAAAATTCGACCGCACTCCCCTGACGACCCGACAATGACGTTTGATGACGAAAAGATGTTATTTGGACAGATATGAATGTATTCTGACCCACGACAAATCGCGCCAACGCGAATGCTATTTTTGAGAGTACTTCAAAAAATATAAAATTCGACCGCACTCCCCTGACGACCCGACAATGACGTTTGATGACGAAAAGATGTTATTTGGACAGATATGAATGTATTCTGACCCACGACAAATCGCGCCAACGCGAATGCTATTTTTGAGAGTACTTCAAAAAATATAAAATTCGACCGCACTCCCCTGACGACCCGACAATGTCGTTTGATGACGAAAAGATGTTATTTGGACAGATATGAATGTATTCTGACCCACGACAAATCGCGCCAATGCGAATGCCATTTTTGAGAGCTCTTCAAAAAATATAAAATTCGACCGCACTCGCCTGACGACCCGACAATGACTTTTGATGACGAAAAGATGTTATTTGGACAGAAATGAATGTATTCTGACCCACGACAAATCGCGCTAACGCGAATGCTATTTTTGAGAGCACTTCAAAAAATATAAAATTCGACCGCACTCGCCTGACGACCCGACAATGACCTTTGATGACGAAAAAATGTTATTTGGACAGATATGAATGTATTCTGACCCACGACAAATCGCGCCAACGCGAATGCTATTTTTGAGAGCACTTCAAAAAATATAATATTCGACCGCACTCGCCTGACGACCCGACAATGACCTTTGATGACGAAAAAATGTTATTTGGACAGATATGAATGTATTCTGACCCACGACAAATCGCGCCAACGCGAATGCTATTTTTGAGAGCACTTCAAAAAATTTAAAATGCGACCATCCTCCTCTGACGACCCGACAATGACGTTTGTTGACGAAAAGATGTTATTTGGACGAAAATTATTGTATTCTGACCTACGACAAATCGCGCCAACGCGAATGCTATTTTTGAGAGCACTTCAAAACATATGAAACTCGACCACCCTCCTCTGACGACCCGACAATGACGTTTGATGACGAAAAGATGTTATTTAGACAAAAATGAATGTATTCTGACCCACGACAAATCGCGCCAACGCGAATGCTATTTTTGAGAGCACTTCAAAAAATATAAAATTCGACCGCACTCCCCTGACGACCCGACAATGACTTTTGATGACGAAAAGATGTTATTTGAACAGATATGAATGTATTCTGACCCACGACAAATCGCGCCAACGCGAATGCTATTTTTGAGAGCACTTCAAAAAATATAAAATTCGACCGCACTCCCCTGACGACCCGACAATGACGTTTGTTGACGAAAAGATGTTATTTGGACGAAAATTATTGTATTCTGACCCACGACAAATCGCGCCAACGCGAATGCTATTTTTGAGAGCTCTTCAAAAAATATAAAATTCGACCACCCTCCTCTGACGACCCGACAATGACGTTTGATGACGAAAAGATGTTATTTGGACAAAAATGAATGTATTCTGACCCACGACAAATCGCGCCAACGCGAATGCTATTTTTGAGAGCTCTTCAAAAAATTTAAAATGCGACCACCCTCCTCTGACGACCCGACAATGACGTTTGTTGACGAAAAGATGTTATTTGGACGAAAATTATTGTATTCTGACCCACGACAAATCGCGCCAACGCGAATGCTATTTTTGAGAGCACTTCAAAACATATGAAACTCGACCACCTTCCTCTGACGACCCGACAATGACGTTTGATGACGAAAAGATGTTATTTAGACAGATATGAATGTATTCTGACCCACGACTAATCGCGCCAACGCGAATGCTATTTTTGAGAGCACTTCAAAAAATATAAAATTCGACCGCACTCCCCTGACGACCCGACAATGACGTTTGATGACGAAAAGATGTTATTTGGACAGATATGAATGTATTCTGACCCACGGAAAATCGCGCTAACGCGAATGCTATTTTTGAGAGCACTTCAAAAAAATTATAATTCGACCACCCTCCTCTGACGACCAGACAATGACGTTTGATGACGAAAAGATGTTATTTAGATAGATATGAATGTATTCTGACCCACGACTAATCGCGCCAACGCGAATGCTATTTTTGAGAGCACTTCAAAAAATATAAAATTCGACCGCACTCCCCTGACGACCCGACAATGACGTTTGATGACGAAAAGATGTTATTTGGACAGATATGAATGTATTCTGACCCACGACAAATCGCGCCAACGCGAATGCTACTTTTGAGAGCACTTCAAAAAATATAAAATTCGACCGCACTCCCCTGACGACCCGACAATGACGTTTGATGACGAAAAGATGTTATTTGGACAGATATGAATGTATTCTGACCCACGGAAAATCGCGCTAACGCGAATGCTATTTTTGAGAGCACTTCAAAAAAATTATAATTCGACCACCCTCCTCTGACGACCAGACAATGACTTGATGACGAAAAGATGATATTTGGACAAGAATTAATGTATTCTGACCCACGACAAATCGCGCCAACGCGAATGCTATTTTTGAGAGCACTTCAAAACATATAAAATTCGACCGCACTCCCCTGACGACCCGACAATGACGTTTGATGACGAAAAGATGTTATTTGGTCAAAAATGAATGTATTCTGACCCACGACAAATCGCGCCAACGCGAATGCTATTTTTGAGAGCACTTCAAAAAATATAAAATTCGACCACCCTCCTCTGACGACCCGACAATGACGTTTGATGACGAAAAGATGTTATTTGGACAAAAATTAATGTATTCTGACCCACGACAAATCGCGCCAACGCGAATGCTATTTTTGAGAGCACTTCAAAAAATTTAAAATGCGACCACCTTCCTCTGACGACCCGACAATGACGTTTGTTGACGAAAAGATGCTATTTGGACGAAAATTATTGTATTCTGACCCACGACAAATCGCGCCAACGCGAATGCTATTTTTGAGAGCACTTCAAAAAATATAAAATTCGACCGCACTCCCCTGACGACCCGACTATGTCGTTTGATGACGAAAAGATGTTATTTGGACAGAAATGAATGTATTCTGACCCACGACAAATCGCGCCAACGCGAATGCTATTTTTGAGAGCACTTCAAAAAATATAAAATTCGACCGCACTCCCCTGACGACCCGACAATGTCGTTTGATGATGAAAAGTTGTTATTTGGACAGATATGAATGTATTCTGACCCTCGACAAATCGCGCCAACGCGAATGCTATTTTTGAGAGCACTTCAAAAAATATAAAATTCGACCGCACTCCCCTGACGACCCGACAATGACCTTTGATGACGAAAAGATGTTATTTGGACAGAAATTAATGTATTCTGACCCACGACAAATCGCGCCAACGCGAATGCTATTTTTGAGAGCATTTCAAAAAATTTAAAATTCGACCGCACTCCCCTGACGACCCGACAATGACCTTTGATGACGAAAAGATGTTATTTGGACAGAAATGAATGTATTCTGACCCACGACAAATCGCGCCAACGCGAATGCTATGTTTGAGAGCACTTCTAAAAATTTAAAATTCGACCACCCTCCTCCGACGACCCGACAATGACGTTTGATGACGAAAAGATGTTATTTGGACAAAAATGAATGTTTTCTGACCTACGACAAATCGCGCCAACGCGAATGCTATTTTTGAGAGCACTTCAAAAAATTTAAAATTCAACCGCACTCCTCTGACGACCCGACAATGACCTTTGATGACGAAAAGATGTTATTTGGACAGAAATGAATGTATTCGGACCCACGACAAATCGCGCCAACGCGAATGCTATTTTTGAGAGCACTTCAAAAAATTTAAAATTCGACCGCACTCCCCTGACGACCCGACAATGACCTTTGATGACAAAAAGATGTTATTTGGACAGAAATGAATGTATTCTGACCCACGACAAATCGCGTTAACGCGAATGCTATTTTTGAGAGCACTTCAAAAAATTTAAAATTCGACCGCACTCCCCTGACGACCCGACAATGTCGTTTGATGACGAAAAGATGTTATTTGGACTGATATGAATGTATTCTGTCCCACGACAAATCGCGCCAACGCGAATGCTATTTTTGAGAGCACTTCAAAAAATATAAAATTCGATTGCACTCCCCTGACGACCCGACAACGACCTTTGATGACGAAAAGATGTTATTTGGACTGATATGAATGTATTCTGTCCCACGACAAATCGCGCCAACGCGAATGCTATTTTTGAGAGCACTTCAAAAAATATAAAATTCGACCGCACTCGCCTGACGACCCGACAATGACCTTTGATGTCGAAAAGATGTTATTTGGACTGATATGAATGTATTCTGTCCCACGACAAATCGCGCCAACGCGAATGCTATTTTTGAGAGCACTTCAAAAAATATAAAATTCGACCGCACTCGCCTGACGACCCGACAATGACCTTTGATGTCGAAAAGATGTTATTTGGACAGAAATGAATGTATTCTGTCCCACGACAAATCGCGCCAACGCGAATGCTATTTTAGAGAGCACTTCAAAAAATATAAAATTCGACCGCACTCGCCTGACGACCCGACAATGACCTTTGATGTCGAAAAGATGTTATTTGGACAGAAATGAATGTATTCTGTCCCACGACAAATCGCGCCAACGCGAATGCTATTTTTGAGAGCACTTCAAAAAATATAAAATTTGACCGCACTCCCCTGACGACCCGACAACGACCTTTGATGACGAAAAGATGTTATTTGGACTGATATGAATGTATTCTGTCCCACGACAAATCGCGCCAACGCGAATGCTATTTTTGAGAGCACTTCAAAAAATATAAAATTCGACCGCACTCGCCTGACGACCCGACAATGACCTTTGATGACGAAAAGATGTTATTTGGACTGATATGAATGTATTCTGTCCCACGACAAATCGCGCCAACGCGAATGCTATTTTTGAGAGCACTTCAAAAAATATTAAATTCGATTGCACTCCCCTGACGACCCGACAACGACCTTTGATGACGAAAAGATGTTATTTGGACTGATATGAATGTATTCTGACCCACGACAAATCGCGCCAACGCGAATGCTATTTTTGAGAGCACTTCAAAAAATATAAAATTCGACCGCACTCCCCTGACGACCCGACAACGACCTTTGATGACGAAAAGATGTTATTTGGACAGAAATGAATGTATTCTGACCCACGACCAATCGCGCCAACGCGAATGCTATTTTTGAGAGCACTTCAAAAAATATAAAATTTGACCGCACTCCCCTGACGACCTGACAAGGACCTTTGATGACGAGAAGATGTTATTTGGACTGATATGAATGTATTCTGTCCCACGACAAATCGCGCCAACGCGAATGCTATTTTTGAGAGCACTTCAAAAAATATAAAATTCGATTGCACTCCCCTGACGACCCGACAACGACCTTTGATGACGAAAAGATGTTATTTGGACTGATATGAATGTATTCTGACCCACGACAAATCGCGCCAACGCGAATGCTATTTTTGAGAGCACTTCAAAAAATATAAAATTCGACCGCACTCCCCTGACGACCCGACAACGACCTTTGATGACGAAAAGATGTTATTTGGACAGAAATGAATGTATTCTGACCCACGACAAATCGCGCCAACGCGAATGCTATTTTTGAGAGCACTTCAAAAAATATAAAATTCGACCGCACTCCCCTGACGACCCGACAATGACGTTTGATGACGAAAAGATGTTATTTGGACAGATATGAATGTATTCTGACCCACGACAAATCGCGCCAACGCGAATGCTATTTTTGAGAGTACTTCAAAAAATATAAAATTCGACCGCACTCCCCTGACGACCCGACAATGACGTTTGATGACGAAAAGATGTTATTTGGACAGATATGAATGTATTCTGACCCACGACAAATCGCGCCAACGCGAATGCTATTTTTGAGAGTACTTCAAAAAATATAAAATTCGACCGCACTCCCCTGACGACCCGACAATGTCGTTTGATGACGAAAAGATGTTATTTGGACAGATATGAATGTATTCTGACCCACGACAAATCGCGCCAACGCGAATGCTATTTTTGAGAGTACTTCAAAAAATATAAAATTCGACCGCACTCCCCTGACGACCCGACAATGTCGTTTGATGACGAAAAGATGTTATTTGGACAGATATGAATGTATTCTGACCCACGACAAATCGCGCCAATGCGAATGCCATTTTTGAGAGCTCTTCAAAAAATATAAAATTCGACCGCACTCGCCTGACGACCCGACAATGACTTTTGATGACGAAAAGATGTTATTTGGACAGAAATGAATGTATTCTGACCCACGACAAATCGCGCCAACGCGAATGCTATTTTTGAGAGCACTTCAAAAAATATAAAATTCGACCGCACTCGCCTGACGACCCGACAATGACCTTTGATGACGAAAAAATGTTATTTGGACAGATATGAATGTATTCTGACCCACGACAAATCGCGCCAACGCGAATGCTATTTTTGAGAGCACTTCAAAAAATATAAAATTCGACCGCACTCGCCTGACGACCCGACAATGACCTTTGATGACGAAAAAATGTTATTTGGACAGATATGAATGTATTCTGACCCACGACAAATCGCGCCAACGCGAATGCTATTTTTGAGAGCACTTCAAAAAATTTAAAATGCGACCATCCTCCTCTGACGACCCGACAATGACGTTTGTTGACGAAAAGATGTTATTTGGACGAAAATTATTGTATTCTGACCTACGACAAATCGCGCCAACGCGAATGCTATTTTTGAGAGCACTTCAAAACATATGAAACTCGACCACCCTCCTCTGACGACCCGACAATGACGTTTGATGACGAAAAGATGTTATTTAGACAAAAATGAATGTATTCTGACCCACGACAAATCGCGCCAACGCGAATGCTATTTTTGAGAGCACTTCAAATAATATAAAATTCGACCGCACTCCCCTGACGACCCGACAATGACTTTTGATGACGAAAAGATGTTATTTGAACAGATATGAATGTATTCTGACCCACGACAAATCGCGCCAACGCGAATGCTATTTTTGAGAGCACTTCAAAAAATATAAAATTCGACCGCACTCCCCTGACGACCCGACAATGACGTTTGTTGACGAAAAGATGTTATTTGGACGAAAATTATTGTATTCTGACCCACGACAAATCGCGCCAACGCGAATGCTATTTTTGAGAGCTCTTCAAAAAATATAAAATTCGACCACCCTCCTCTGACGACCCGACAATGACGTTTGATGACGAAAAGATGTTATTTGGACAAAAATGAATGTATTCTGACCCACGACAAATCGCGCCAACGCGAATGCTATTTTTGAGAGCTCTTCAAAAAATTTAAAATGCGACCACCCTCCTCTGACGACCCGACAATGACGTTTGTTGACGAAAAGATGTTATTTGGACAAAAATGAATGTATTCTGACCCACGACAAATCGCGCCAACGCGAATGCTATTTTTGAGAGCACTTCAAAAAATTTAAAATGCGACCACCCTCCTCTGACGACCCGACAATGACGTTTGTTGACGAAAAGATGTTATTTGGACGAAAATTATTGTATTCTGACCCACGACAAATCGCGCCAACGCGAATGCCATTTTTGAGAGCACTTCAAAAAATTTAAAATTCGATTGCACTTCCCTGACGACCCGACAATGTCGTTTGATGACAAAAAGATGTTATTTGGACAAAAATGAATGTATTCTGACCCACGACAAATCGCGCCAACGCGAATGCTATTTTTGAGAGCTCTTCAAAAAATTTAAAATGCGACCACCCTCCTCTGACGACCCGACAATGACGTTTGTTGACGAAAGGATGTTATTTGGACAAAAATGAATGTATTCTGACCCACGACAAATCGCGCCAACACGAATGCTATTTTTGAGTGCACTTCAAAAAATATATAATTCGACCGCACTCCCCTGACGACACCACAATGTCGTTTGATGACGAAAAGATGTTATTTGGACAGATACGAATGTATTCTGATCCACGACAAATCGCGCCAACGCGAATGCTATTTTTGAGAGCATTTCAAAAAATTTAAAATTCGACCATCCTCCCCTGACGACCCGACAATGTCGTTTGATGACGAAAAGATGTTATTTGGACAGATACGAATGTATTCTGATCCACGACAAATCGCGCCAACGCGAATGCTATTTTTGAGAGCATTTCAAAAAATTTAAAATTCGACCATCCTCCCCTGACGACCCGACAATGTCGTTTGATGACGAAAATATGTTATTTGGACAGATATGAATGTATTCTGACCCACGACAAATCGCGCCAACGCGAATGCTATTTTTGAGAGCATTTCAAAAAATTTAAAATTCGACCATCCTCCCCTGACGACCCGACAATGTCGTTTGATGACGAAAAGATGTTATTTGGACAGATACGAATGTATTCTGATCCACGACAAATCGCGCCAACGCGAATGCTATTTTTGAGAGCATTTCAAAAAATTTAAAATTCGACCATCCTCCCCTGACGACCCGACAATGTCGTTTGATGACGAAAAGATGTTATTTGGACAGATTTGAGTGTATTCTGGCCCACGACAAATCGCGCCAACGCGAATGCTATTTTTGAGAGCACTTCAAAAAATATAAAATTCGAACGCACTCCCCTGACGACCCGACAATGTCGTTTGATGACGAAAAGAAGTTATTTGGACAGATTTGAGTGTATTCTGGCCCACGACAAATCGCGCCAACGCGAATGCTATTTTTGAGAGCACTTCAAATAATATATAAAATTCGAACGCACTCCCCTGACGACCCGACAATGTCGTTTGATGACGAAAAGATTTTATTTGGACAGATATGAATGTATTCTGACCCACGACAAATCGCGCCAACGCGAATGCTATTTTTGAGAGCACTTCAAAAAATATAACATTCGGCCGCACTCCCCTGACGACCCGACAATGACCATTGCTGACGAAAATATGTTATTTGGACAGATATGAATGTATTCTGACCCACGACAAATCGCGCCAACGCGAATGCTATTTTTGAAAGCACTTCAAAAAATATAAAATTCGACCGCACTCCCCTGACGACCCGACAATGACGTTTGTTGACGAAAAGATGTTATTTGGACAGAAATGAATGTATTCTGACCCTCGACAAATCGTGCCAACGCGAATGCTATTTTTGAGAGCACTTCAAAAAATTTAAAATTCGATTGCACTCCCCTGACGACCCGACAATGACGTTTGTTGACGAAAAGATGTTATTTGGACAGAAATGAATGTATTCTGACCCACGACAAATCGCGCCAACGCGAATGCTATTTTTGAGAGCACTTCAAAAAATTTAAAATTCGATTGCACTTCCCTGACGACCCGACAATGTCGTTTGATGACGAAAAGATGTTATTTGGACAGATATGAATGTATTCTGACCCACGACAAATCGCGCCAATGCGAATGCCATTTTTGGGAGCACTTCAAAAAATTTAAAATTCGATTGCACTTCCCTGACGACCCGACAATGTCGTTTGATGACGAAAAGATGTTATTTGGACAGATATGAATGTATTCTGACCCACGACAAATCGCGCCAATGCGAATGCCATTTTTGGGAGCACTTCAAAAAATTTAAAATTCGATTGCACTCCCCTGACGACCCGACAATGACGTTTGTTGACGAAAAGATGTTATTTGGACAGAAATGAATGTATTCTGACCCACGACAAATCGCGCCAATGCGAATGCCATTTTTGGGAGCACTTCAAAAAATTTAAAATTCGATTGCACTTCCCTGACGACCCGACAATGTCGTTTGATGACGAAAAGATGTTATTTGGACAGAAATGAATGTATTCTGACCCACGACAAATCGCGCCAACGCGAATGCTATTTTTGAGAGCACTTCAAAAAATTTAAAATTCGATTGCACTTCCCTGACGACCCGACAATGTCGTTTGATGACGAAAAGATGTTATTTGGACAGATATGAATGTATTCTGACCCACGACAAATCGCGCCAATGCGAATGCCATTTTTGGGAGCACTTCAAAAAATTTAAAATTCGATTGCACTTCCCTGACGACCCGACAATGTCGTTTGATGACGAAAAGATGTTATTTGGACAGATATGAATGTATTCTGACCCACGACAAATCACGCCAACGCGAATGCTATTTTTGAGAGCACTTCAAAAAATTTAAAATTCGATTGCACTTCTCTGACGACCCGACAATGTCGTTTGTTGACGAAAAGATGTTATTTGGACAGAAATGAATGTATACTGACCCACGACAAATCGCGCCAATGCGAATGCCATTTTTGGGAGCACTTCAAAAAATTTAAAATTCGATTGCACTTCCCTGACGACCCGACAATGTCGTTTGATGACGAAAAGATGTTATTTGGACAGATATGAATGTATTCTGACCCACGACAAATCGCGCCAACGCGAATGCCATTTTTGAGAGCACTTCAAAAAATTTAAAATTCGATTGCACTTCCCTGACTACCCGACAATGTCGTTTGATGACGAAAAGATGTTATTTGGACAGAAATGAATGTATTCTGACCCACGACAAATCGCGCCAACGCGAATGCTATTTTTGAGAGCACTTCAAAAAATATAAAATTCGACCGCACTCCCCTGACGACCCGACAATGACCTCTGATGACGAAAAGATGTTATTTGGACAAAAATTAATGTATTCTGACCCACGACAAATCGCGCCAACGCGAATGCTATTTTTGAGAGCACTTCAAAAAATTTAAAATTCGACCTCACTCTCCTGACGACCCGACAATGACCTCTGATGACGAAAAGATGTTATTTGGACAAAAATTAATGTATTCTGACCCACGACAAATCGCGCCAACGCGAATGCTATTTTTGAGAGCACTTCAAAAAATATAAAATTCTACCGCACTCCCCTGACGACCCGACAATGACGTTTGTCGACGAAAAGATGTTATTTGGACAGAAATAAATGTATTCTGACCCACGACAAATCGCGCCAACGCGAATGCTATTTTTGAGAGCACTTCAAAAAATTTAAAATTCGATTGCACTCCCCTGACGACCCGACAATGTCGTTTGATGACGAAAAGATGTTATTTGGACTGATATGAATGTATTCTGTCCCACGACAAATCGCGCCAACGCGAATGCTATTTTTGAGAGCACTTCAAAAAATATAAAATTCGACCGCACTCCCCTGACGACCCGAGAACGACCTTTGATGACGAAAAGATGTTATTTGGACAGATATGAATGTATTCTGACCTACGACAAATCGCGCCAACGCGAATGCTATTTTTGAGAGCTCTTCAAAAAATTTAAAATTCGACCGCACTCCCCTGACGACCCGACAATGTCGTTTGATGACAAAGAGATGTTATTTAGACAAAAATGAATGTATTCTGACCCACGACAAATCGCGCCAACGCGAATGCTATTTTTGAGAGCACTTCAAAAAATATAAAATTCGACCGCACTCCCCTGACGACCCGACAATGTCGTTTGATGACGAAAAGATGTTATTTGGACAAAAATGAATGTATTCTGACCCACGACAAATCGCGCCAACGCGAATGCTATTTTTGAGAGCACTTCAAAAAATTTAAAATGCGACCACCCTCCTCTGACGACCCGACAATGACCTTTGATGACGAAAAGATGTTATTTGGACAGAAATGAATGTATTCTGACCCACGACAAATCGCGCCAACGCGAATGCTATTTTTGAGAGCACTTCAAAACATATAAAATTCGACCGCACTCCCCTGACGACCCGACAATGACCTTTGATGACGAAAAGATGTTATTTGGACAGAAATGAATGTATTCTGACCCACGACAAATCGCGCCAACGCGAATGCTATTTTTGAGAGCACTTCAAAAAATATATAATTCTACCGCACTTCCCTGACGACCCGACAATGACGTTTGTTGACGAAAAGATGTTATTTGGACAAAAATGAATGTATTCTGACCCACGACAAATCGCGCCAACGCGAATGCTATTTTTGAGAGCACTTCAAAAAATTTAAAATGCGACCACCCTCCTCTGACGACCCGACAATGACGTTTGTTGACGAAAAGATGTTATTTGGACGAAAATTATTGTATTCTGACCCACGACAAATCGCGCCAACGCGAATGCCATTTTTGAGAGCACTTCAAAAAATTTAAAATTCGATTGCACTTCCCTGACGACCCGACAATGTCGTTTGATGACAAAAAGATGTTATTTGGACAAAAATGAATGTATTCTGACCCACGACAAATCGCGCCAACGCGAATGCTATTTTTGAGAGCTCTTCAAAAAATTTAAAATGCGACCACCCTCCTCTGACGACCCGACAATGACGTTTGTTGACGAAAAGATGTTATTTGGACAAAAATGAATGTATTCTGACCCACGACAAATCGCGCCAACGCGAATGCTATTTTTGAGAGCACTTCAAAAAATTTAAAATGCGACCACCCTCCTCTGACGACCCGACAATGACGTTTGTTGACGAAAAGATGTTATTTGGACGAAAATTATTGTATTCTGACCCACGACAAATCGCGCCAACGCGAATGCTATTTTTGAGAGCACTTCAAAAAATATATAATTCGACCGCACTCCCCTGACGACACCACAATGTCGTTTGATGACGAAAAGATGTTATTTGGACAGATACGAATGTATTCTGATCCACGACAAATCGCGCCAACGCGAATGCTATTTTTGAGAGCATTTCAAAAAATTTAAAATTCGACCATCCTCCCCTGACGACCCGACAATGTCGTTTGATGACGAAAAGATGTTATTTGGACAGATACGAATGTATTCTGATCCACGACAAATCGCGCCAACGCGAATGCTATTTTTGAGAGCACTTCAAAAAATTTAAAATTCGATTGCACTCCCCTGACGACCCGACAATGTCGTTTGATGACGAAAAGATGTTATTTGGACAAAAATGAATGTATTCTGACCCACGACAAATCGCGCCAACGCGAATGCTATTTTTGAGAGCACTTCAAAAAATTTAAAATGCGACCACCCTCCTCTGACGACCCGACAATGACGTTTGTTGACGAAAAGATGTTATTTGGACGAAAATTATTGTATTCTGACCCACGACAAATCGCGCCAACGCGAATGCTATTTTTGAGAGCACTTCAAAAAATATATAATTCGACCGCACTCCCCTGACGACACCACAATGTCGTTTGATGACGAAAAGATGTTATTTGGACAGATACGAATGTATTCTGACCCACGACAAATCGCGCCAACGCGAATGCTATTTTTGAGAGCACTTCAAAAAATATATAATTCGACCGCACTCCCCTGACGACACCACAATGTCGTTTGATGACGAAAAGATGTTATTTGGACAGATACGAATGTATTCTGACCCACGACAAATCGCGCCAACGCGAATGCTATTTTTGAGAGCACTTCAAAAAATATATAATTCGACCGCACTCCCCTGACGACACCACAATGTCGTTTGATGACGAAAAGATGTTATTTGGACAGATACGAATGTATTCTGACCCACGACAAATCGCGCCAACGCGAATGCTATTTTTGAGAGCACTTCAAAAAATATATAATTCGACCGCACTCCCCTGACGACACCACAATGTCGTTTGATGACGAAAAGATGTTATTTGGACAGATACGAATGTATTCTGACCCACGACAAATCGCGCCAACGCGAATGCTATTTTTGAGAGCACTTCAAAAAATATATAATTCGACCGCACTCCCCTGACGACACCACAATGTCGTTTGATGACGAAAAGATGTTATTTGGACAGATACGAATGTATTCTGATCCACGACAAATCGCGCCAACGCGAATGCTATTTTTGAGAGCACTTCAAAAAATTTAAAATTCGATTGCACTCCCCTGACGACCCGACAATGTCGTTTGATGACGAAAAGATGTTATTTGGACAGATATGAATGTATTCTGACCCACGACAAATCGCGCCAACGCGAATGCTATTTTTGAGAGCATTTCAAAAAATTTAAAATTCGACCATCCTCCCCTGACGACCCGACAATGTCGTTTGATGACGAAAAGATGTTATTTGGACAGATACGAATGTATTCTGATCCACGACAAATCGCGCCAACGCGAATGCTATTTTTGAGAGCATTTCAAAAAATTTAAAATTCGACCATCCTCCCCTGACGACCCGACAATGTCGTTTGATGACGAAAAGATGTTATTTGGACAGATTTGAGTGTATTCTGGCCCACGACAAATCGCGCCAACGCGAATGCTATTTTTGAGAGCACTTCAAAAAATATAAAATTCGAACGCACTCCCCTGACGACCCGACAATGTCGTTTGATGACGAAAAGAAGTTATTTGGACAGATTTGAGTGTATTCTGGCCCACGACAAATCGCGCCAACGCGAATGCTATTTTTGAGAGCACTTCAAAAAATATAAAATTCGAACGCACTCCCCTGACGACCCGACAATGTCGTTTGATGACGAAAAGATTTTATTTGGACAGATATGAATGTATTCTGACCCACGACAAATCGCGCCAACGCGAATGCTATTTTTGAGAGCACTTCAAAAAATATAACATTCGGCCGCACTCCCCTGACGACCCGACAATGACCATTGCTGACGAAAATATGTTATTTGGACAGATATGAATGTATTCTGACCCACGACAAATCGCGCCAACGCGAATGCTATATTTGAAAGCACTTCAAAAAATATAAAATTCGACCGCACTCCCCTGACGACCCGACAATGACGTTTGTTGACGAAAAGATGTTATTTGGACAGAAATGAATGTATTCTGACCCACGACAAATCGCGCCAACGCGAATGCTATTTTTGAGAGCACTTCAAAAAATTTAAAATTCGATTGCACTCCCCTGACGACCCGACAATGACGTTTGTTGACGAAAAGATGTTATTTGGACAGAAATAAATATATTCTGACCCACGACAAATCGCGCCAACGCGAATGCTATTTTTGAGAGCACTTCAAAAAATATAGAATTCGACCACACTCCCCTGACGACCCGACAATGACGTTTGTTGACGAAAAGATGTTATTTGGACAGAAATGAATGTATTCTGACCCACGACAAATCGCGCCAACGCGAATGCTATTTTTGAGAGCACTTCAAAAAATTTAAAATTCGATTGCACTTCCCTGACGACCCGACAATGTCGTTTGATGACGAAAAGATGTTATTTGGACAGATATGAATGTATTCTGACCCACGACAAATCGCGCCAATGCGAATGCCATTTTTGGGAGCACTTCAAAAAATTTAAAATTCGATTGCACTTCCCTGACGACCCGACAATGTCGTTTGATGACGAAAAGATGTTATTTGGACAGATATGAATGTATTCTGACCCACGACAAATCGCGCCAATGCGAATGCCATTTTTGGGAGCACTTCAAAAAATTTAAAATTCGATTGCACTCTCCTGACGACCCGACAATGACGTTTGTTGACGAAAAGATGTTATTTGGACAGAAATGAATGTATTCTGACCCACGACACATCGCGCCAACGCGAATGCTATTTTTGAGAGCACTTCAAAAAATTTAAAATTCGACCACACTCCCCTGACGACCCGACAATGACGTTTGTTGACGAAAAGATGTTATTTGGACAGAAATGAATGTATTCTGACCCACGACAAATCGCGCCAACGCGAATGCTATATTTGAGAGCACTTCAAAAAATTTAAAATTCGATTGCACTCCCCTGACGACCCGACAATGACGTTTGTTGACGAAAAGATGTTATTTGGACAGAAATGAATGTATTCTGACCTACGACAAATCGCGCCAACGCGAATGCTATTTTTGAGAGCACTTCAAAAAATTTAAAATTCGATTGCACTTCCCTGACGACCCGACAATGTCGTTTGATGACGAAAAGATGTTATTTGGACAGATATGAATGTATTCTGACCCACGACAAATCGCGCCAACGCGAATGCTATTTTTGAGAGCACTTCAAAAAATATAAAATTCGACCGCACTTCCCTGACGACCCGACAATGTCGTTTGATGACGAAAAGATATTATTTGGACAGATATGAATGTATTCTGACCCACGACAAATCGCGCCAACGCGAATGCTATTTTTGAGAGCACTTCAAAAAATATAAAATTCGACCGCACTCCCCTGACGACCCGACAATGACGTTTGATGACGAAAAGATGTTATTTGGACAGATATGAATGTATTCTGACCCACGACAAATCGCGCCAACGCGAATGCTATTTTTGAGAGCACTTCAAAAAATATAAAATTCGACCGCACTCGCCTGACGACCCGACAATGACGTTTGATGACGAAAAGATGTTATTTTGACAGATATGAATGTATTCTGACCCACGACTAATCGCGCCAACGCGAATGCTATTTTTGAGAGCACTTCAAAAAATATAAAATTCGACCGCACTCGCCTGACGACCCGACAATGACCTTTGATGACGAAAAGATGTTATTTGGACAAAAATGAATGTATTCTGACCCACGACTAATCGCGCCAACGCGAATGCTATTTTTGAGAGCACTTCAAAAAATATAAAATTTGACCACCCTCTTCTGACGACCCGACAATGACGTTTGATGACGAAAAGATGTTATTTGGACAAAAATGAATGTATTCTGACCCACGACAAATCGCGCCAACGCGAATGCTATTTTTGAGAGCACTTCAAAAAATTTAAAATGCGACCACCCTCCTCTGACGACCCGACAATGACGTTTGTTGACGAAAAGATGTTATTTGGACGAAAATTATTGTATTCTGACCCACGACAAATCGCGCCAACGCGAATGCTATTTTTGAGAGCACTTCAAAACATATGAAACTCGACCACCCTCCTCTGACGACCCGACAATGACGTTTGATAATGAAAAGATGTTATTTAGACAAAAATGAATGTATTCTGACCCACGACAAATCGCGCCAACGCGAATGCTATTTTTGAGAGCACTTCAAAAAATATAAAATTCGACCACCCTCCTCTGACGACCCGACAATGACGTTTGATGTCGGAAAGATGTTATTTGGACAAAAATGAATGTATTCTGACCCACGACAAATCGCGCCAACGCGAATGCTATTTTTGAGAGCACTTCAAAAAATTTAAAAAGCGACCACCCTCCTCTGACGACCCGACAATGACGTTTGTTGACGAAAAGATGTTATTTGGACGAAAATTATTGTATTCTGACCCACGACAAATCGCGCCAACGCGAATGCTATTTTTGAGAGCACTTCAAAAAATATAAAATTCGACCGCACTCGCCTGACGACCCGACAATGACGTTTGATGACGAAAAGATGTTATTTGGACAGATATGAATGTATTCTGACCCACGACTAATCGCGCCAACGCGAATGCTATTTTTGAGAGCACTTCAAAAAATATAAAATTCGACCGCACTCGCCTGACGACCCGACAATGACGTTTGATGACGAAAAGATGTTATTTGGACAGATATGAATGTATTCTGACCCACGGAAAATCGCGCTAACGCGAATGCTATTTTTGAGAGCACTTCAAAAAAATTATAATTCGACCACCCTCCTCTGACGACCAGACAATGACGTTTGATGACGAAAAGATGTTATTTAGACAGATATGAATGTATTCTGACCCACGACTAATCGCGCCAACGCGAATGCTATTTTTGAGAGCACTTCAAAAAATATAAAATTCGACCGCACTCCCCTGACGACCCGACAATGACGTTTGATGACGAAAAGATGTTATTTGGACAGATATGAATGTATTCTGACCCACGACAAATCGCGCCAACGCGAATGCTACTTTTGAGAGCACTTCAATAAATATAAAATTCGACCGCACTCCCCTGACGACCCGACAATGACGTTTGATGACGAAAAGATGTTATTTGGACAGATATGAATGTATTCTGACCCACGACAAATCGCGCCAATGCGAATGCCATTTTTGGGAGCACTTCAAAAAATTTAAAATTCGATTGCACTTCCCTGACGACCCGACAATGTCGTTTGATGACGAAAAGATGTTATTTGGACAGATATGAATGTATTCTGACCCACGACAAATCGCGCCAATGCGAATGCCATTTTTGGGAGCACTTCAAAAAATTTAAAATTCGATTGCACTTCCCTGACGACCCGACAATGTCGTTTGATGACGAAAAGATGTTATTTGGACAGATATGAATGTATTCTGACCCACGACAAATCGCGCCAATGCGAATGCCATTTTTGGGAGCACTTCAAAAAATTTAAAATTCGATTGCACTCTCCTGACGACCCGACAATGACGTTTGTTGACGAAAAGATGTTATTTGGACAGAAATGAATGTA
Organism: Chrysolina americana; assembly: GCA_958502065.1. Taxonomy (NCBI): domain Eukaryota; kingdom Metazoa; phylum Arthropoda; class Insecta; order Coleoptera; family Chrysomelidae; genus Chrysolina; species Chrysolina americana. The sequence continues at coordinate 52,665,318 of OY293421.1, read as the reverse complement.
TTCTGACCCACGACAAATCGCGCCAACGCGAATGCTATTTTTGAGAGCACTTCAAAAAATTTAAAATTCGACCACACTCCCCTGACGACCCGACAATGACGTTTGTTGACGAAAAGATGTTATTTGGACAGAAATGAATGTATTCTGACCCACGACAAATCGCGCCAACGCGAATGCTATATTTGAGAGCACTTCAAAAAATTTAAAATTCGATTGCACTCCCCTGACGACCCGACAATGACGTTTGTTGACGAAAAGATGTTATTTGGACAGAAATGAATGTATTCTGACCTACGACAAATCGCGCCAACGCGAATGCTATTTTTGAGAGCACTTCAAAAAATTTAAAATTCGATTGCACTTCCCTGACGACCCGACAATGTCGTTTGATGACGAAAAGATGTTATTTGGACAGATATGAATGTATTCTGACCCACGACAAATCGCGCCAACGCGAATGCTATTTTTGAGAGCACTTCAAAAAATATAAAATTCGACCGCACTTCCCTGACGACCCGACAATGTCGTTTGATGACGAAAAGATATTATTTGGACAGATATGAATGTACTCTGACCCACGACAAATCGCGCCAACGCGAATGCTATTTTTGAGAGCACTTCAAAAAATATAAAATTCGACCGCACTCCCCTGACGACCCGACAATGACGTTTGATGACGAAAATATGTTATTTGGACAGATATGAATGTATTCTGACCCACGACAAATCGCGCCAACGCGAATGCTATTTTTGAGAGCACTTCAAAAAATATAAAATTCGACCGCACTCGCCTGACGACCCGACAATGACGTTTGATGACGAAAAGATGTTATTTTGACAGATATGAATGTATTCTGACCCACGACTAATCGCGCCAACGCGAATGCTATTTTTGAGAGCACTTCAAAAAATATAAAATTCGACCGCACTCGCCTGACGACCCGACAATGACCTTTGATGACGAAAAGATGTTATTTGGACAAAAATGAATGTATTCTGACCCACGACTAATCGCGCCAACGCGAATGCTATTTTTGAGAGCACTTCAAAAAATATAAAATTTGACCACCCTCTTCTGACGACCCGACAATGACGTTTGATGACGAAAAGATGTTATTTGGACAAAAATGAATGTATTCTGACCCACGACAAATCGCGCCAACGCGAATGCTATTTTTGAGAGCACTTCAAAAAATTTAAAATGCGACCACCCTCCTCTGACGACCCGACAATGACGTTTGTTGACGAAAAGATGTTATTTGGACGAAAATTATTGTATTCTGACCCACGACAAATCGCGCCAACGCGAATGCTATTTTTGAGAGCACTTCAAAACATATGAAACTCGACCACCCTCCTCTGACGACCCGACAATGACGTTTGATAATGAAAAGATGTTATTTAGACAAAAATGAATGTATTCTGACCCACGACAAATCGCGCCAACGCGAATGCTATTTTTGAGAGCACTTCAAAAAATATAAAATTCGACCACCCTCCTCTGACGACCCGACAATGACGTTTGATGTCGGAAAGATGTTATTTGGACAAAAATGAATGTATTCTGACCCACGACAAATCGCGCCAACGCGAATGCTATTTTTGAGAGCACTTCAAAAAATTTAAAAAGCGACCACCCTCCTCTGACGACCCGACAATGACGTTTGTTGACGAAAAGATGTTATTTGGACGAAAATTATTGTATTCTGACCCACGACAAATCGCGCCAACGCGAATGCTATTTTTGAGAGCACTTCAAAAAATATAAAATTCGACCGCACTCGCCTGACGACCCGACAATGACGTTTGATGACGAAAAGATGTTATTTGGACAGATATGAATGTATTCTGACCCACGACTAATCGCGCCAACGCGAATGCTATTTTTGAGAGCACTTCAAAAAATATAAAATTCGACCGCACTCGCCTGACGACCCGACAATGACGTTTGATGACGAAAAGATGTTATTTGGACAGATATGAATGTATTCTGACCCACGGAAAATCGCGCTAACGCGAATGCTATTTTTGAGAGCACTTCAAAAAAATTATAATTCGACCACCCTCCTCTGACGACCAGACAATGACGTTTGATGACGAAAAGATGTTATTTAGACAGATATGAATGTATTCTGACCCACGACTAATCGCGCCAACGCGAATGCTATTTTTGAGAGCACTTCAAAAAATATAAAATTCGACCGCACTCCCCTGACGACCCGACAATGACGTTTGATGACGAAAAGATGTTATTTGGACAGATATGAATGTATTCTGACCCACGACAAATCGCGCCAACGCGAATGCTACTTTTGAGAGCACTTCAATAAATATAAAATTCGACCGCACTCCCCTGACGACCCGACAATGACGTTTGATGACGAAAAGATGTTATTTGGACAGATATGAATGTATTCTGACCCACGGAAAATCGCGCTAACGCGAATGCTATTTTTGAGAGCACTTCAAAAAAATTATAATTCGACCACCCTCCTCTGACGACCAGACAATGACTTGATGACGAAAAGATGATATTTGGACAAGAAATAATGTATTCTGACCCACGACAAATCGCGCCAACGCGAATGCTATTTTTGAGAGCACTTCAAAACATATAAAATTCGACCGCACTCCCCTGACGACCCGACAATGACCTGTGATGACGAAAAGATGTTATTTGGACAGAAATGAATGTATTTTGACCCACGACAAATCGCGCCAACGCGAATGCTATTTTTGAGAGCACTTCAAAAAATATAAAATTCGACCACCCTCCTCTGACGACCCGACAATGACGTTTGATGACGAAAATATGTTATTTGGACAAAAATTAATGTATTCTGACCCACGACAAATCGCGCCAACGCGAATGCTATTTTTGAGAGCACTTCAAAAAATTTAAAATGCGACCACCCTCCTCTGACGACCCGACAATGACGTTTGTTGACGAAAAGATGTTATTTGGACGAAAATTATTGTATTCTGACCCACGACAAATCGCGCCAACGCGAATGCTATTTTTGAGAGCACTTCAAAAAATATAAAATTCGACCGCACTCCCCTGACGACCCGACAATGTCGTTTGATGACGAAAAGATGTTATTTGGACAGAAATGAATGTATTCTGACCCACGACAAATCGCGCCAACGCGAATGCTATTTTTGAGAGCACTTCAAAAAATATAAAATTCGACCACCCTCCTCTGACGACCCGACAATGACGTTTGATGACGAAAAGATGTTATTTGGACAAAAATGAATGTATTCTGACCCACGACAAATCGCGCCAACGCGAATGCTATTTTTGAGAGCACTTCAAAAAATTTAAAATTCGATTGCACTTCCCTGACGACCCGACAATGACCTTTGATGACGAAAAAATGTTATTTGGACAGATATGAATGTATTCTGACCCACGACAAATCGCGCCAACGCGAATGCTATTTTTGAGAGCACTTCAAAAAATTTAAAATTCGATTGCACTCCTCTGACGACCCGACAATGACGTTTGTTGACGAAAAGATGTTATTTGGACAGAAATTAATGTATTCTGACCCACGACAAATCGCGCGAACGCGAATGCTATTTTTGAGAGCACTTCAAAAAATATAAAATTCGACCGCACTCCCCTGACGACCCGACAATGACGTTTGATGACGAAAAGATGTTATTTGGACAGATATGAATGTATTCTGACCCACGACAAATCGCGCCAACGCGAATGCTATTTTTGAGAGTTCTTCAAAAAATATAAAATTCGACCGCACTCCCCTGACGACCCGACAATGTCGTTTGATGACGAAAAGATGTTAATTGGACAGAAATGAATGTATTCTGACCCACGACAAATCGCGCCAACGCGAATGCTATTTTTGAGAGCACTTCAAAAAATATAAAATTCGACCACCCTCCTCTGACGACCCGACAATGACGTTTGATGACGAAAAGATGTTATTTGGACAAAAATGAATGTATTCTGACCCACGACAAATCGCGCCAACGCGAATGCTATTTTTGAGAGCACTTCAAAAAATTTAAAATTCGATATCACTCTCCTGACGACCCGACAATGACGTTTGATGACGAAAATATGTTATTTGGACAGATATGAATGTATTCTGACCCACGACAAATCGCGCCAACGCGAATGCTATTTTTGAGAGCACTTCAAAAAATTTAAAATTCGATATCACTCCCCTGACGACCCGACAATGACGTTTGATGACGAAAATATGTTATTTGAACAGATATGAATGTATTCTGACCCACGACAAATCGCGCCAACGCGAATGCTATTTTTGAGAGCACTTCAAAAAATATAAAATTCGACCGCACTCCCCTGACGACCCGACAATGACGTTTGATGACGAAAAGATGTTATTTGGACAGATATGAATGTATTCTGACCCACGACAAATCGCGCCAACGCGAATGCTATTTTTGAGAGCACTTCAAAACATATAAAATTCGACCGCACTCCCCTGACGACCCGACAATGACCTGTGATGACGAAAAGATGTTATTTGGACAGAAATGAATGTATTTTGACCCACGACAAATCGCGCCAACGCGAATGCTATTTTTGAGAGCACTTCAAAAAATATAAAATTCGACCACCCTCCTCTGACGACCCGACAATGACGTTTGATGACGAAAATATGTTATTTGGACAAAAATTAATGTATTCTGACCCACGACAAATCGCGCCAACGCGAGTGCTATTTTTGAGAGCACTTCAAAAAATTTAAAATGCGACCACCCTCCTCTGACGACCCGACAATGACGTTTGTTGACGAAAAGATGTTATTTGGACGAAAATTATTGTATTCTGACCCACGACAAATCGCGCCAACGCGAATGCTATTTTTGAGAGCACTTCAAAAAATATAAAATTCGACCGCACTCCCCTGACGACCCGACAATGTCGTTTGATGACGAAAAGATGTTATTTGGACAGAAATGAATGTATTCTGACCCACGACAAATCGCGCCAACGCGAATGCTATTTTTGAGAGCACTTCAAAAAATTTAAAATTCGATTGCACTTCCCTGACGACCCGACAATGACCTTTGATGACGAAAAAATGTTATTTGGACAGATATGAATGTATTCTGACCCACGACAAATCGCGCCAACGCGAATGCTATTTTTGAGAGCACTTCAAAACATATAAAATTCGACCGCACTCCCCTGACGACCCGACAATGACCTGTGATGACGAAAAGATGTTATTTGGACAGAAATGAATGTATTTTGACCCACGACAAATCGCGCCAACGCGAATGCTATTTTTGAGAGCACTTCAAAAAATATAAAATTCGACCACCCTCCTCTGACGACCCGACAATGACGTTTGATGACGAAAATATGTTATTTGGACAAAAATTAATGTATTCTGACCCACGACAAATCGCGCCAACGCGAATGCTATTTTTGAGAGCACTTCAAAAAATTTAAAATGCGACCACCCTCCTCTGACGACCCGACAATGACGTTTGTTGACGAAAAGATGTTATTTGGACGAAAATTATTGTATTCTGACCCACGACAAATCGCGCCAACGCGAATGCTATTTTTGAGAGCACTTCAAAAAATATAAAATTCGACCGCACTCCCCTGACGACCCGACAATGTCGTTTGATGACGAAAAGATGTTATTTGGACAGAAATGAATGTATTCTGACCCACGACAAATCGCGCCAACGCGAATGCTATTTTTGAGAGCACTTCAAAAAATATAAAATTCGACCACCCTCCTCTGACGACCCGACAATGACGTTTGATGACGAAAAGATGTTATTTGGACAAAAATGAATGTATTCTGACCCACGACAAATCGCGCCAACGCGAATGCTATTTTTGAGAGCACTTCAAAAAATTTAAAATTCGATTGCACTTCCCTGACGACCCGACAATGACCTTTGATGACGAAAAAATGTTATTTGGACAGATATGAATGTATTCTGACCCACGACAAATCGCGCCAACGCGAATGCTATTTTTGAGAGCACTTCAAAAAATTTAAAATTCGATTGCACTCCTCTGACGACCCGACAATGACGTTTGTTGACGAAAAGATGTTATTTGGACAGAAATTAATGTATTCTGACCCACGACAAATCGCGCGAACGCGAATGCTATTTTTGAGAGCACTTCAAAAAATATAAAATTCGACCGCACTCCCCTGACGACCCGACAATGACGTTTGATGACGAAAAGATGTTATTTGGACAGATATGAATGTATTCTGACCCACGACAAATCGCGCCAACGCGAATGCTATTTTTGAGAGTTCTTCAAAAAATATAAAATTCGACCGCACTCCCCTGACGACCCGACAATGTCGTTTGATGACGAAAAGATGTTAATTGGACAGAAATGAATGTATTCTGACCCACGACAAATCGCGCCAACGCGAATGCTATTTTTGAGAGCACTTCAAAAAATATAAAATTCGACCACCCTCCTCTGACGACCCGACAATGACGTTTGATGACGAAAAGATGTTATTTGGACAAAAATGAATGTATTCTGACCCACGACAAATCGCGCCAACGCGAATGCTATTTTTGAGAGCACTTCAAAAAATTTTAAATTCGATATCACTCTCCTGACGACCCGACAATGACGTTTGATGACGAAAATATGTTATTTGGACAGATATGAATGTATTCTGACCCACGACAAATCGCGCCAACGCGAATGCTATTTTTGAGAGCACTTCAAAAAATTTAAAATTCGATATCACTCCCCTGACGACCCGACAATGACGTTTGATGACGAAAATATGTTATTTGAACAGATATGAATGTATTCTGACCCACGACAAATCGCGCCAACGCGAATGCTATTTTTGAGAGCACTTCAAAAAATATAAAATTCGACCGCACTCCCCTGACGACCCGACAATGACGTTTGATGACGAAAAGATGTTATTTGGACAGATATGAATGTATTCTGACCCACGACAAATCGCGCCAACGCGAATGCTATTTTTGAGAGCACTTCAAAACATATAAAATTCGACCGCACTCCCCTGACGACCCGACAATGACCTGTGATGACGAAAAGATGTTATTTGGACAGAAATGAATGTATTTTGACCCACGACAAATCGCGCCAACGCGAATGCTATTTTTGAGAGCACTTCAAAAAATATAAAATTCGACCACCCTCCTCTGACGACCCGACAATGACGTTTGATGACGAAAATATGTTATTTGGACAAAAATTAATGTATTCTGACCCACGACAAATCGCGCCAACGCGAATGCTATTTTTGAGAGCACTTCAAAAAATTTAAAATGCGACCACCCTCCTCTGACGACCCGACAATGACGTTTGTTGACGAAAAGATGTTATTTGGACGAAAATTATTGTATTCTGACCCACGACAAATCGCGCCAACGCGAATGCTATTTTTGAGAGCACTTCAAAAAATATAAAATTCGACCGCACTCCCCTGACGACCCGACAATGTCGTTTGATGACGAAAAGATGTTATTTGGACAGAAATGAATGTATTCTGACCCACGACAAATCGCGCCAACGCGAATGCTATTTTTGAGAGCACTTCAAAAAATATAAAATTCGACCACCCTCCTCTGACGACCAGACAATGACTTGATGACGAAAAGATGATATTTGGACTAGAAATAATGTATTCTGACCCACGACAAATCGCGCCAACGCGAATGCTATTTTTGAGAGCACTTCAAAACATATAAAATTCGACCGCACTCCCCTGACGACCCGACAATGACCTGTGATGACGAAAAGATGTTATTTGGACAGAAATGAATGTATTTTGACCCACGACAAATCGCGCCAACGCGAATGCTATTTTTGAGAGCACTTCAAAAAATATAAAATTCGACCACCCTCCTCTGACGACCCGACAATGACGTTTGATGACGAAAATATGTTATTTGGACAAAAATTAATGTATTCTGACCCACGACAAATCGCGCCAACGCGAATGCTATTTTTGAGAGCACTTCAAAAAATTTAAAATGCGACCACCCTCCTCTGACGACCCGTCAATGACGTTTGTTGACGAAAAGATGTTATTTGGACGAAACTTATTGTATTCTGACCCACGACAAATCGCGCCAACGCGAATGCTATTTTTGAGAGCACTTCAAAAAATATAAAATTCGACCGCACTCCCCTGACGACCCGACAATGTCGTTTGATGACGAAAAGATGTTATTTGGACAGAAATGAATGTATTCTGACCCACGACAAATCGCGCCAACGCGAATGCTATTTTTGAGAGCACTTCAAAAAATATAAAATTCGACCACCCTCCTCTGACGACCCGACAATGACGTTTGATGACGAAAAGATGTTATTTGGACAAAAATGAATGTATTCTGACCCACGACAAATCGCGCCAACGCGAATGCTATTTTTGAGAGCACTTCAAAAAATTTAAAATTCGATTGCACTTCCCTGACGACCCGACAATGACCTTTGATGACGAAAAAATGTTATTTGGACAGATATGAATGTATTCTGACCCACGACAAATCGCGCCAACGCGAATGCTATTTTTGAGAGCACTTCAAAAAATATATAATTCGACCGCACTCCCCTGACGACACCACAATGTCGTTTGATGACGAAAAGATGTTATTTGGACAGATACGAATGTATTCTGACCCACGACAAATCGCGCCAACGCGAATGCTATTTTTGAGAGCACTTCAAAAAATATATAATTCGACCGCACTCCCCTGACGACACCACAATGTCGTTTGATGACGAAAAGATGTTATTTGGACAGATACGAATGTATTCTGATCCACGACAAATCGCGCCAACGCGAATGCTATTTTTGAGAGCACTTCAAAAAATTTAAAATTCGATTGCACTCCCCTGACGACCCGACAATGTCGTTTGATGACGAAAAGATGTTATTTGGACAGATATGAATGTATTCTGACCCACGACAAATCGCGCCAACGCGAATGCTATTTTTGAGAGCATTTCAAAAAATTTAAAATTCGATCATCCTCCCCTGACGACCCGACAATGTCGTTTGATGACGAAAAGATGTTATTTGGACAGATACGAATGTATTCTGATCCACGACAAATCGCGCCAACGCGAATGCTATTTTTGAGAGCATTTCAAAAAATTTAAAATTCGACCATCCTCCCCTGACGACCCGACAATGTCGTTTGATGACGAAAAGATGTTATTTGGACAGATTTGAGTGTATTCTGGCCCACGACAAATCGCGCCAACGCGAATGCTATTTTTGAGAGCACTTCAAAAAATATAAAATTCGAACGCACTCCCCTGACGACCCGACAATGTCGTTTGATGACGAAAAGAAGTTATTTGGACAGATTTGAGTGTATTCTGGCCCACGACAAATCGCGCCAACGCGAATGCTATTTTTGAGAGCACTTCAAAAAATATAAAATTCGAACGCACTCCCCTGACGACCCGACAATGTCGTTTGATGACGAAAAGATTTTATTTGGACAGATATGAATGTATTCTGACCCACGACAAATCGCGCCAACGCGAATGCTATTTTTGAGAGCACTTCAAAAAATATAACATTCGGCCGCACTCCCCTGACGACCCGACAATGACCATTGCTGACGAAAATATGTTATTTGGACAGATATGAATGTATTCTGACCCACGACAAATCGCGCCAACGCGAATGCTATTTTTGAAAGCACTTCAAAAAATATAAAATTCGACCGCACTCCCCTGACGACCCGACAATGACGTTTGTTGACGAAAAGATGTTATTTGGACAGAAATGAATGTATTCTGACCCACGACAAATCGCGCCAACGCGAATGCTATTTGTGAGAGCACTTCAAAAAATTTAAAATTCGATTGCACTCCCCTGACGACCCGACAATGACGTTTGTTGACGAAAAGATGTTATTTGGACAGAAATAAATATATTCTGACCCACGACAAATCGCGCCAACGCGAATGCTATTTTTGAGAGCACTTCAAAAAATATAGAATTCGACCACACTCCCCTGACGACCCGACAATGACGTTTGTTGACGAAAAGATGTTATTTGGACAGAAATGAATGTATTCTGACCCACGACAAATCGCGCCAACGCGAATGCTATTTTTGAGAGCACTTCAAAAAATTTAAAATTCGATTGCACTTCCCTGACGACCCGACAATGTCGTTTGATGACGAAAAGATGTTATTTGGACAGATATGAATGTATTCTGACCCACGACAAATCGCGCCAATGCGAATGCCATTTTTGGGAGCACTTCAAAAAATTTATAATTCGATTGCACTTCCCTGACGACCCGACAATGTCGTTTGATGACGAAAAGATGTTATTTGGACAGATATGAATGTATTCTGACCCACGACAAATCGCGCCAATGCGAATGCCATTTTTGGGAGCACTTCAAAAAATTTAAAATTCGATTGCACTCTCCTGACGACCCGACAATGACGTTTGTTGACGAAAAGATGTTATTTGGACAGAAATGAATGTATTCTGACCCACGACAAATCGCGCCAACGCGAATGCTATTTTTGAGAGCACTTCAAAAAATTTAAAATTCGACCACACTCCCCTGACGACCCGACAATGACGTTTGTTGACGAAAAGATGTTATTTGGACAGAAATGAATGTATTCTGACCCACGACAAATCGCGCCAACGCGAATGCTATATTTGAGAGCACTTCAAAAAATTTAAAATTCGATTGCACTCCCCTGACGACCCGACAATGACGTTTGTTGACGAAAAGATGTTATTTGGACAGAAATGAATGTATTCTGACCTACGACAAATCGCGCCAACGCGAATGCTATTTTTGAGAGCACTTCAAAAAATTTAAAATTCGATTGCACTTCCCTGACGACCCGACAATGTCGTTTGATGACGAAAAGATGTTATTTGGACAGATATGAATGTATTCTGACCCACGACAAATCGCGCCAACGCGAATGCTATTTTTGAGAGCACTTCAAAAAATATAAAATTCGACCGCACTTCCCTGACGACCCGACAATGTCGTTTGATGACGAAAAGATATTATTTGGACAGATATGAATGTATTCTGACCCACGACAAATCGCGCCAACGCGAATGCTATTTTTGAGAGCACTTCAAAAAATATAAAATTCGACCGCACTCCCCTGACGACCCGACAATGACGTTTGATGACGAAAAGATGTTATTTGGACAGATATGAATGTATTCTGACCCACGACAAATCGCGCCAACGCGAATGCTATTTTTGAGAGCACTTCAAAAAATATAAAATTCGACCGCACTCGCCTGACGACCCGACAATGACGTTTGATGACGAAAAGATGTTATTTTGACAGATATGAATGTATTCTGACCCACGACTAATCGCGCCAATGCGAATGCTATTTTTGAGAGCACTTCAAAAAATATAAAATTCGACCGCACTCGCCTGACGACCCGACAATGACCTTTGATGACGAAAAGATGTTATTTGGACAAAAATGAATGTATTCTGACCCACGACTAATCGCGCCAACGCGAATGCTATTTTTGAGAGCACTTCAAAAAATATAAAATTTGACCACCCTCTTCTGACGACCCGACAATGACGTTTGATGACGAAAAGATGTTATTTGGACAAAAATGAATGTATTCTGACCCACGACAAATCGCGCCAACGCGAATGCTATTTTTGAGAGCACTTCAAAAAATTTAAAATGCGACCACCCTCCTCTGACGACCCGACAATGACGTTTGTTGACGAAAAGATGTTATTTGGACGAAAATTATTGTATTCTGACCCACGACAAATCGCGCCAACGCGAATGCTATTTTTGAGAGCACTTCAAAACATATGAAACTCGACCACCCTCCTCTGACGACCCGACAATGACGTTTGATAATGAAAAGATGTTATTTAGACAAAAATGAATGTATTCTGACCCACGACAAATCGCGCCAACGCGAATGCTATTTTTGAGAGCACTTCAAAAAATATAAAATTCGACCACCCTCCTCTGACGACCCGACAATGACGTTTGATGTCGGAAAGATGTTATTTGGACAAAAATGAATGTATTCTGACCCACGACAAATCGCGCCAACGCGAATGCTATTTTTGAGAGCACTTCAAAAAATTTAAAAAGCGACCACCCTCCTCTGACGACCCGACAATGACGTTTGTTGACGAAAAGATGTTATTTGGACGAAAATTATTGTATTCTGACCCACGACAAATCGCGCCAACGCGAATGCTATTTTTGAGAGCACTTCAAAAAATATAAAATTCGACCGCACTCGCCTGACGACCCGACAATGACGTTTGATGACGAAAAGATGTTATTTGGACAGATATGAATGTATTCTGACCCACGACTAATCGCGCCAACGCGAATGCTATTTTTGAGAGCACTTCAAAAAATATAAAATTCGACCGCACTCGCCTGACGACCCGACAATGACGTTTGATGACGAAAAGATGTTATTTGGACAGATATGAATGTATTCTGACCCACGGAAAATCGCGCTAACGCGAATGCTATTTTTGAGAGCACTTCAAAAAAATTATAATTCGACCACCCTCCTCTGACGACCAGACAATGACGTTTGATGACGAAAAGATGTTATTTAGACAGATATGAATGTATTCTGACCCACGACTAATCGCGCCAACGCGAATGCTATTTTTGAGAGCACTTCAAAAAATATAAAATTCGACCGCACTCCCCTGACGACCCGACAATGACGTTTGATGACGAAAAGATGTTATTTGGACAGATATGAATGTATTCTGACCCACGACAAATCGCGCCAACGCGAATGCTACTTTTGAGAGCACTTCAATAAATATAAAATTCGACCGCACTCCCCTGACGACCCGACAATGACGTTTGATGACGAAAAGATGTTATTTGGACAGATATGAATGTATTCTGACCCACGACAAATCGCGCCAATGCGAATGCCATTTTTGGGAGCACTTCAAAAAATTTAAAATTCGATTGCACTTCCCTGACGACCCGACAATGTCGTTTGATGACGAAAAGATGTTATTTGGACAGATATGAATGTATTCTGACCCACGACAAATCGCGCCAATGCGAATGCCATTTTTGGGAGCACTTCAAAAAATTTAAAATTCGATTGCACTTCCCTGACGACCCGACAATGTCGTTTGATGACGAAAAGATGTTATTTGGACAGATATGAATGTATTCTGACCCACGACAAATCGCGCCAATGCGAATGCCATTTTTGGGAGCACTTCAAAAAATTTAAAATTCGATTGCACTCTCCTGACGACCCGACAATGACGTTTGTTGACGAAAAGATGTTATTTGGACAGAAATGAATGTATTCTGACCCACGACAAATCGCGCCAACGCGAATGCTATTTTTGAGAGCACTTCAAAAAATTTAAAATTCGACCACACTCCCCTGACGACCCGACAATGACGTTTGTTGACGAAAAGATGTTATTTGGACAGAAATGAATGTATTCTGACCCACGACAAATCGCGCCAACGCGAATGCTATATTTGAGAGCACTTCAAAAAATTTAAAATTCGATTGCACTCCCCTGACGACCCGACAATGACGTTTGTTGACGAAAAGATGTTATTTGGACAGAAATGAATGTATTCTGACCTACGACAAATCGCGCCAACGCGAATGCTATTTTTGAGAGCACTTCAAAAAATTTAAAATTCGATTGCACTTCCCTGACGACCCGACAATGTCGTTTGATGACGAAAAGATGTTATTTGGACAGATATGAATGTATTCTGACCCACGACAAATCGCGCCAACGCGAATGCTATTTTTGAGAGCACTTCAAAAAATATAAAATTCGACCGCACTTCCCTGACGACCCGACAATGTCGTTTGATGACGAAAAGATATTATTTGGACAGATATGAATGTACTCTGACCCACGACAAATCGCGCCAACGCGAATGCTATTTTTGAGAGCACTTCAAAAAATATAAAATTCGACCGCACTCCCCTGACGACCCGACAATGACGTTTGATGACGAAAATATGTTATTTGGACAGATATGAATGTATTCTGACCCACGACAAATCGCGCCAACGCGAATGCTATTTTTGAGAGCACTTCAAAAAATATAAAATTCGACCGCACTCGCCTGACGACCCGACAATGACGTTTGATGACGAAAAGATGTTATTTTGACAGATATGAATGTATTCTGACCCACGACTAATCGCGCCAACGCGAATGCTATTTTTGAGAGCACTTCAAAAAATATAAAATTCGACCGCACTCGCCTGACGACCCGACAATGACCTTTGATGACGAAAAGATGTTATTTGGACAAAAATGAATGTATTCTGACCCACGACTAATCGCGCCAACGCGAATGCTATTTTTGAGAGCACTTCAAAAAATATAAAATTTGACCACCCTCTTCTGACGACCCGACAATGACGTTTGATGACGAAAAGATGTTATTTGGACAAAAATGAATGTATTCTGACCCACGACAAATCGCGCCAACGCGAATGCTATTTTTGAGAGCACTTCAAAAAATTTAAAATGCGACCACCCTCCTCTGACGACCCGACAATGACGTTTGTTGACGAAAAGATGTTATTTGGACGAAAATTATTGTATTCTGACCCACGACAAATCGCGCCAACGCGAATGCTATTTTTGAGAGCACTTCAAAACATATGAAACTCGACCACCCTCCTCTGACGACCCGACAATGACGTTTGATAATGAAAAGATGTTATTTAGACAAAAATGAATGTATTCTGACCCACGACAAATCGCGCCAACGCGAATGCTATTTTTGAGAGCACTTCAAAAAATATAAAATTCGACCACCCTCCTCTGACGACCCGACAATGACGTTTGATGTCGGAAAGATGTTATTTGGACAAAAATGAATGTATTCTGACCCACGACAAATCGCGCCAACGCGAATGCTATTTTTGAGAGCACTTCAAAAAATTTAAAAAGCGACCACCCTCCTCTGACGACCCGACAATGACGTTTGTTGACGAAAAGATGTTATTTGGACGAAAATTATTGTATTCTGACCCACGACAAATCGCGCCAACGCGAATGCTATTTTTGAGAGCACTTCAAAAAATATAAAATTCGACCGCACTCGCCTGACGACCCGACAATGACGTTTGATGACGAAAAGATGTTATTTGGACAGATATGAATGTATTCTGACCCACGACTAATCGCGCCAACGCGAATGCTATTTTTGAGAGCACTTCAAAAAATATAAAATTCGACCGCACTCGCCTGACGACCCGACAATGACGTTTGATGACGAAAAGATGTTATTTGGACAGATATGAATGTATTCTGACCCACGGAAAATCGCGCTAACGCGAATGCTATTTTTGAGAGCACTTCAAAAAAATTATAATTCGACCACCCTCCTCTGACGACCAGACAATGACGTTTGATGACGAAAAGATGTTATTTAGACAGATATGAATGTATTCTGACCCACGACTAATCGCGCCAACGCGAATGCTATTTTTGAGAGCACTTCAAAAAATATAAAATTCGACCGCACTCCCCTGACGACCCGACAATGACGTTTGATGACGAAAAGATGTTATTTGGACAGATATGAATGTATTCTGACCCACGACAAATCGCGCCAACGCGAATGCTACTTTTGAGAGCACTTCAATAAATATAAAATTCGACCGCACTCCCCTGACGACCCGACAATGACGTTTGATGACGAAAAGATGTTATTTGGACAGATATGAATGTATTCTGACCCACGGAAAATCGCGCTAACGCGAATGCTATTTTTGAGAGCACTTCAAAAAAATTATAATTCGACCACCCTCCTCTGACGACCAGACAATGACTTGATGACGAAAAGATGATATTTGGACAAGAAATAATGTATTCTGACCCACGACAAATCGCGCCAACGCGAATGCTATTTTTGAGAGCACTTCAAAACATATAAAATTCGACCGCACTCCCCTGACGACCCGACAATGACCTGTGATGACGAAAAGATGTTATTTGGACAGAAATGAATGTATTTTGACCCACGACAAATCGCGCCAACGCGAATGATATTTTTGAGAGCACTTCAAAAAATATAAAATTCGACCACCCTCCTCTGACGACCCGACAATGACGTTTGATGACGAAAATATGTTATTTGGACAAAAATTAATGTATTCTGACCCACGACAAATCGCGCCAACGCGAATGCTATTTTTGAGAGCACTTCAAAAAATTTAAAATGCGACCACCCTCCTCTGACGACCCGACAATGACGTTTGTTGACGAAAAGATGTTATTTGGACGAAAATTATTGTATTCTGACCCACGACAAATCGCGCCAACGCGAATGCTATTTTTGAGAGCACTTCAAAAAATATAAAATTCGACCGCACTCCCCTGACGACCCGACAATGTCGTTTGATGACGAAAAGATGTTATTTGGACAGAAATGAATGTATTCTGACCCACGACAAATCGCGCCAACGCGAATGCTATTTTTGAGAGCACTTCAAAAAATATAAAATTCGACCACCCTCCTCTGACGACCCGACAATGACGTTTGATGACGAAAAGATGTTATTTGGACAAAAATGAATGTATTCTGACCCACGACAAATCGCGCCAACGCGAATGCTATTTTTGAGAGCACTTCAAAAAATTTAAAATTCGATTGCACTTCCCTGACGACCCGACAATGACCTTTGATGACGAAAAAATGTTATTTGGACAGATATGAATGTATTCTGACCCACGACAAATCGCGCCAACGCGAATGCTATTTTTGAGAGCACTTCAAAAAATTTAAAATTCGATTGCACTCCTCTGACGACCCGACAATGACGTTTGTTGACGAAAAGATGTTATTTGGACAGAAATTAATGTATTCTGACCCACGACAAATCGCGCGAACGCGAATGCTATTTTTGAGAGCACTTCAAAAAATATAAAATTCGACCGCACTCCCCTGACGACCCGACAATGACGTTTGATGACGAAAAGATGTTATTTGGACAGATATGAATGTATTCTGACCCACGACAAATCGCGCCAACGCGAATGCTATTTTTGAGAGTTCTTCAAAAAATATAAAATTCGACCGCACTCCCCTGACGACCCGACAATGTCGTTTGATGACGAAAAGATGTTAATTGGACAGAAATGAATGTATTCTGACCCACGACAAATCGCGCCAACGCGAATGCTATTTTTGAGAGCACTTCAAAAAATATAAAATTCGACCACCCTCCTCTGACGACCCGACAATGACGTTTGATGACGAAAAGATGTTATTTGGACAAAAATGAATGTATTCTGACCCACGACAAATCGCGCCAACGCGAATGCTATTTTTGAGAGCACTTCAAAAAATTTAAAATTCGATATCACTCTCCTGACGACCCGACAATGACGTTTGATGACGAAAATATGTTATTTGGACAGATATGAATGTATTCTGACCCACGACAAATCGCGCCAACGCGAATGCTATTTTTGAGAGCACTTCAAAAAATTTAAAATTCGATATCACTCCCCTGACGACCCGACAATGACGTTTGATGACGAAAATATGTTATTTGAACAGATATGAATGTATTCTGACCCACGACAAATCGCGCCAACGCGAATGCTATTTTTGAGAGCACTTCAAAAAATATAAAATTCGACCGCACTCCCCTGACGACCCGACAATGACGTTTGATGACGAAAAGATGTTATTTGGACAGATATGAATGTATTCTGACCCACGACAAATCGCGCCAACGCGAATGCTATTTTTGAGAGCACTTCAAAACATATAAAATTCGACCGCACTCCCCTGACGACCCGACAATGACCTGTGATGACGAAAAGATGTTATTTGGACAGAAATGAATGTATTTTGACCCACGACAAATCGCGCCAACGCGAATGCTATTTTTGAGAGCACTTCAAAAAATATAAAATTCGACCACCCTCCTCTGACGACCCGACAATGACGTTTGATGACGAAAATATGTTATTTGGACAAAAATTAATGTATTCTGACCCACGACAAATCGCGCCAACGCGAGTGCTATTTTTGAGAGCACTTCAAAAAATTTAAAATGCGACCACCCTCCTCTGACGACCCGACAATGACGTTTGTTGACGAAAAGATGTTATTTGGACGAAAATTATTGTATTCTGACCCACGACAAATCGCGCCAACGCGAATGCTATTTTTGAGAGCACTTCAAAAAATATAAAATTCGACCGCACTCCCCTGACGACCCGACAATGTCGTTTGATGACGAAAAGATGTTATTTGGACAGAAATGAATGTATTCTGACCCACGACAAATCGCGCCAACGCGAATGCTATTTTTGAGAGCACTTCAAAAAATTTAAAATTCGATTGCACTTCCCTGACGACCCGACAATGACCTTTGATGACGAAAAAATGTTATTTGGACAGATATGAATGTATTCTGACCCACGACAAATCGCGCCAACGCGAATGCTATTTTTGAGAGCACTTCAAAACATATAAAATTCGACCGCACTCCCCTGACGACCCGACAATGACCTGTGATGACGAAAAGATGTTATTTGGACAGAAATGAATGTATTTTGACCCACGACAAATCGCGCCAACGCGAATGCTATTTTTGAGAGCACTTCAAAAAATATAAAATTCGACCACCCTCCTCTGACGACCCGACAATGACGTTTGATGACGAAAATATGTTATTTGGACAAAAATTAATGTATTCTGACCCACGACAAATCGCGCCAACGCGAATGCTATTTTTGAGAGCACTTCAAAAAATTTAAAATGCGACCACCCTCCTCTGACGACCCGACAATGACGTTTGTTGACGAAAAGATGTTATTTGGACGAAAATTATTGTATTCTGACCCACGACAAATCGCGCCAACGCGAATGCTATTTTTGAGAGCACTTCAAAAAATATAAAATTCGACCGCACTCCCCTGACGACCCGACAATGTCGTTTGATGACGAAAAGATGTTATTTGGACAGAAATGAATGTATTCTGACCCACGACAAATCGCGCCAACGCGAATGCTATTTTTGAGAGCACTTCAAAAAATATAAAATTCGACCACCCTCCTCTGACGACCCGACAATGACGTTTGATGACGAAAAGATGTTATTTGGACAAAAATGAATGTATTCTGACCCACGACAAATCGCGCCAACGCGAATGCTATTTTTGAGAGCACTTCAAAAAATTTAAAATTCGATTGCACTTCCCTGACGACCCGACAATGACCTTTGATGACGAAAAAATGTTATTTGGACAGATATGAATGTATTCTGACCCACGACAAATCGCGCCAACGCGAATGCTATTTTTGAGAGCACTTCAAAAAATTTAAAATTCGATTGCACTCCTCTGACGACCCGACAATGACGTTTGTTGACGAAAAGATGTTATTTGGACAGAAATTAATGTATTCTGACCCACGACAAATCGCGCGAACGCGAATGCTATTTTTGAGAGCACTTCAAAAAATATAAAATTCGACCGCACTCCCCTGACGACCCGACAATGACGTTTGATGACGAAAAGATGTTATTTGGACAGATATGAATGTATTCTGACCCACGACAAATCGCGCCAACGCGAATGCTATTTTTGAGAGTTCTTCAAAAAATATAAAATTCGACCGCACTCCCCTGACGACCCGACAATGTCGTTTGATGACGAAAAGATGTTAATTGGACAGAAATGAATGTATTCTGACCCACGACAAATCGCGCCAACGCGAATGCTATTTTTGAGAGCACTTCAAAAAATATAAAATTCGACCACCCTCCTCTGACGACCCGACAATGACGTTTGATGACGAAAAGATGTTATTTGGACAAAAATGAATGTATTCTGACCCACGACAAATCGCGCCAACGCGAATGCTATTTTTGAGAGCACTTCAAAAAATTTAAAATTCGATATCACTCTCCTGACGACCCGACAATGACGTTTGATGACGAAAATATGTTATTTGGACAGATATGAATGTATTCTGACCCACGACAAATCGCGCCAACGCGAATGCTATTTTTGAGAGCACTTCAAAAAATTTAAAATTCGATATCACTCCCCTGACGACCCGACAATGACGTTTGATGACGAAAATATGTTATTTGAACAGATATGAATGTATTCTGACCCACGACAAATCGCGCCAACGCGAATGCTATTTTTGAGAGCACTTCAAAAAATATAAAATTCGACCGCACTCCCCTGACGACCCGACAATGACGTTTGATGACGAAAAGATGTTATTTGGACAGATATGAATGTATTCTGACCCACGACAAATCGCGCCAACGCGAATGCTATTTTTGAGAGCACTTCAAAACATATAAAATTCGACCGCACTCCCCTGACGACCCGACAATGACCTGTGATGACGAAAAGATGTTATTTGGACAGAAATGAATGTATTTTGACCCACGACAAATCGCGCCAACGCGAATGCTATTTTTGAGAGCACTTCAAAAAATATAAAATTCGACCACCCTCCTCTGACGACCCGACAATGACGTTTGATGACGAAAATATGTTATTTGGACAAAAATTAATGTATTCTGACCCACGACAAATCGCGCCAACGCGAATGCTATTTTTGAGAGCACTTCAAAAAATTTAAAATGCGACCACCCTCCTCTGACGACCCGACAATGACGTTTGTTGACGAAAAGATGTTATTTGGACGAAAATTATTGTATTCTGACCCACGACAAATCGCGCCAACGCGAATGCTATTTTTGAGAGCACTTCAAAAAATATAAAATTCGACCGCACTCCCCTGACGACCCGACAATGTCGTTTGATGACGAAAAGATGTTATTTGGACAGAAATGAATGTATTCTGACCCACGACAAATCGCGCCAACGCGAATGCTATTTTTGAGAGCACTTCAAAAAATATAAAATTCGACCACCCTCCTCTGACGACCAGACAATGACTTGATGACGAAAAGATGATATTTGGACTAGAAATAATGTATTCTGACCCACGACAAATCGCGCCAACGCGAATGCTATTTTTGAGAGCACTTCAAAACATATAAAATTCGACCGCACTCCCCTGACGACCCGACAATGACCTGTGATGACGAAAAGATGTTATTTGGACAGAAATGAATGTATTTTGACCCACGACAAATCGCGCCAACGCGAATGCTATTTTTGAGAGCACTTCAAAAAATATAAAATTCGACCACCCTCCTCTGACGACCCGACAATGACGTTTGATGACGAAAATATGTTATTTGGACAAAAATTAATGTATTCTGACCCACGACAAATCGCGCCAACGCGAATGCTATTTTTGAGAGCACTTCAAAAAATTTAAAATGCGACCACCCTCCTCTGACGACCCGTCAATGACGTTTGTTGACGAAAAGATGTTATTTGGACGAAACTTATTGTATTCTGACCCACGACAAATCGCGCCAACGCGAATGCTATTTTTGAGAGCACTTCAAAAAATATAAAATTCGACCGCACTCCCCTGACGACCCGACAATGTCGTTTGATGACGAAAAGATGTTATTTGGACAGAAATGAATGTATTCTGACCCACGACAAATCGCGCCAACGCGAATGCTATTTTTGAGAGCACTTCAAAAAATATAAAATTCGACCACCCTCCTCTGACGACCCGACAATGACGTTTGATGACGAAAAGATGTTATTTGGACAAAAATGAATGTATTCTGACCCACGACAAATCGCGCCAACGCGAATGCTATTTTTGAGAGCACTTCAAAAAATTTAAAATTCGATTGCACTTCCCTGACGACCCGACAATGACCTTTGATGACGAAAAAATGTTATTTGGACAGATATGAATGTATTCTGACCCACGACAAATCGCGCCAACGCGAATGCTATTTTTGAGAGCACTTCAAAAAATTTAAAATTCGATTGCACTCCTCTGACGACCCGACAATGACGTTTGTTGACGAAAAGATGTTATTTGGACAGAAATTAATGTATTCTGACCCACGACAAATCGCGCGAACGCGAATGCTATTTTTGAGAGCACTTCAAAAAATATAAAATTCGACCGCACTCCCCTGACGACCCGACAATGACGTTTGATGACGAAAAGATGTTATTTGGACAGATATGAATGTATTCTGACCCACGACAAATCGCGCCAACGCGAATGCTATTTTTGAGAGTTCTTCAAAAAATATAAAATTCGACCGCACTCCCCTGACGACCCGACAATGTCGTTTGATGACGAAAAGATGTTAATTGGACAGAAATGAATGTATTCTGACCCACGACAAATCGCGCCAACGCGAATGCTATTTTTGAGAGCACTTCAAAAAATATAAAATTCGACCACCCTCCTCTGACGACCCGACAATGACGTTTGATGACGAAAAGATGTTATTTGGACAAAAATGAATGTATTCTGACCCACGACAAATCGCGCCAACGCGAATGCTATTTTTGAGAGCACTTCAAAAAATTTAAAATTCGATATCACTCTCCTGACGACCCGACAATGACGTTTGATGACGAAAATATGTTATTTGGACAGATATGAATGTATTCTGACCCACGACAAATCGCGCCAACGCGAATGCTATTTTTGAGAGCACTTCAAAAAATTTAAAATTCGATATCACTCCCCTGACGACCCGACAATGACGTTTGATGACGAAAATATGTTATTTGAACAGATATGAATGTATTCTGACCCACGACAAATCGCGCCAACGCGAATGCTATTTTTGAGAGCACTTCAAAAAATATAAAATTCGACCGCACTCCCCTGACGACCCGACAATGACGTTTGATGACGAAAAGATGTTATTTGGACAGATATGAATGTATTCTGACCCACGACAAATCGCGCCAACGCGAATGCTATTTTTGAGAGTTCTTCAAAAAATATAAAATTCGACCGCACTCCCCTGACGACCCGACAATGTCGTTTGATGACGAAAAGATGTTAATTGGACAGATATGAATGTATTCTGACCCACGACAAATCGCGCCAACGCGAATGCTATTTTTGAGAGCACTTCAAAAAATATAAAATTCGACCGCACTCCCCTGACGACCCGACAATGTCGTTTGATGACGAAAAGATGTTATTTGAACAGATATGAATGTATTCTGACCCACGACAAATCGCGCCAACGCGAATGCTATTTTTGAGAGCACTTCAAAAAATTTAAAATTCGATGGCACTTCCCTGACGACCCGACAATGACGTTTGATGACGAAAATATGTTATTTGGACAGATATGAATGTATTCTGACCCACGACAAATCGCGCCAACGCGAATGCTATTTTTGAGAGCACTTCAAAAAATATAAAATTCGACCGCACTCCCCTGACGACCCGACAATGACGTTTGATGACGAAAAGATGTTATTTGGACAGATATGAATGTATTCTGACCCACGACAAATCGCGCCAACGCGAATGCTATTTTTGAGAGCACTTCAAAAAATATAAAATTCGACCGCACTCCCCTGACGACCCGACAATGACGTTTGATGACGAAAAGATGTTATTTGGACAGATATGAATGTATTCTGACCCACGACAAATCGCGCCAACGCGAATGCTATTTTTGAGAGTTCTTCAAAAAATATAAAATTCGACCGCACTCCCCTGACGACCCGACAATGTCGTTTGATGACGAAAAGATGTTAATTGGACAGAAATGAATGTATTCTGACCCACGACAAATCGCGCCAACGCGAATGCTATTTTTGAGAGCACTTCAAAAAATATAAAATTCGACCACCCTCCTCTGACGACCCGACAATGACGTTTGATGACGAAAAGATGTTATTTGGACAAAAATGAATGTATTCTGACCCACGACAAATCGCGCCAACGCGAATGCTATTTTTGAGAGCACTTCAAAAAATTTAAAATTCGATATCACTCTCCTGACGACCCGACAATGACGTTTGATGACGAAAATATGTTATTTGGACAGATATGAATGTATTCTGACCCACGACAAATCGCGCCAACGCGAATGCTATTTTTGAGAGCACTTCAAAAAATTTAAAATTCGATATCACTCCCCTGACGACCCGACAATGACGTTTGATGACGAAAATATGTTATTTGAACAGATATGAATGTATTCTGACCCACGACAAATCGCGCCAACGCGAATGCTATTTTTGAGAGCACTTCAAAAAATATAAAATTCGACCGCACTCCCCTGACGACCCGACAATGACGTTTGATGACGAAAAGATGTTATTTGGACAGATATGAATGTATTCTGACCCACGACAAATCGCGCCAACGCGAATGCTATTTTTGAGAGTTCTTCAAAAAATATAAAATTCGACCGCACTCCCCTGACGACCCGACAATGTCGTTTGATGACGAAAAGATGTTAATTGGACAGATATGAATGTATTCTGACCCACGACAAATCGCGCCAACGCGAATGCTATTTTTGAGAGCACTTCAAAAAATATAAAATTCGACCGCACTCCCCTGACGACCCGACAATGTCGTTTGATGACGAAAAGATGTTATTTGAACAGATATGAATGTATTCTGACCCACGACAAATCGCGCCAACGCGAATGCTATTTTTGAGAGCACTTCAAAAAATTTAAAATTCGATGGCACTTCCCTGACGACCCGACAATGACGTTTGATGACGAAAATATGTTATTTGGACAGATATGAATGTATTCTGACCCACGACAAATCGCGCCAACGCGAATGCTATTTTTGAGAGCACTTCAAAAAATTTAAAATTCGGTATCACTCCCCTGACGACCCGACAATGACGTTTGATGACGAAAATATGTTATTTGAACAGATATGAATGTATTCTGACCCACGACAAATCGCGCCAACGCGAATGCTATTTTTGAGAGCACTTCAAAAAATATAAAATTCGACCGCACTCCCCTGACGACCCGACAATGACGTTTGATGACGAAAAGATGTTATTTGGACAGATATGAATGTATTCTGACCCACGACAAATCGCGCCAACGCGAATGCTATTTTTGAGAGTTCTTCAAAAAATATAAAATTCGACCGCACTCCCCTGACGACCCGACAATGTCGTTTGATGACGAAAAGATGTTAATTGGACAGATATGAATGTATTCTGACCCACGACAAATCGCGCCAACGCGAATGCTAATTTTGAGAGCACTTCAAAAAATATAAAATTCGACCGCACTCCCCTGACGACCCGACAATGTCGTTTGATGACGAAAATATGTTATTTGAACAGATATGAATGTATTCTGACCCACGACAAATCGCGCCAACGCGAATGCTATTTTTGAGAGCACTTCAAAAAATTTAAAATTCGATATCACTCCCCTGACGACCCGACAATAACGTTTGATGACGAAAATATGTTATTTGAACAGATATGAATGTATTCTGACCCACGACAAATCGCGCCAACGCGAATGCTATTTTTGAGAGCACTTCAAAAAATATAAAATTCGACCGCACTCCCCTGACGACCCGACAATGACGTTTGATGACGAAAAGATGTTATTTGGACAGATATGAATGTATTCTGACCCACGACAAATCGCGCCAACGCGAATGCTATTTTTGAGAGCACTTCAAAAAATATAAAATTCGACCGCACTCCCCTGACGACCCGACAATGTCGTTTGATGACGAAAAGATGTTATTTGAACAGATATGAATGTATTCTGACCCACGACAAATCGCGCCAACGCGAATGCTATTTTTGAGAGCACTTCAAAAAATTTAAAATTCGATATCACTCCCCTGACGACCCGACAATGACGTTTGATGACGAAAATATGTTATTTGAACAGATATGAATGTATTCTGACCCACGACAAATCGCGCCAACGCGAATGCTATTTTTGAGAGTTCTTCAAAAAATATAAAATTCGACCGCAATCCCCTGACGACCCGACAATGTCGTTTGATGACGAAAAGATGTTAATTGGACAGATATGAATGTATTCTGACCCACGACAAATCGCGCCAACGCGAATGCTATTTTTGAGAGCACTTCAAAAAATATAAAATTCGACCGCACTCGCCTGACGACCCGACAATGACGTTTGATGACGAAAAGATGTTATTTGGACAGAAATGAATGTATTCTGACCCACGACAAATCGCGCCAACGCGAATGCTATTTTTGAGAGCACTTCAAAAAATATAAAATTCGATTGCACTTCCCTGACGACCCGACAATGTCGTTTGATGACGAAAAGATGTTATTTGGACAGAAATGAATGTATTCTGACCCACGACAAATCGCGCCAACGCGAATGCTATTTTTGAGAGCACTTCAAAAAATATAAAATTCGATTGCACTTCCCTGACGACCCGACAATGTCGTTTGATGACGAAAAGATGTTATTTGGACAGATATGAATGTATTCTGACCCACGACAAATCGCGCCAACGCGAATGCTATTTTTGAGAGCACTTCAAAAAATATAAAATTCGACCGCACTCGCCTGACGACCCGACAATGACTTTTGATGACGAAAAGATGTTATTTGGACAGAAATGAATGTATTCTGACCCACGACAAATCGCGCCAACGCGAATGCTATTTTTGAGAGCACTTCAAAAAATATAAAATTCGACCGCACTCGCCTGACGACCCGACAATGACCTTTGATGTCGAAAAGATGTTATTTGGACAGAAATGAATGTATTCTGACCCACGACAAATCGCGCCAACGCGAATGCCATTTTTGAGAGCACTTCAATAAATTTAAAATTCGATTGCACTTCCCTGACGACCCGACAATGACCTTTGATGACGAAAAAATGTTATTTGGACAGATATGAATGTATTCTGACCCACGACAAATCGCGCCAACGCGAATGCTATTTTTGAGAGCACTTCAAAAAATTTAAAATTCGATTGCACTCCTCTGACGACCCGACAATGACGTTTGTTGACGAAAAGATGTTATTTGGACAGAAATTAATGTATTCTGACCCACGACAAATCGCGCCAACGCGAATGCTATTTTTGAGAGCACTTCAAAAAATTTAAAATTCGATTGCACTCCTCTGACGACCCGACAATGACGTTTGTTGACGAAAAGATGTTATTTGGACAGAAATTAATGTATTCTGACCCACGACAAATCGCGCCAACGCGAATGCTATTTTTGAGAGCACTTCAAAAAATATAAAATTCGACCGCACTCGCCTGACGACCCGACAATGACGTTTGATGACGAAAAGATGTTATTTGGACAGATATGAATGTATTCTGACCCACGACAAATCGCGCCAACGCGAATGCTATTTTTGAGAGCACTTCAAAAAATTTAAAATTCGATTGCACTCCTCTGACGACCCGACAATGACGTTTGATGACGAAAAGATGTTATTTGGACAGAAATTAATGTATTCTGACCCACGACAAATCGCGCCAACGCGAATGCTATTTTTGACAGCACTTCAAAAAATTTAAAATTCGATTGCACTTCCCTGACGACCCGACAATGACCTTTGATGACGAAAAAATGTTATTTGGACAGATATGAATGTATTCTGACCCACGACAAATCGCGTCAACGCGAATGCCATTTTTGAGAGCACTTCAAAAAATTTAAAATTCGATTGCACTTCCCTGACGACCCGACAATGACCTTTGATGACGAAAAAATGTTATTTGGACAGATATGAATGTATTCTGACCCACGACAAATCGCGCCAACGCGAATGCTATTTTTGAGAGCACTTCAAAAAATTTAAAATTCGATTGCACTCCTCTGACGACCCGACAATGACCTTTGATGTCGAAAAGATGTTATTTGGACAGATATGAATGTATTCTGACCCACGACAAATCGCGCCAACGCGAATGCTATTTTTGAGAGCACTTCAAAAAATTTAAAATTCGATTGCACTCCTCTGACGACCCGACAATGACGTTTGATGACGAAAAAATGTTATTTGAACAGATATGAATGTATTCTGACCCACGACAAATCGCGCCAACGCGAATGCTATTTTTGAGAGCACTTCAAAAAATATAAAATTCGACCGCACTCCCCTGACGACCCGACAATGACGTTTGATGACGAAAAGATGTTATTTGGACAGATATGAATGTATTCTGACCCACGACAAATCGCGCCAACGCGAATGCTATTTTTGAGAGCACTTCAAAAAATATAAAATTCGACCGCACTCCCCTGACGACCCGACAATGTCGTTTGATGACGAAAAGATGTTATTTGAACAGATATGAATGTATTCTGACCCACGACAAATCGCGCCAACGCGAATGCTATTTTTGAGAGCACTTCAAAAAATTTAAAATTCGATATCACTCCCCTGACGACCCGACAATGACGTTTGATGACGAAAATATGTTATTTGAACAGATATGAATGTATTCTGACCCACGACAAATCGCGCCAACGCGAATGCTATTTTTGAGAGTTCTTCAAAAAATATAAAATTCGACCGCACTCCCCTGACGACCCGACAATGTCGTTTGATGACGAAAAGATGTTAATTGGACAGATATGAATGTATTCTGACCCACGACAAATCGCGCCAACGCGAATGCTATTTTTGAGAGCACTTCAAAAAATATAAAATTCGACCGCACTCGCCTGACGACCCGACAATGACGTTTGATGACGAAAAGATGTTATTTGGACAGAAATGAATGTATTCTGACCCACGACAAATCGCGCCAACGCGAATGCTATTTTTGAGAGCACTTCAAAAAATATAAAATTCGATGGCACTTCCCTGACGACCCGACAATGACGTTTGATGACGAAAAGATGTTATTTGGACAGATATGAATGTATTCTGACCCACGACAAATCGCGCCAACGCGAATGCTATTTTTGAGAGCACTTCAAAAAATATAAAATTCGACCGCACTCGCCTGACGACCCGACAATGACTTTTGATGACGAAAAGATGTTATTTGGACAGAAATGAATGTATTCTGACCCACGACAAATCGCGCCAACGCGAATGCTATTTTTGAGAGCACTTCAAAAAATATAAAATTCGATTGCACTTCCCTGACGACCCGACAATGTCGTTTGATGACGAAAAGATGTTATTTGGACAGAAATGAATGTATTCTGACCCACGACAAATCGCGCCAACGCGAATGCTATTTTTGAGAGCACTTCAAAAAATATAAAATTCGATTGCACTTCCCTGACGACCCGACAATGTCGTTTGATGACGAAAAGATGTTATTTGGACAGATATGAATGTATTCTGACCCACGACAAATCGCGCCAACGCGAATGCTATTTTTGAGAGCACTTCAAAAAATATAAAATTCGACCGCACTCGCCTGACGACCCGACAATGACTTTTGATGACGAAAAGATGTTATTTGGACAGAAATGAATGTATTCTGACCCACGACAAATCGCGCCAACGCGAATGCTATTTTTGAGAGCACTTCAAAAAATATAAAATTCGACCGCACTCGCCTGACGACCCGACAATGACCTTTGATGTCGAAAAGATGTTATTTGGACAGAAATGAATGTATTCTGACCCACGACAAATCGCGCCAACGCGAATGCCATTTTTGAGAGCACTTCAATAAATTTAAAATTCGATTGCACTTCCCTGACGACCCGACAATGACCTTTGATGACGAAAAAATGTTATTTGGACAGATATGAATGTATTCTGACCCACGACAAATCGCGCCAACGCGAATGCTATTTTTGAGAGCACTTCAAAAAATTTAAAATTCGATTGCACTCCTCTGACGACCCGACAATGACGTTTGTTGACGAAAAGATGTTATTTGGACAGAAATTAATGTATTCTGACCCACGACAAATCGCGCCAACGCGAATGCTATTTTTGAGAGCACTTCAAAAAATTTAAAATTCGATTGCACTCCTCTGACGACCCGACAATGACGTTTGTTGACGAAAAGATGTTATTTGGACAGAAATTAATGTATTCTGACCCACGACAAATCGCGCCAACGCGAATGCTATTTTTGAGAGCACTTCAAAAAATATAAAATTCGACCGCACTCCCCTGACGACCCGACAATGACGTTTGATGACGAAAAGATGTTATTTGGACAGATATGAATGTATTCTGACCCACGACAAATCGCGCCAACGCGAATGCTATTTTTGAGAGCACTTCAAAAAATTTAAAATTCGATTGCACTCCTCTGACGACCCGACAATGACGTTTGATGACGAAAAGATGTTATTTGGACAGAAATTAATGTATTCTGACCCACGACAAATCGCGCCAACGCGAATGCTATTTTTGACAGCACTTCAAAAAATTTAAAATTCGATTGCACTTCCCTGACGACCCGACAATGACCTTTGATGACGAAAAAATGTTATTTGGACAGATATGAATGTATTCTGACCCACGACAAATCGCGCCAACGCGAATGCCATTTTTGAGAGCACTTCAAAAAATTTAAAATTCGATTGCACTTCCCTGACGACCCGACAATGACCTTTGATGACGAAAAAATGTTATTTGGACAGATATGAATGTATTCTGACCCACGACAAATCGCGCCAACGCGAATGCTATTTTTGAGAGCACTTCAAAAAATTTAAAATTCGATTGCACTCCTCTGACGACCCGACAATGACCTTTGATGTCGAAAAGATGTTATTTGGACAGATATGAATGTATTCTGACCCACGACAAATCGCGCCAACGCGAATGCTATTTTTGAGAGCACTTCAAAAAATTTAAAATTCGATTGCACTCCTCTGACGACCCGACAATGACCTTTGATGACGAAAAAATGTTATTTGGACAGATATGAATGTATTCTGACCCACGACAAATCGCGCCAACGCGAATGCTATTTTTGAGAGCACTTCAAAAAATTTAAAATTCGATTGCACTCCTCTGACGACCCGACAATGACCTTTGATGTCGAAAAGATGTTATTTGGACAGATATGAATGTATTCTGACCCACGACAAATCGCGCCAACGCGAATGCTATTTTTGAGAGCACTTCAAAAAATTTAAAATTCGATTGCACTCCTCTGACGACCCGACAATGACCTTTGATGACGAAAAGATGTTATTTGGACAGATATGAATGTATTCTGACCCACGACAAATCGCGCCAACGCGAATGCTATTTTTGAGAGCACTTCAAAAAATTTAAAATTCGATTGCACTCCTCTGACGACCCGACAATGACGTTTGTTGACGAAAAGATGTTATTTGGACAGAAATTAATGTATTCTGACCCACGACAAATCGCGCCAACGCGAATGCTATTTTTGAGAGCACTTCAAAAAATATAAAATTCGACCGCACTCGCCTGACGACCCGGCAATGACCTTTGATGACGAAAAGATGTTATTTGGACAGAAATGAATGTATTCTGACCCACGACAACTCGCGCCAACGCGAATGCTATTTTTCAAAGCACTTCAAAAAATATAAAATTCGACCGCACTCCCCTGACGACCCGACAATGTCGTTTGATGACGAAAAGATGTTATTTGAACAGATATGAATGTATTCTGACCCACGACAAATCGCGCCAACGCGAATGCTATTTTTGAGAGCATTTCAAAAAATTTAAAATTCGACCACCCTCCTCTGACGACCCGGCAATGACCTTTGATGACGAAAAGATGTTATTTGGACAGAAATGAATGTATTCTGACCCACGACAACTCGCGCCAACGCGAATGCTATTTTTGAGAGCACTTCAAAAAATATAAAATTCGACCGCACTCCCCTGACGACCCGCAATGACCTTTGATGACGAAAAGATGTTATTTGGACAGAAATGAATGTATTCTGACCAACGACAAATCGCGCCAACGCGAATGCTATTTTTGAGAGCACTTCAAAAAATATAAAATTCGACCGCACTCCCCTGACGACCCGACAATGACCTTTGATAACGAAAAGATGTTATTTGGACAGAAATGAATGTATTCTGACCCACGACAACTCGCGCCAACGCGAATGCTATTTTTCAAAGCACTTCAAAAAATATAAAATTCGACCGCACTCCCCTGACGACCCGACAATGTCGTTTGATGACGAAAAGATGTTATTTGAACAGATATGAATGTATTCTGTTCCACGACAAATCGCGCCAACGCGAATGCTATTTTTGAGAGCATTTCAAAAAATTTAAAATTCGACCACCCTCCTCTGACGACCCGGCAATGACCTTTGATGACGAAAAGATGTTATTTGGACAGAAATGAATGTATTCTGACCCACGACAACTCGCGCCAACGCGAATGCTATTTTTGAGAGCACTTCAAGAAATATAAAATTCGACCGCACTCCCCTGACGACCCGACAATGACCTTTGATGACGAAAAGATGTTATTTGGACAGAAATGAATGTATTCTGACTCACGACAACTCGCGCCAACGCGAATGCTATTTTTGAGAGCACTTCAAGAAATATAAAATTCGACCGCACTCCCCTGACGACCCGACAATGACCTTTGATGACGAAAAGATGTTATTTGGACAGAAATGAATGTATTCTGACCCACGACAAATCGCGCCAACGCGAATGCTATTTTTGAGAGCATTTCAAAAAATTTAAAATTCGACCGCACTCCCCTGACGACCCGACAATGACCTTTGATGACGAAAAGATGTTATTTGGACAGAAATGAATGTATTCTGACCCACGACAAATCGCGCCAACGCGAATGCTATTTTTGAGAGCATTTCAAAAAATTTAAAATTCGACCACCCTCCTCCGACGACCCGACAATGACGTTTGATGACGAAAAGATGTTATTTGGACAAAAATGAATGTTTTCTGACCTACGACAAATCGCGCCAACGCGAATGCTATTTTTGAGAGCACTTCAAAAAATTTAAAATTCAACCGCACTCCTCTGACGACCCGACAATTACCTTTGATGACGAAAAGATGTTATTAGGACAGAAATGAATGTATTCGGACCCACGACAAAACGCGAATGCTATTTTTGAGAGCAATTCAAAAAATTTAAAATTCGACCGCACTCCCCTGACGACCCGACAATGACCTTTGATGACAAAAAGATTTTATTTGGACAGAAATGAATGTATTCTGACCCACGACAAATCGCGTTAACGCGAATGCTATTTTTGAGAGCACTTCAAAAAATTTAAAATTCGACCGCACTCCCCTGACGACCCGACAATGACGTTTGTTGACGAAAAGATGTTATTTGGACAGAAATGAATGTATTCTGACCCATGACAAATCGCGCCAACGCGAATGCTATTTTTGAGAGCACTTCAAAAAATATAAAATTCGACCGCACTCCCCTGACGACCCGACAATGACGTTTGTTGACGAAAAGATGTTATTTGGACAGAAATGAATGTATTCTGACCCACGACAAATCGCGCCAACGCGAATGCTATTTTTGAGAACACTTCAAAAAATATAAAATTTGACCGCACTCCCCTGATGACCCGACAATGACCTTTGATGACGAAAAGATGTTATTTGGTCAAAAATGAATGTATTCTGACCCACGACAAATCGCGTTAACGCGAATGCTATTTTTGAGAGCACTTCAAAAAATTTAAAATTCGACCGCACTCCCCTGACGACCCGACAATGACGTTTGTTGACGAAAAGATGTTATTTGGACGAAAATTATTGTATTCTGACCCACGACAAATCGCGCCAACGCGAATGCTATGTTTGAGAGCACTTCAAAAAATTTAAAATTCGACCACCCTCCTCCGACGACCCGACAATGACGTTTGATGACGAAAAGATGTTATTTGGACAAAAATGAATGTTTTCTGACCTACGACAAATCGCGCCAACGCGAATGCTATTTTTGAGAGCACTTCAAAATATTTAAAATTCAACCGCACTCCTCTGACGACCCGACAATGACCTTTGATGACGAAAAGATGTTATTTGGACAGAAATGAATGTATTCGGACCCACGACAAATCGCGCCAACGCGAATGCTATTTTTGAGAGCACTTCAAAAAATTTAAAATTCGACCGCACTCCCCTGACGACCCGACAATGACCTTTGATGACAAAAAGATGTTATTTGGACACAAATGAATGTATTCTGACCCACGACAAATCGCGTTAACGCGAATGCTATTTTTGAGAGCACTTCAAAAAATTTAAAATTCGACCGCACTCCCCTGACGACCCGACAATGACGTTTGTTGACGAAAAGATGTTATTTGGACAGAAATGAATGTATTCTGACCCATGACAAATCGCGCCAACGCGAATGCTATTTTTGAGAGCACTTCAAAAAATATAAAATTCGACCGCACTCCCCTGACGACCCGACAATGACGTTTGTTGACGAAAAGATGTTATTTGGACAGAAATGAATGTATTCTGACCCACGACAAATCGCGCCAACGCGAATGCTATTTTTGAGAACACTTCAAAAAATATAAAATTTGACCGCACTCCCCTGATGACCCGACAATGACCTTTGATGACGAAAAGATGTTATTTGGTCAAAAATGAATGTATTCTGACCCACGACAAATCGCGCCAACGCGAATGCTATTTTTGAGAGCTCTTCAAAAAATTTAAAATTCGACCGCACTCCCCTGACGACCCGACAATGTCGTTTGATGACGAAAAGATGTTATTTGGACAGATATGAATGTATTCTGACCCACGACAAATCGCGCCAACGCGAATGCTATTTTTGAGAGCACTTCAAAAAATTTAAAATTCGATTGCACTCCTCTGACGACCCGACAATGACGTTTGATGACGAAAAGATGTTATTTGGACAGAAATTAATGTATTCTGACCCACGACAAATCGCGCCAACGCGAATGCTATTTTTGAGAGCACTTCAAAAAATATAAAATTCGACCGCACTCGCCTGACGACCCGACAATGACTTTTGATGACGAAAAGATGTTATTTGGACAGAAATGAATGTATTCTGACCCACGACAAATCGCGCCAACGCGAATGCTATTTTTGAGAGCACTTCAAAAAATATAAAATTCGATTGCACTTCCCTGACGACCCGACAATGTCGTTTGATGACGAAAAGATGTTATTTGGACAGAAATGAATGTATTCTGACCCACGACAAATCGCGCCAACGCGAATGCTATTTTTGAGAGCACTTCAAAAAATATAAAATTCGATTGCACTTCCCTGACGACCCGACAATGTCGTTTGATGACGAAAAGATGTTATTTGGACAGATATGAATGTATTCTGACCCACGACAAATCGCGCCAACGCGAATGCTATTTTTGAGAGCACTTCAAAAAATATAAAATTCGACCGCACTCGCCTGACGACCCGACAATGACTTTTGATGACGAAAAGATGTTATTTGGACAGAAATGAATGTATTCTGACCCACGACAAATCGCGCCAACGCGAATGCTATTTTTGAGAGCACTTCAAAAAATATAAAATTCGACCGCACTCGCCTGACGACCCGACAATGACCTTTGATGTCGAAAAGATGTTATTTGGACAGAAATGAATGTATTCTGACCCACGACAAATCGCGCCAACGCGAATGCCATTTTTGAGAGCACTTCAATAAATTTAAAATTCGATTGCACTTCCCTGACGACCCGACAATGACCTTTGATGACGAAAAAATGTTATTTGGACAGATATGAATGTATTCTGACCCACGACAAATCGCGCCAACGCGAATGCTATTTTTGAGAGCACTTCAAAAAATTTAAAATTCGATTGCACTCCTCTGACGACCCGACAATGACGTTTGTTGACGAAAAGATGTTATTTGGACAGAAATTAATGTATTCTGACCCACGACAAATCGCGCCAACGCGAATGCTATTTTTGAGAGCACTTCAAAAAATTTAAAATTCGATTGCACTCCTCTGACGACCCGACAATGACGTTTGTTGACGAAAAGATGTTATTTGGACAGAAATTAATGTATTCTGACCCACGACAAATCGCGCCAACGCGAATGCTATTTTTGAGAGCACTTCAAAAAATATAAAATTCGACCGCACTCCCCTGACGACCCGACAATGACGTTTGATGACGAAAAGATGTTATTTGGACAGATATGAATGTATTCTGACCCACGACAAATCGCGCCAACGCGAATGCTATTTTTGAGAGCACTTCAAAAAATTTAAAATTCGATTGCACTCCTCTGACGACCCGACAATGACGTTTGATGACGAAAAGATGTTATTTGGACAGAAATTAATGTATTCTGACCCACGACAAATCGCGCCAACGCGAATGCTATTTTTGACAGCACTTCAAAAAATTTAAAATTCGATTGCACTTCCCTGACGACCCGACAATGACCTTTGATGACGAAAAAATGTTATTTGGACAGATATGAATGTATTCTGACCCACGACAAATCGCGCCAACGCGAATGCTATTTTTGAGAGCACTTCAAAAAATTTAAAATTCGATTGCACTCCTCTGACGACCCGACAATGACCTTTGATGTCGAAAAGATGTTATTTGGACAGATATGAATGTATTCTGACCAACGACAAATCGCGCCAACGCGAATGCTATTTTTGAGAGCACTTCAAAAAATATAAAATTCGACCGCACTCCCCTGACGACCCGACAATGACCTTTGATAACGAAAAGATGTTATTTGGACAGAAATGAATGTATTCTGACCCACGACAACTCGCGCCAACGCGAATGCTATTTTTCAAAGCACTTCAAAAAATATAAAATTCGACCGCACTCCCCTGACGACCCGACAATGTCGTTTGATGACGAAAAGATGTTATTTGAACAGATATGAATGTATTCTGTTCCACGACAAATCGCGCCAACGCGAATGCTATTTTTGAGAGCATTTCAAAAAATTTAAAATTCGACCACCCTCCTCTGACGACCCGGCAATGACCTTTGATGACGAAAAGATGTTATTTGGACAGAAATGAATGTATTCTGACCCACGACAACTCGCGCCAACGCGAATGCTATTTTTGAGAGCACTTCAAGAAATATAAAATTCGACCGCACTCCCCTGACGACCCGACAATGACCTTTGATGACGAAAAGATGTTATTTGGACAGAAATGAATGTATTCTGACTCACGACAACTCGCGCCAACGCGAATGCTATTTTTGAGAGCACTTCAAGAAATATAAAATTCGACCGCACTCCCCTGACGACCCGACAATGACCTTTGATGACGAAAAGATGTTATTTGGACAGAAATGAATGTATTCTGACCCACGACAAATCGCGCCAACGCGAATGCTATTTTTGAGAGCATTTCAAAAAATTTAAAATTCGACCGCACTCCCCTGACGACCCGACAATGACCTTTGATGACGAAAAGATGTTATTTGGACAGAAATGAATGTATTCTGACCCACGACAAATCGCGCCAACGCGAATGCTATTTTTGAGAGCATTTCAAAAAATTTAAAATTCGACCACCCTCCTCCGACGACCCGACAATGACGTTTGATGACGAAAAGATGTTATTTGGACAAAAATGAATGTTTTCTGACCTACGACAAATCGCGCCAACGCGAATGCTATTTTTGAGAGCACTTCAAAAAATTTAAAATTCAACCGCACTCCTCTGACGACCCGACAATTA
This sequence comes from Chrysolina americana, assembly GCA_958502065.1. Lineage (NCBI taxonomy): Eukaryota > Metazoa > Arthropoda > Insecta > Coleoptera > Chrysomelidae > Chrysolina > Chrysolina americana. The sequence goes on along the minus strand of OY293421.1, from coordinate 52,627,748 downwards.
CCTTTGATGACGAAAAGATGTTATTAGGACAGAAATGAATGTATTCGGACCCACGACAAATCGCGCCAACGCGAATGCTATTTTTGAGAGCAATTCAAAAAATTTAAAATTCGACCGCACTCCCCTGACGACCCGACAATGACCTTTGATGACAAAAAGATTTTATTTGGACAGAAATGAATGTATTCTGACCCACGACAAATCGCGTTAACGCGAATGCTATTTTTGAGAGCACTTCAAAAAATTTAAAATTCGACCGCACTCCCCTGACGACCCGACAATGACGTTTGTTGACGAAAAGATGTTATTTGGACAGAAATGAATGTATTCTGACCCATGACAAATCGCGCCAACGCGAATGCTATTTTTGAGAGCACTTCAAAAAATATAAAATTCGACCGCACTCCCCTGACGACCCGACAATGACGTTTGTTGACGAAAAGATGTTATTTGGACAGAAATGAATGTATTCTGACCCACGACAAATCGCGCCAACGCGAATGCTATTTTTGAGAACACTTCAAAAAATATAAAATTTGACCGCACTCCCCTGATGACCCGACAATGACCTTTGATGACGAAAAGATGTTATTTGGTCAAAAATGAATGTATTCTGACCCACGACAAATCGCGTTAACGCGAATGCTATTTTTGAGAGCACTTCAAAAAATTTAAAATTCGACCGCACTCCCCTGACGACCCGACAATGACGTTTGTTGACGAAAAGATGTTATTTGGACGAAAATTATTGTATTCTGACCCACGACAAATCGCGCCAACGCGAATGCTATGTTTGAGAGCACTTCAAAAAATTTAAAATTCGACCACCCTCCTCCGACGACCCGACAATGACGTTTGATGACGAAAAGATGTTATTTGGACAAAAATGAATGTTTTCTGACCTACGACAAATCGCGCCAACGCGAATGCTATTTTTGAGAGCACTTCAAAATATTTAAAATTCAACCGCACTCCTCTGACGACCCGACAATGACCTTTGATGACGAAAAGATGTTATTTGGACAGAAATGAATGTATTCGGACCCACGACAAATCGCGCCAACGCGAATGCTATTTTTGAGAGCACTTCAAAAAATTTAAAATTCGACCGCACTCCCCTGACGACCCGACAATGACCTTTGATGACAAAAAGATGTTATTTGGACACAAATGAATGTATTCTGACCCACGACAAATCGCGTTAACGCGAATGCTATTTTTGAGAGCACTTCAAAAAATTTAAAATTCGACCGCACTCCCCTGACGACCCGACAATGACGTTTGTTGACGAAAAGATGTTATTTGGACAGAAATGAATGTATTCTGACCCATGACAAATCGCGCCAACGCGAATGCTATTTTTGAGAGCACTTCAAAAAATATAAAATTCGACCGCACTCCCCTGACGACCCGACAATGACGTTTGTTGACGAAAAGATGTTATTTGGACAGAAATGAATGTATTCTGACCCACGACAAATCGCGCCAACGCGAATGCTATTTTTGAGAACACTTCAAAAAATATAAAATTTGACCGCACTCCCCTGATGACCCGACAATGACCTTTGATGACGAAAAGATGTTATTTGGTCAAAAATGAATGTATTCTGACCCACGACAAATCGCGCCAACGCGAATGCTATTTTTGAGAGCTCTTCAAAAAATTTAAAATTCGACCGCACTCCCCTGACGACCCGACAATGTCGTTTGATGACGAAGAGATGTTATTTGGACAGATATGAATGTATTCTGACCCACGACAAATCGCGCCAACGCGAATGCTATTTTTGAGAACACTTCAAAAAATATATAATTTGACCGCACTCCCCTGATGACCCGACAATGACCTTTGATGACGAAAAGGTGTTATTTGGACAGATATGAATGTATTCTGACCTACGAGAAATCGCGCCAACGCGAATGCTATTTTTGAGAGCTCTTCAAAAAATTTAATATTCGATTGCACTCCTCTGACGACCCGACAATGACCTTTGATGACGAAAAGGTGTTATTTGGACAGATATGAATGTATTCTGACCTACGAGAAATCGCGCCAACGCGAATGCTATTTTTGAGAGCACTTCAAAAAATATAAAATTCGACCGCACTCCCCTGACGACCCGACAATGACGTTTGTTGACGAAAAGATGTTATTTGGACAGAAATGAATGTATTCTGACCCACGACAAATCGCGCCAACGCGAATGCTATTTTTGAGAGCACTTCAAAAAATTTAAAATTCGATTGCACTCCTCTGACGACCCGACAATGACGTTTGATGACGAAAAGATGTTATTTGGACAGAAATGAATGTATTCTGATCCACGACAAATCGCGCCAACGCGAGTGCTATTTTTGAGAGCACTTCAAAAAATATAAAATTCGACCGCACTCCCCTGACGACCCGACAATGACCTTTGATGACGAAAAAATGTTATTTGGACAGATATGAATGTATTCTGACCCACGACAAATCGCGCCAACGCGAATGCTACTTTTGAGAGCACTTCAAAAAATTTAAAATTCGATTGCACTCCTCTGACGACCCGACAATGACGTTTGTTGACGAAAATGCTATTTTTGAGAGCACTTCAAAAATTTAAAATTCGATTGCACTCCCCTGACGACCCGACAATGTCGTTTGATGACGAAAAGATGTTATTTGGACTGATATGAATGTATTCTGTCCCACGACAAATCGCGCCAACGCGAATGCTATTTTTGAGAGCACTTCAAAAAATATAAAATTCGACCGCACTCCCCTGACGACCCGACAACGACCTTTGATGACGAAAAGATGTTATTTGGACAGAAATGAATGTATTCTGACCCACGACAAATCTCGCCAACGCGAATGCTATTTTTGAGAGCACTTCAAAAAATATAAAATTCGACCGCACTACCCTGACGACCCGACAATGTCGTTATATGGACAAAAATGAATGTATTCTGAGCCACGACTAATTGCGCCAACGCGAATGCTATTTTTGAGAGCACTTCAAAAAATATAATATTCGACCGCACTCGCCTGACGACCCGACAATGACCTTTGATGAAGAAAAGATGTTATATGGACAAAAATGAATGTATTCTGAGCCACGACTAATCGCGCCAACGCGAATGCTATTTTTGAGAGCACTTCAAAACATATAAAATTCGACCGCACTCCCCTGACGACCCGACTTAGACCTTTGATGACGAAAAGATGTTATTTGGACAGAAATGAATGTATTTTGACCCACGACAAATCGCGCCAACGCGAATGCTATTTTTGAGAGCACTTCAAACAATTTAAAATTCGACCGCACTTCCCTGACGACCCGACAATGACCTTTGATGACGAAAAGATGTTATTTGGACAGATATGAATGTATTCTGACCCACGACAAATCGCGCCAACGCGAATGCTATTTTTGAGAGCACTTCAAAAAATATAAAATTCGACCGCACTCGCCTGACGACCCGACAATGACCTTTGATGAAGAAAAGATGTTATATGGACAAAAATGAATGTATTCTGAGCCACGACTAATCGCGCCAACGCGAATGCTATTTTTGAGAGCACTTCAAAACATATAAAATTCGACCGCACTCCCCTGACGACCCTACAATGACCTTTGATGACGAAAAGATGTTATTTGGACAGAAATGAATGTATTTTGACCCACGACAAATCGCGCCAACGCGAATGCTATTTTTGAGAGCACTTCAAAAAATTTAAAATTCGACCGCACTCCCCTGACGACCCGACAATGACCTTTGATGACGAAAAGATGTTATTTGAACAGATATGAATGTATTTTGACCCACGACAAATCGCGCCAACGCGAATGCTATTTTTGAGAGCACTTCAAAAAATTTAAAATTCGACCGCACTCCCCTGAGGACCCGACAATGACCTTTGATGACGAAAAGATGTTATTTGGACAGATATGAATGTATTCTGACCCTCGACAAATCGTGCCAACGCGAATGCTATTTTTGAGAGCACTTCAAAAAATATAAAATTCGACCGCACTCCCCTGACGACCCGACAATGACGTTTGATGACGAAAAGATGTTATTTGGACAGAAATGAATGTATTCTGACCCACGACAAATCGCGCCAACGCGAATGCTATTTTTGAGAGCACTTCAAAAAATATAAAATTCGACCGCACTCCCCTGACGACCCGACAATGACGTTTGATGACGAAAAGATGTTATTTGGACAGAAATGAATGTATTCTGACCCACGACAAATCGCGCCAACGCGAATGCTATTTTTGAGAGCACTTCAAAAAATTTAAAATTCGACCGCACTCCCCTGACAACCCGACAATGACGTTTGGTGACGAAAAGATGTTATTTGGATGAAAGTTAATGTATTCTGACCCACGACAAATCGCGCCAACACGAATGCTATTTTTGAGAGCACTTCAAAAAATTTAAAATTCGACCGCACTCCCCTGACGACCCGACAATGACCTCTGATGACGATAAGATGTTATTTGGACAAAAATTAATTTATTCTGACCCACGACAAATCGCGCCAACGCGAATGCTATTTTTGAGAGCACTTCAAAAAATTTAAAATTCGACCTCACTCCTCTGACGACCCGACAATGACCTTTGATGACGAAAAGATGTTATTTGGACAGAAATGAATGTATTCTGACCCACGACAAATCGCGTTACCGCGAATGCTATTTTTGAGAGCACTTCAAAAAATATAAAATTCGACCGCACTCCCCTGACGACCCGACAATGACGTTTGATGACGAAAAGATGTTATTTGGACAGAAATGAATGTATTCTGACCCACGACAAATCGCGCCAACGCGAATGCTATTTTTGAGAGCACTTCAAAAAATTTAAAATTCGACCGCACTCCCCTGACAACCCGACAATGACGTTTGGTGACGAAAAGATGTTATTTGGATGAAAGTTAATGTATTCTGACCCACGACAAATCGCGCCAACACGAATGCTATTTTTGAGAGCACTTCAAAAAATTTAAAATTCGACCGCACTCCCCTGACGACCCGACAATGACCTCTGATGACGATAAGATGTTATTTGGACAAAAATTAATTTATTCTGACCCACGACAAATCGCGCCAACGCGAATGCTATTTTTGAGAGCACTTCAAAAAATTTAAAATTCGACCTCACTCCTCTGACGACCCGACAATGACCTTTGATGACGAAAAGATGTTATTTGGACAGATATGAATGTATTCTGACCCCCGACAAATCGCGCCAACGCGAATGCTATTTTTGAGAGCACTTCAAAAGATTTAAAATTCGACCGCACTCCCCTGACGACCCGACAATGACCTCTGATGACGATAAGATGTTATTTGGACAAAAATTAATTTATTCTGACCCACGACAAATCGCGCCAACGCGAATGCTATTTTTGAGAGCACTTCAAAAAATTTAAAATTCGACCGCACTCCCCTGACGACCCGACAATGACGTTTGTTGACGAAAAGATGTTATTTGGACAAAAATGAATGTATTCGGACCCACGACAAATCGCTACAACGCGAATGCTATTTTTGAGAGCACTTCAAAAAATTTAAAATTCGACCGCACTCCCCTGACGACCCGACAATGACGTTTGTTGACGAAAAGATGTTATTTGGACGAAAATTATTGTATTCTGACCCACGACAAATCGCGCCAACGCGAATGCTATTTTTGAGAGCACTTCAAAAAATTTAAAATTCGACCGCACTCCCCTGACGACCCGACATTGACCTCTGATGACGAAAAGATGTTATTTGGACGAAAATTATTGTATTCTGACCCACGACAAATCGCGCCAACGCGAATGCTATTTTTGAGAGCATTTCGAAAAATTTAAAATTCGACCATCCTCCTCTGACGACCCGACAATGACGTTTGATGACGGAAAGATGTTATTTGGACAAAAATGAATGTATTCTGACCCACGACAAATCGCGCCAACGCGAATGCTATTTTTGAGAGCACTTCAAAAAATTTAAAATTCGACCGCACTCCCCTGACGACCCGACATTGACCTCTGATGACGAAAAGATGTTATTTGGACGAAAATTATTGTATTCTGACCCACGACAAATCGCGCCAACGCGAATGCTATTTTTGAGAGCATTTCGAAAAATTTAAAATTCGACCATCCTCCTCTGACGACCCGACAATGACGTTTGATGACGGAAAGATGTTATTTGGACAAAAATGAATGTATTCGGACCCACGACAAATCGCGCCAACGCGAATGCTATTTTTGAGAGCATTTCGAAAAATTTAAAATTCGACCATCCTCCTCTGACGACCCGGCAATGACCTTTGATGACAAAAATATGTTATTTGGACAGAAATGATTGTATTCTGACCCGCAACAAATCGCGCCAACGCGAATGCTATTTTTGAGAGCACTTCAAAAAATTTAAAATTTGACCACCCTCCTCTGACGACCCGACAATGACCTTTGATGACGAAATGATGTTATTTGGACAGAAATGAATGTATTCTGACCCACGACAAATCGCGCCAACGCGAATTCTATTTTTGAGAGCATTTCGAAAAATTTAAAATTCGACCATCCTCCTCTGACGACCCGACAATGACGTTTGATGACAAAAAGATGTTATTTGGACAAAAATAAATGTATTCTGACCCACGACAAATCGCGCCAAGGCGAATGCTATTTTTGAGAGCACTTCAAAAAATATAAAATTCGACCGCACTCCCCTGACGACCCGACAATGACGTTTGATGACGAAAAGATGTTATTTGGACAGAAATGAATGTATTCTGACCCACGACAAATCGCGCCAACGCGAATGCTATTTTTGAGAGCACTTCAAAAAATATAAAATTCGACCGCACTCCCCTGACGACCCGACAATGACGTTTGATGACGAAAAGATATTATTTGGACAGAAATGAATGTATTCTGACCCACGACAAATCGCGCCAACGCGAATGCTATTTTTGAGAGCACTTCAAAAAATTTAAAATTCGACCGCACTCCCCTGACAACCCGACAATGACGTTTGGTGACGAAAAGATGTTATTTGGATGAAAGTTAATGTATTCTGACCCACGACAAATCGCGCCAACACGAATGCTATTTTTGAGAGCACTTCAAAAAATTTAAAATTCGACCGCACTCCCCTGACGACCCGACAATGACCTCTGATGACGATAAGATGTTATTTGGACAAAAATTAATTTATTCTGACCCACGACAAATCGCGCCAACGCGAATGCTATTTTTGAGAGCACTTCAAAAAATTTAAAATTCGACCTCACTCCTCTGACGACCCGACAATGACCTTTGATGACGAAAAGATGTTATTTGGACAGAAATGAATGTATTCTGACCCACGACAAATCGCGTTACCGCGAATGCTATTTTTGAGAGCACTTCAAAAAATATAAAATTCGACCGCACTCCCCTGACGACCCGACAATGACGTTTGATGACGAAAAGATGTTATTTGGACAGAAATGAATGTATTCTGACCCACGACAAATCGCGCCAACGCGAATGCTATTTTTGAGAGCACTTCAAAAAATTTAAAATTCGACCGCACTCCCCTGACAACCCGACAATGACGTTTGGTGACGAAAAGATGTTATTTGGATGAAAGTTAATGTATTCTGACCCACGACAAATCGCGCCAACACGAATGCTATTTTTGAGAGCACTTCAAAAAATTTAAAATTCGACCGCACTCCCCTGACGACCCGACAATGACCTCTGATGACGATAAGATGTTATTTGGACAAAAATTAATTTATTCTGACCCACGACAAATCGCGCCAACGCGAATGCTATTTTTGAGAGCACTTCAAAAAATTTAAAATTCGACCTCACTCCTCTGACGACCCGACAATGACCTTTGATGACGAAAAGATGTTATTTGGACAGATATGAATGTATTCTGACCCCCGACAAATCGCGCCAACGCGAATGCTATTTTTGAGAGCACTTCAAAAGATTTAAAATTCGACCGCACTCCCCTGACGACCCGACAATGACCTCTGATGACGATTAGATGTTATTTGGACAAAAATTAATTTATTCTGACCCACGACAAATCGCGCCAACGCGAATGCTATTTTTGAGAGCACTTCAAAAAATTTAAAATTCGACCGCACTCCCCTGACGACCCGACAATGACGTTTGTTGACGAAAAGATGTTATTTGGACAAAAATGAATGTATTCGGACCCACGACAAATCGCTACAACGCGAATGCTATTTTTGAGAGCACTTCAAAAAATTTAAAATTCGACCGCACTCCCCTGACGACCCGACAATGACGTTTGTTGACGAAAAGATGTTATTTGGACGAAAATTATTGTATTCTGACCCACGACAAATCGCGCCAACGCGAATGCTATTTTTGAGAGCACTTCAAAAAATTTAAAATTCGACCGCACTCCCCTGACGACCCGACATTGACCTCTGATGACGAAAAGATGTTATTTGGACGAAAATTATTGTATTCTGACCCACGACAAATCGCGCCAACGCGAATGCTATTTTTGAGAGCATTTCGAAAAATTTAAAATTCGACCATCCTCCTCTGACGACCCGACAATGACGTTTGATGACGGAAAGATGTTATTTGGACAAAAATGAATGTATTCTGACCCACGACAAATCGCGCCAACGCGAATGCTATTTTTGAGAGCACTTCAAAAAATTTAAAATTCGACCGCACTCCCCTGACGACCCGACATTGACCTCTGATGACGAAAAGATGTTATTTGGACGAAAATTATTGTATTCTGACCCACGACAAATCGCGCCAACGCGAATGCTATTTTTGAGAGCATTTCGAAAAATTTAAAATTCGACCATCCTCCTCTGACGACCCGACAATGACGTTTGATGACGGAAAGATGTTATTTGGACAAAAATGAATGTATTCGGACCCACGACAAATCGCGCCAACGCGAATGCTATTTTTGAGAGCATTTCGAAAAATTTAAAATTCGACCATCCTCCTCTGACGACCCGGCAATGACCTTTGATGACAAAAATATGTTATTTGGACAGAAATGATTGTATTCTGACCCGCAACAAATCGCGCCAACGCGAATGCTATTTTTGAGAGCACTTCAAAAAATTTAAAATTTGACCACCCTCCTCTGACGACCCGACAATGACCTTTGATGACGAAATGATGTTATTTGGACAGAAATGAATGTATTCTGACCCACGACAAATCGCGCCAACGCGAATTCTATTTTTGAGAGCATTTCGAAAAATTTAAAATTCGACCATCCTCCTCTGACGACCCGACAATGACGTTTGATGACGAAAAGATGTTATTTGGACAAAAATAAATGTATTCTGACCCACGACAAATCGCGCCAAGGCGAATGCTATTTTTGAGAGCACTTCAAAAAATTTAAAATTCGACCGCACTCCCCTGACGACCCGACAATGACGTTTGATGACGAAAAGATGTTATTTGGACGAAAATTATTGTATTCTGACCCACGACAAATCGCGCCAACGCGAATGCTATTTTTGAGAGCATTTTGAAAATTTTAAAATTCGACCATTCTCCTCTGACGACCCGGCAATGACCTTTGATGACGAAAATATGTTATTTGGACAGAAATGAATGTATTCTGACCAACGACAAATCGCGCCAACGCGAATGCTATATTTGAGAGCACTTCAAAAAATTTAAAATTCGATCACCCTCCTCGGACGACCCGACAATGACGTTTGATGGGGAAAAGATGTTATTTGGACAAAAATGAATGTATTCTGACCCACGACAAATCGCGCCAACGCGAATGCTATTTTTGAGAGCATTTCGAAAAATTTAAAATTCGACCATCCTCCTCTGACGACCCGACAATGACGTTTGATGACGAAAAGATGTTATTTGGACAAAAATGAATGTATTCTGACCCACGACAAATCGCGCCAATGCGAATGCTATTTTTGAGAGCACTTCAAAAAATTTAAAATTCGACCGTCCTCCTCTGACGACCCGACAATGACGTTTGATGAGGAAAAGATGTTATTTGGACAAAAATGAATGTATTCTGACCCACGACAAATCGCGCCAACGCGAATGCTATTTTTGAGAGCATTTCGAAAAATTTAAAATTCGACCATCCTCCTCTGACGACCCGACAATGACGTTTGATGACGAAAAGATGTTATTTGGACAAAAATGAATGTATTCTGACCCACGACAAATCGCGCCAACGCGAATGCTATTTTTGAGAGCATTTCGAAAATTTTAAAATTTGACCATCCTCCTCTGACGACCCGACAATGACGTTTGATGAGGAAAAGATGTTATTTGGACAAAAATGAATGTATTCTGACCCACGACAAATCGCGCCAACGCGAATGCTATTTTAGAGAGCATTTCGAAAAATTTAAAATTCGACCATCCTCCTCTGACGACCCGGCAATGACCTTTGATGACGAAAAGATGTTATTTGGACAGAAATGAATGTATTCTGACCCACGACAAATCGCGTTAACGCGAATGCTATTTTTGAGAGCACTTCAAAAAATTTAAAATTCGACCATCCTCTTCTGACGACCCGACAATGACGTTTGATGACGAAAAGATGTTATTTGGACAAAAATGAATGTATTCTGACCCACGACAAATCGCGCCAACGCGAATGCTATTTTTGAGAGCACTTCAAAAAATTTAAAATTCTACCATCCTCCTCTGACGACCCGACAATGACGTTTGATGACGAAAAGATGTTATTTGGACAAAAATGAATGTATTCTGACCCACGACAAATCGCGCCAACGCGAATGCTATTTTTGAGAGCACTTCAAAAAATTTAAAATTCTACCATCCTCCTCTGACGACCCGACAATGACGTTTGATGACGAAAAGATGTTATTTGGACAGAAATGAATGTATTCTGATCCACGACAGATCGCGCCAACTCAAATCGTATTTTTGCGATCACTTTCAAATATTCAAAATTCTACCATCCTTCTCTAACGACCCGGCAATGACCCTTGATGCCGAGAAACTGTTATTTGAAAAGAAATGAATGTATTCTGACCCACCACAGATCGCGCCAACTCGAGTCCTATTTTTGAGATCACTCCAACTTCCTTTACTCTCATCGTCTGTGAATATTTTGAACGCAATCAAACTTATGTTGATTTTGTGTATAGGTGGGTGCATGTTGAATCATATTAGATTTCATCAGTGTCATAATATTATATCTATAATTCATCAGTACATTTTTTTTGACTGAAAACTTCTGAAATTCGGTCAGAACGTTCTTGAAATAATTTTTTTCCACTATGATTCGGAATTAGCTCGTCGAGGAGGAAGGTTTGCAATATCTTGATAATATGATGGGGCGATTGTATTTTTAACGTAACAGTCAGTTGATTAAAAATTCACAGAGTCTTTTTCAATTTTACCATAATTCACTGCATTTTTGTAAAATTATCTTGAAAATTACCTTTATATCCTCCATTGGAGTCTCCCGCGACCAATATTCCGTGAATAGGATTTAAAACTGTTTGAGGGCCGCTGGCTACACTCACCAACGTCTGCACATTGTGAATCCCATTCTTATTCGCCGATGGACGGTAATGCTGACTCAAATCAGGCGGATGAGATGGCCGATCGGGATTCTGCTCGCCGTAGGGATTTCCGTCGGAAACGGGCAGGTAGTGATGACTCAGATCTGGAGCGTGAGGTGGCCTATCCGGGGGCTCGTGCTCGTAGAAGGTGTTTTGAAGGGGTTTCAAGAATATTTCGTCTTCGGGTCGGATGTTGCCCAGCGTTGCCGGTTTCAGCGAGGGCTGGTAGTTCTGATCGGACGGTTTGTGGTGCGATGATTTGTCGATGACTAGGGTACAGTCTAGTTTTTTTATGTACAAGTCGAAGTCGGTGTCAGCGACGGTCCCGATGGGTTTCAAGTCGGCCGTTTCTTTGATGGCGTTGACGCTGAGTTCGCAGGTGGCGTTGCCTTTGGCTGATATTCTGAAAGTAGGACTGTTATAGTTAATAATATTCAGAGCGCAGATTGCATCTTGATTTCACAGTAACAGCATCCTGTACGTAGTAAGTATGGTTACTTACCCAAAGGCGAATGCCTTGCAGGAATTCCTTTGCTCTGAGCAAGCTTTCTTGCAGTCAGCTACGGTGTTATGTGTGAAAGTTTTGTAAACTTTGTCAGGGTTCAGTCTCTCGCCGATAGCCAATCGCTCGAAACAATCTGAAAAATGCCATACAAGAAAACGTTTTCGAATCTATACGAGATGTCGTTCGTGCGGAACACCCAGTATAGCGTTTGTGCGAATATTGCCGCGCCGTGTATATTCACATCGGGACTTGAAGTAGGTCGTGTATCTTTTTCATGTCGCGAAGAAATCTCCTGCGGCGCGAAAAATATCTCAAGTTCATTAACATATTTCACGATCAAGGACACTGATTCGCAACTGTTTTAACAGTTAGATTGTTTTTGTAGCACTATAATTTGATCATCAATTGCTGTGCTGTTAACTCATGGATATGATCACAAGAAAACAACTGTGGGCATTCGATTTTGTAGAAGTTATGGAATTATTTTTGAATTATAACATTTCATTATTTCTTTCAAATATTTGTTAAAAAAACATTTTTTTCTGGATTTAGTTTGTCTTATTGAAAGTTTTTTTCCCATACTTTTTGGGTGTTTTTCCGAATGCATCATCATTTAGTATACTGAATTCACTGTCCATTGGTAGAAATGCAATTCCTCCAGTCTGTTTAATAATCTTTTTACTAAAAACTCTGGCAAGAAACTTACATGACACAGTTCGTAGGTACTTGTAGACAACGTTTACACTGTGTCTCACATCTTATGGTACCACCCCCATAACTCCTGTAATTTTTGCAGTAGAATTCTGGATTTTGTGGCACATTCTCCCTAGAGTACTTCTCAATTTTTTCAATCTTTCTTAGGGGAGTTACTAGGAACTGCATAAATTGCAGTGCTCACTAGTAATTTTCACCTATATAGTTTATTTTGTTGAGAATATTTTGAAAGTTGTAGAACATATATTCTTCTGAGCGTTTTTCTATAATACAGGACTGGCGTATTGAAATCAAAGAGAGAGAAAGAGAGAGAGAGAGAGAGGAGAATTGTTGACGTTTAATTCCTTTTTTATAATGAGCCTTTAGAATCAGCACAAAATTTTGCAAATAGAGGACGAATTTCAAGTGGATCTGATGATTTTGTATTTTTCATGATTTTTAGGGGTCTACCCCTTTGGACTTTTGGCCTTTTTTCGAGTATTTCATTTTGTATGCCGATCGACTTGAAATTCACAGGGTATACTAATGTGACCATTCTGGATCGACTGGCGTTCGCAGAATTACTCTATCTTCAACCATTCGCGAGTTGAAAAGTTCATCTGGAGTTGAGAGGGGTAATTTTTCGCAATTTTTCAAATTTGTGTTTTTTTTTCGATTTGTCCAATATTTTTTTAAATCGATTAACTTGAATTTCACAATTATACCAATTTGATCATTCTGAATCGATTGGAGTTCATAGAGCTAAATGACAGATGAGCTACGCAGCTCACGTCAATGCCATGGATCAGTTGAAGTCACAGTCATCTTACGGTTTGACACTTGGGTGTCAGAAAGTGTACCCTGACACACGTACACGTATCAAACGCGTTTTAAACTTGGCTATGGTCGGAAGATCTGCATTGAAATTTTAATATCAACGATAACATTGATTCATCAGTTATCGGCTACACAGATTCAAAAAGTTCCGAGGACCATCACAAGTTTTTTGAAATATTACATCTGCATAAAATTAAAAAATGACACTGGAATTGAGTCGCACTGTAGACGCAGAGAGTTACCAGAAATAGCCGATAAGAAATATTCGGAGAGGAAAATTGAGCTTGAGATCTATTACATAGGGCAAAGAAATAAATGGTTGGGTATGAAATATTCATCAGGAGGAACATTATAAACATTTCAGACTGCATGAAAATAAGAAAATAACTTAGAAGAATTCAAATTTTCAACTGGTAATTCATGGTGCTTTGTATTTTTTGGAATGAAGGAAACATTCAACAAAGTTTTAGATCATGAAAAATGTTTTGGAAACATCGAGGAAACAATATTAAATGACATTTGAGAGGGAAAACTTTTCTTCCACTTCTGGTGGTAATCTGGCCAATATAAGTCACCACATTTTTGTTTTTTTCCAATTCGTTTTTCCGTCTGGTGCGTATCACTTGATTCTCTTTTCTGTGAAAACAGCAAAACTAGATGACTAGCTGATATGGAAAATTCATTTGTATGAATTTTAAATGGCCTTGAAAGATGTTATCCCATCATTTTCGAAAATGAGAACAAGTTTGTTTCATGGAATATCTTCTAGAGCTTTCAAATCCTACTCCAGATCAAGTTTCAAAAAGTTGTCAAAACCAAAAAATAATAAATGATTTTTTTTCAAATACTCCTTTAAATTGACATTGTTCTCTTTTTCAAAAAGTATGAATTTATCACTGACTAGATGATTACATTGCAGGTTTATATCTGCAGATGTGCTCTTCAAGGATTGCATTGTACACGAGAAGTTACAATAATCTACCTGAAAGAAGAAAATAGGGTCACGCAATTGAACAAGGTAAGTTACAAAGCTTATTGGCCATCTCAAATTATGCCAAAAAATTATAATATCCCACCCTAAAAACTTCCCACATATAAACTTTTAATAGAAACGGACCATGAATTCAAAACTTTTATTTTTCATTAAAATTTCATACTGTTTCTTCAAACCAAAATTTCAGTTAACTGAATGATTGGACAACTAGACCATGATTGCCGAGTACCCTTATTACTGATTACTCGTCAGTGTCAAAATATGCTTAAGATTTTGAACTCTTATACAGGGGGTCCTTCCGAGAACTGCATCGATCAATATATAGAAAACCATAGGTGGGCCGAATTTGAAAATTTGGGAGTTCACTATGTTGCTATCCGGCTAAGATTGTGGCACTTCCGGTTGTACACTGTTTTTCGACAATTTTCTGACAATTTTTCATAAAATGCTGCGTTTATCACACGTTTCTATACAAGTCTAAAATTATTAAAGTGAATAAGCCCGGTGTCTTTCATACTGCCGAAATAATAACGTTAGTGCCTAATTTCCGTCTGTTTTTCTAGGCAGGAAAAGGTAATTTCGTGTATTTTTAGTTACTCTTGCATTCCTTTTTTTTCTCCAGAATACTTTTTCTAACTTTTTCTTTTTTTTTAAATTCTTTTTCTTACTTATAAGTACATACTTTTTTATACTGTTTCATACTTTTTTGTACTTTTTCGTAAATTTCCTTATTGAAACCTATTTTTTTAAATCATTTGTACTCGCATGTAAATACTCGAGTTACATTTCGACGATTTTATGTACACCTACTTTTGAAGTGACACACCCCTCTTACGGATACCAAAAAATCTTAAATTGTAATTTTTTTTTAGTTTTTTCTATGCCAACTTACCGCTTAGTATTGGAGTCAGCTGATTGTCGATACTCAACGCGCCGACGATGCTCAAAACGGCCAAACCCGTCGTCATTGTTGCCAGCCAAAAACTCGCGAACATTTTCCGAAAATCACTTTCGTTCGGACACCAACCAGCACATCACAGCATCCGCGCCGCAACAAACGAATCGATTCAGTAATAATTGCCGATCAAATTTTTTGCATCGCCACACCGGCTAATGGATCGATCGTCTTCAATTGTTCACTTTGCTCCAGCCCATGTCTTGCAACACAGGATGGTCGAGACGTCGGAGGCGGACTAATGGAGAACCAGAAGGTCGTGCGATCTGCTCGAAGACGTCTTCGTTGTGGTTGTCCGCCCCGCGGGTGATATCGGACCGTCAAACTCGCTTGATTATACGGCGAGGAAGGATTCGCGTTTTTTTTTTTTTTTTTTTCGGTTCGTCGTATGCTAAACTGGTCAGCGTAGTGTGTGTGGTTGAGAGTGGTGAGAGAGACAGCAGAAATAGAATAAACGCAAAAAATATTCTTGAAAACATGGTTTTATTGATGAACTGTTGATCTAAAATAGCTATTTATGATGTTTTGTTTACGGATAGAAATCACTTTACTCACTAGTTACATACAATATTTTTTCTACAACTGTCCAAAAGAGACAACCAAAACAGAATTTCTTCTCAAATATGAAACCAATTCCGTAAACTTGTGCTGATGTTGATATTATTGCGTCATATCAACGTTGACATCATTTTCGATTAATAGAACAAGAGCACAGACGATTTTTGGGTAAAATTTTTGGTCAATAATGACTCAATCTGAAATGCTTCAATGGCAAATAAACTCAGCATTTAGTTGAAGTAAATAATCCGGTAGGCCAGAAATTGCAGAAAACAAACACCAGTGTTCGGTATGCATCAACAAAGATTTTTTTTAATGTTGTGTTTTCCAAATTTGAGATGTTCTTTTGATTCAATATTTTTTAACGGTTTGAGAGCGTTTTTTACTTGGACTATTTTCACAACGAAATGAGTTTAAAATTGATTTAAGGGAGGAGAGGAGAGAAATACTTATCGGAAAAAAATTCGTAAATTACTTACGAACAAGTATAAAAGATTTGATGATTTTACTAATTGAAAGAACTTTCGAATAAGGTATCAGTCGACCTCCAACAAATTTAAAAAAAAACTCTCAAAAGTGCAATTAATTGCTTCTTAATTATTGTATGTAACCGAGTTCGTTTTGAATACCGTATTTGGATCTACACTCTGAAGGGTTTTCATGACAAATTCAGATCGATTTGAGAATATTCTAGGATTTTGACATTCGACAGCTCTTTCGCCTAATTTTTGTTCAATTTTGTTGTTTTTTATGGTCGATGAAAAAATTAAAATTTGGCATTCATTTTAAAATGCCAATTCAGATACATGCGTGCTCTTTCATTCAATTGACAAACCATCATCCCACATGGCCTAATAATTTTCAACATGTTTCTTTGTTGGTTATTGAGTTCAAATAAACTTTAACTTTTAAAATGTACAATGTTTTATACATTTCGATACTTCCTGTTGCTTGATTGAGTATTTACTTCCAGGCAAGCACTGAAGATGACGCAAGTCGAAAGCGCTTTGCAATAATTATTAAATTCATACGAAACTTCGCTTCATTCAAAAATTTAAAAGTTGACTATGGAAACCATACGTCATTTGATAACAGTTGCTACTACTGTGATATTTTATTTTCATTCATCAGCGTTATAAAAAGCCGTCAAAAGAAAGTTTGGAGAAATTGGGGAATTGATCTAGGGTGAATTCAATGGTTTGATAGCTGCTGGACTGTCAGATATTATTGCTATTTCTCCAATGGTTGAAAAGAAATGGTTGTCCACTTCAACCGAGAGAACTCCTAGTCTTTGTTCTCTGTTAACTGTATTTTGATCTATCGACCAATTCTTATGGTGTACTACCTGGAATGTGGGTGTCCTTCAGCCACGTATTCACGTGTATTTCCAGCCACGTATTTACGCTTATCTAAAGCCACGTATTTACGTGTATTTCCAGCCACGTATTTACGCGTATCTGAAGCCACGTGTGTACGTGTATTTCCTGCCACGTATTTACGCATATCTTCATCCACGTATTTACGTGTATTTCCTGCCACGTATTTACGCGTATCTTCAGCCACGTATTTACGTGTATTTCCAGCCACGTAATTATACATATTTTTCAGCTACGTATTCACGTGTATTTTCAGCCACGTGTTTACGCGTATCTTCAGCCTCGTATTCACGTGTTTATCAACAATGAACCCATGCTTATCCATTGTGTTATTGCCAGTTGGTATAAAAGCCAGAAAATATACCACGACATCGTATAACATCAGTAGCTGACCAGTATATTCACTTTTGTCCGGGGAGTAAATTTTTCGAAGGTCGAAATCCCTGACACATCTCTTCGTTTCGGAATAAACTTGATTATTATTCACGGTTGGGATGATCACAGAGGTAGAGAGGTGAGATCTTCGTAGTAGATATGCGAATAAAAAATCACTATGCCTCAAGCTAACTGGCACCTCATTATAAAAATTAATTGTTTTCGATGCAAATTTGTTTTAGTACTAGAGCGCCTTAGTTAGGAATGATCTAAGCAGGAAATGTGGATTATTAACTTTGTTGTGAGTGATGATTCACTGTGTGTCAGCGGTATTGTATATGCATTGTTCGAGGTGTAATTGAACCTCGAGGAAAATGTGATGGTCGATACTTGGAAGTCACAAGGTATTTTGTGTACGAAGGAATTGAGAACAACTTTACTGGCAAATGATTTATCATCTGTATTTTATAATTCCTCACGCCAACTATAGATAACTGTCGTTGCCATTTATTATTCTTATTTTTTTTACTTCAGTCGCCTCCAGGGATTGAAAAAAAAACCTCACTTAATCCGAATACAGAAACGTATAGGCATGGATAATGGCTTCTCTCCTCTTGGAGGTACATTCCTTGGACGATTTTTCAATCAAAATAATTAGTTTTTGCAATCATTTTGAAAATTCCAAATTAATATCTGACCATTCTGAATCGATTGGAGTTTGAAAAATTGATCTAGATATCACCGTTTTCGATACATATTTAACATTTTTTGATTAATTTCAACAAATTTCAAATCGATCGGAAAACTGTATCACTGTTTTATTTTTGTACTCCTTTCGCCAACTATTTAAATTCTTTTTTTGTACTCTAATCGGTCTCTTTAGGTTGAAAAAAAAAAATTATTCTTGATTCAAAAACTCTTAGTTATTCCATGTTTCATGGATAATTCAGTTTGATTGATCTTATCGCCACTCTTTAGAGGTATATCCCTATTTTTTATTTCTCCCGCCAACTATAGGTGACCTCCTTCGCCAAATATTTGAATTTTTTATTTTGTACTTTAGTCGCCACTGAAGATTGAAGATTGAAGCTCAATATATCCGAATATAGAAAAAACATATAGTTCAATTGATCTTTTGGACACTTTTTCAATCACAATAATTTCTCATCAAAATCATTTTAAGAATATCCGAATGGAATAATCTGACTATTCTGGATCGACTGGTCTTCGAAAAATTATTCTAGGCATCACCGTTTTTGAATGTATAATTTATCTGAATTTGAAAGGCGTTATTGACTCTGATAAACTTTTTATTGAAAGAGTGTATTGATTTTCGTAAAATTCAACATTTTTTTAATGACTTGAAAGAATTTCAAACCGATCGGGGGTCTATTATTGCTATGGTGAATTTTTTATGAAACATCTGCATGTGTTTAATCCTCCCGCCAACTATAATAATAATAATAATAATAATACTAGTGCTTTGTAGTGCCTACCGAAAGTGTAGTACCAAAAGTACAGAACCAACTCTTTACCGCTATTGGAATGAATAAAACAAGTATATGAATACAAAAAATATATATAATTTCTACTGGTGCACAAAACAATTGAATACATTTGTGAATATTTTTGTTACGGATCCTAAAAAATTGCACTTCAATTACAAAGAAAAAACTACAGTAGATACAAAATATACAGTTAGGGGACTATTACTACAAAATACTTTTTGCGGGCAGTGCTAACAAAAATATTAACAAAAAATAATAATTGTCGATATTACCAACAGAAATAAAATATATAAACAATAATTGTTAGACACTAGCTTAAATTTTCACCAGTAGTAAGATCTAATAAATTAGGAAAATGTACAGATTTTTTGAAGTAAAGAAATATGTTTCGAACATTATATTCTTTAATTATTATTATTTAACAATAGCTATACCATTACCCCTTGCCAACCCTCAAGATTTTACAAAAATGGCTATTCTACAATTCCATAAAGCACATCTTGTTAACCTTTCATTAAAACACTTTTTCTCGTCCATCAATATCTGCAAAAAGTTATTATCAATCAGTTCCATAGAGGAAAAAACTAATATATTGTTTTTTATAAGAAAATATCCACGACTCGAGCCGTTTTAATGAAATATTAACAATACATTGGTACTTTACATATCATAACAGTCAAAAGAAATGTAACAGCCATGCGAGATACATTTCAGTTTTTTTTTTCTAAATATGACTGCACAAGTAATGGCTCATGAGATTTTCATCAAAATTGAAATAAATGAATTGATAAATCAATGTGAGAGGAGCGGGAGAAAAATATTTTTGTAGTGAAAAGAATATCAATGATGGATGAGTTGAAGTCACTGGAGAAGACGTTTCACAAATGATAGATTGAGTCTGCGTGTGGTTCATGAATATT
The DNA here is from genome assembly GCA_958502065.1 of Chrysolina americana. Lineage (NCBI taxonomy): Eukaryota > Metazoa > Arthropoda > Insecta > Coleoptera > Chrysomelidae > Chrysolina > Chrysolina americana. Next base: position 52,607,444 of record OY293421.1, on the reverse strand, counting down.
TCAATAAGTATAAAATCAGAGAAGTCTAGATCAATTTCGACCCAGAGGTGTCATCTAGAAGTTTTCAATGAAATTATGATATGTTTTGAAATAAAAAAAACAATTGCTTCGCCATCTTACGAATGTCGACAAGAGCTAGATGCATATTTTTTTACAATTTGATATTTGTATAAATATTGATATCTGCAAATCCTTTATTCATCTTTGTATTTTTATATATAAAAAATTATATACTTGAGGTATCGATGAACCGAACGGTATCTCAGAAGACCCTGTACATAATATTACATCCTGGGATATCTCATAAAATTAACATGGATTGTTAGATTACTTCAAGACCAATAATAGCCAGACATTAACGATTGCCAAAACTTCCTTAATCCTACATTTTAACATAAAATCTCTATACAAAAAAAATCAATTATAACCTCCCATCAACAAATAATATAGCATGCTGCTGTGATGTTGAATTCACACGATAAATCATAGATAGTTCTTCAACACTGTATATTCTACCAATAACAATTAGTTTTGACAATGGATAACATCTCCAAGCATTCTGTAATCTAGACCTAAAGCAGAACCCTAAGTTGTCGTGGTCCGGAAAAAATATTTCATAAACACGGGAAACACTTCATTTCTCAATAGAATTTCGTTTGTCATGCCATAATTCGAAGATATGGAATTGGAAGACAGACCAAAGAGTATTACTTTGTATTATAATCGTTTACGAATTTGTTTTAGCTCTAAAACTTTCATTAAATTCCTGTTTATCTATCAATGATAATTATTACTATTTTTGTTATCGTTTGTTATTATATTAAAACATTCGCCACAAGAGATTTGATTCACCTATACTTGTTTTTTGGTACTATCGTATTAGAATGAGAGTAGTAACTGCCTCACTCTCGCTTTGGAACTTTCACATCGCGATAGGCTCCGCCCATTCAAGATGGTCGTCACCCTTCGACCAATCAGAGAGCGGTATAAATTCAATCAGGTATCGATTAAGTATTGACCAGTCGAGTCAGTGTTTGAAGAATATCGCTATCTGATTGGTCAAGTATAGGGTGGTATTTTTGATGTAAATAAATGTATCAGACAATCATATGGCATTCCTTACTATTGAGTTTGACTGGGGAATAATCTAGGATAAATCGATGTTTTAGGGAAGGAATGTGGTACATAAATGAAAACGCCTTTTATTTTCTTTGTAACATTTTTATTTTCCAACAAACTCATCTGCTTCTCGAACAAATATAACTCAACTGTTCGTAATGGCCAAAACTTCGGAAGATAAACTTGTGTATTTTCAAATGATAAGGACTCGAGGTTGGCGTATTTTTTTAAAAGAATCCAATTGAATAGGGAGTGATTACTATTGGTATCATGAACGCATTTCAGTGTTTTGTCATTGAGGGAATTGAACGATGATATGAACTGGTTATTTGATGAGAAATTAATGAGCAGTTCAGGTCTTTAGAAGTTTAGGACTCCAATATATCGAGTAACATAAGCTTGATTCGAATTCCAACTGATACCATTGTAGAAATCCATAGAAAAACAAAAACGATACAAAGAAAAGGAAAGGATCTTCAAAAACTCACCGAGGAGACGAATGCAAAAGAACCTCGTAAAAAATTGTTGAAAAAGTGTTTACGTAATATCTTTTCAGGTAATAATGCTCTGCAGATCACCAGCCGGCTTGGTTTCGTTGCCTGAAACTGAATTTCGTTCGGAAGAAACGAAACCAGCTTGGTGAAGAAAACCGAGATATAGTTCTATTTTATAAATATTCTATAATCTATCTCATATAATTTATACATATACATCTCTTTATATATAGTATTTTATAAAACCATGTGTCACCAAATAAAACTTAGCTAATAAAAAAAAAGCACCGCGTTGAAAAATAGTAAAAACTTACCGATTTAAGCATACAGTCTTTCTATATTGTATCGTATTTTAGCTAGAATACGTCTAAAACTAAAGTGATTTTTCGAATATTGAAACAGTCCCATAAGAAGGCAACCTCTCTCGAACGATTTAGATGATTTCGATAAATTAATTCTCAGTCCGTTCCTATACGACTGGGTTAATATTTCAGTATACGTTAGGAATATGAACGCAGCCTAAACTATCATTTTTATAAACTAAAATAAGTGTTTACTATTTCCGAACTTGGTAGCCGAACGTTATATAGTATCAATAGTGTATAGAACTTTAAATCTTACGTGTAGAATAGCGTGTAACTCAAGTGGCAGATATATGCATATAACTTTCACATTCGAAAAACCGCAAAACGTTAGCTTCAAACACAACTAAATCAGCACCTAGGATTCAGAACGCCGACACTCAGCTTCTAGCGGACGTTGGCCGGACTTCCGGGCACCCCCCAGTAGATATCATAACAAACAACAAATGAAAAGTTGTACTTTTAAATCAGGGCCTGGCTCAACAACATTGTTTCGCGGTTCTTCAAACGAGTATCGGGGGATGATCTGCTTTCACTCGTCACAACAATCAATGTTACTCCATATTAACGAAATTATAAATTTATATTATTTATGTATTTAAGGCCGATACATTCAGTATGAAGGAATCTGAAACAAAAGAAAAATCAATATCTGGTAGCTTAAAGTGGAGTGGTATAGATGTGAAGGGAACAGTTCACAAAATCATCTGAATACATTGGCCAAAGTGGTCGGAAGATGCAAACAAGGGTATTGGAACATAATAAAATCAGTGAAAAATCTTTAAACCCTGATCTTAAATGTTACAACATCAGAAGCTCATTCGGCAATCATATCCTAAATTCAGACATTGTTTACTTATCTGTCAACACTTCTTTTCTGGGGCACAAGGCATAATGATAACATATCATTTTTAGTATTCTTTTTTTCGTTCCGCAAGTTCTGAAAAAGATTAAATGTTTCCTCTCCATGTAAGTAACTCATGGTCCTTGGAACATTCATATATGAGGCTAAAAAAGGATTCTACTGAATTCTAAAAATGAATAGGAGTTGTGGAGATGATTTTGTGAGTTTCTCCCTACTAAAAAAAACGGCTATGGGAAAGTACGTGGTGCTCCGGACAGATCAGTTTCACCCTTTATGTTCATCAAACTTGAATGGTAGTTTTCTTCGAAGATTATTTATATTCAAATACCCATTCAGCACTACTGATTTCATGAATGATATTTTTAAAGCTCGAAATGTAAGTGGCATTGCCACTTTTTAGATATAGAGTAGCAATTGATACAGAAAAGCATACATATAATTTAGGAGTGAGAGGCCGCTCTTACGAACTTTTTGTCAAATGTTGGTTCCATATTCTTCACATGGTAGGAATGTGTCTAGAAAGGGGCATTTTAAGAAATATTAACCCTGGTTTCTTTTGTATCTGACTTTCTATACCTTTTCCAGTTGTATTTCAGAAAGCGTCAACTCAATTTCAGAAAGCGTCAATTAAATTTCAGAATAGTGAGTTGAATTTCAGAAAGTGTTGTTTGAATTTCAGAAAAGTCAGTTCGATTTCAGAAAGCATTAATTGTGTTTGAGAATAATCAATGTGATTTCAGAAACCATCATTTGAGTTTCAGAATATTCGAGGATAATATAACAAGACCTTGATAAATAGTTGACTATTTTTATCCCATCAATATTTCGACTGTATTTTATAATAATTGAACGAGACATTATTTTGACATTAATAATCTGATGAAAACCCGAGAGCGAAGCACGAGGGCTTTCATCTCTGATTATTAATGCCAAAATAATGTCGAGTAAAATTAATAAATACAATACAAATTTAGCAGCAATAACATAGTCGACAATTAATCAAGGTCGTGTTATATTTATAAAGATTATTTCTCGAATCCAATTCTTTATATCAGTTATATGAATGACACTGTATTGTCAGGGATTGTAGCCTCGATTACCCTATGTATCTCTGCATTTTTGGTTTCTCCAAACCGATTCATTTTAAAATACTTATACAGCTTCAACACGATTGATTTTATTTGACGTTTACGATGTATTTATTTAGAGTACTGTCAGATGCACAGATTCTTTGATATAAAGGTATCATGCTGAATAGTCAATGACTATTATTGTGTACCATGCAAATAGTAGCTACCAGAGCGTGTTGACTGGTCCTGTCAAATAGGAAACAAACGAATGATTGGTTGATGACTGATAATTAATAGACGAAAGAAAAAATCAATTGTATATCGCGAAATATAATGTATTTCGAAATTTATCATTATCTGTCACTTTTTATAAAATTCAAATAATTTTTCTGAAATTATCCATACTTTTTCTGAAATTGAAAATTTATTTTTGTAGACACTATTATCAACTGAAGTTTTATCACTTATCAGACAATATCAACAAAATAATGTATCAATTAAAAATAGAATATCATCTGCTCGTAGATTTTTTCTGTACCGATGATTCTAATTCCCAATAGCGAATTTAACGCCCAACTGGCATATCTTCAATAGCTATTGCAGCCTCCAATATTTACCAAATCGAGCCACGCAAATTCAACTTTGTGATTTCCGTATTTTAGAAATCATGCTTTCTGAAATTATTTTCACGTTCTCTGATATACAAGTGACACTTTCCGAATTCCATATGATACTTTCTGAAACCCAAGTTGATTGAAATACCATTGATGTTGTCTAAAATAAAATTGACTTTTCTGAAATTCAACTGATGCTATTTGAAATCCAACTTAGTATTCTGAAATACAATTGATGCTTTCCGAAAATCATCTCCCTAATCTGAAATACAATTGATACTTTCCGAAATATAAGTGGCTATTCTGAAATTCAAATGACGCTTTCTGAAATACTACTGGAAAAAGTTGTAGTGTGGATTCGTGATTTTTCAAGTGCAGAATTCTGATCCGTTGTTTTGGAACACCACGTACATCGCACGACGACCTGACTGAAATACCTGAAAAACCCAGTGTGGCATGATATTTCGGGCGTAGCCCATTTCGGCCCGAAAATGTGAAATACCAGGTAAGATGAATTTTAATGAGCTTGGGTAAATGCCCATTTCGGCCCACAACGATAGGTAAACTAATTAAAATTGAAGGATATTTATAGTGATACCAATAGATTTTTAATTGCGCGTACGATCATGTTGAGTGCCTTATCACTGGATATATTACGGAATATAATACTGTAGTAAAACTGCACTAACTAATTTTCCTAATTTATTTAAAACACTATTTACAACAATTATTCACTAAACGTTTACTATTTCAATTTATTTCTACTGTGGCTATCTATCAGCGAACTCTGGAACTGTAACTAACTCTCCATTCTGACTGTCCCGCTTATATACTCCTAAGCAGTTTCCATTCACGGCTCTCGAATATTCCGGAGTATAGAACATTTCATCTAGATGGCTCTTCGAATAGTATCGAACAATCGATTTATTCCAGCTTGTTCTCGGCGATCCGTACGCCAGCAGATATGCAGTTGTAGTTGAACGAGGGTGCATAATTAATTAGATCAGGGCCGGTCTCGGGGCCGGTCTCGGGGCCGGTCTCGAAATCGTTACAATACCAATATAATACCAATAAAAGTTTTAACCTAATTCTGTGGAATGTTCATCGTCGACGACCAAAAAAGACGATTTTTTATATTTTTTGACTCGATTGTTCCTGAACGAACTAACCTGGTGACAGATTCGCTTTTTTGCAAGGCTGGAAAATCTGTTGTTCCACCCTTCTGTATTGTAAAACGAATCAAATATGGTCTAGTTAGGTACCTAATTACTAGTCCACCGTTAAACCCTCCGGGCCGAAATGGGTTCATTTAAAATAGGTACATTTTGTGTTTGGCGCCGAAATGGGCTCTTTTTATGCACGGTACCTGCCATCTCGGGCCGAAATAGGTAACGCCCGATATTTCACCAACGAACGCAGTTTCCAGATATTTTATTTCCGGCTGTATAGCTATCGTTTGTTTTACTTACAGTAGCTACCCTGGACTGCCATTCGCGACAGATCTGGGGACTTGTTCAGCAGTCTCAAATGTCCACGCTGAACAGCTCCTTATGCAACGGAGGGAAATCCAAATAGGGCGCAGCCCTCTTGAGTTTGCTCAGGGTGTTCATGTGAAGGACACTCACTTCTCTGAAAAAAAAAATGTAACCGTGATAAAATGTATCGTTATTGGTCGATTTGGTTGGGATTCAATCGAAGAGTGAGATAGAAGTGGTCTAGAGGTGAATTTGACTTTAACACATTATACAGCTTTCAGAAAAATACACTCAAAATAAAAATGGACTAAAAGTAATTCCACGTATTCAAATAATACGAAAAAAAGGAAATCAGAGTTTTTGTCGCGATTCCATTAGTTAGTATTTGCTCCATTTGTTCTAGAGCTTTCTTAGGACCATATGAATCTAAGTAAGTGAAAATTGATGAATTTTACATTTTTTATGTGAACGTACAGAGGCCCACTCTGTTCTGTTTTCAAACTAGATAGATGAAAAAAAAACTGATGGCTGTGTTTGAGGGTCAAATTTTATGGCAAACTTAATGGTGAAAACCGCATATCGATATCAATCATCGTTTCTGAGTTGCAGTATGTTTTTCAAAAATGTGCATTTTCGATAAGTTGCTGTAACTTTTTTCCTGACAAAAATTTCTTGTTTCTATGATAACATCTTCAGAGCACTTTTCTACGTGGAATTCAATGATGTAAGTAACTCATTTTTTGAAACAAGTTATCCATAGTTATTGATGGAAACATTTCTGCATATTTCAATAAAGCTTAAACTTACCTTTCCAAAGGTGTAGCACATTTGATGTTTTGATAGAGTAATCTTTGAAATACAGAGCTTTTAGGTTTTTTCACGTAGACTTTGAAACGCACACTTTGAACAAGTAGGCTTTGGACAACGCGGTGATAAAACAGAATGCAAATGTTTACTGGTAGCTGTCAAATTTTGATTTAAGCAGTAAATACGCTCTTTAATTCGTGGTTTCTGTTCAATTTTCAAACACATTCGCAATGAAGTATGAGAGTTATGAAAAATGGGATATGATAGTCTGTTTTTTACAAACCAGGAAAAATGCAGAAGTAGCAAGCAGTTTGTATCAGGAGAGGTTTCCAGAAAGAAGACAACCTTTGAGAGACATTTTCGCAAGATTGCGACACAACCTAATTGATGGTGGTCAATTTGAAAAGAAAAGGCCAAAACTAGATTAATTTAATAACGATAAGGAGTTAGAAGAAATAGTTGTTTTAGGAGCTGTTGAAAATAATACCAAAACGTCAATGCGAAATTTGAAAATATCAAGAAGCCTACCAAGAACTAACGTTAGGCGGATTTTGAGAAAGCACTAATAAGCCATACAGGACTAGAAAAGCTCATGAACTCAAACCAGGAGATTTTGAACGCTGCATGGATTTTTGCCAGTGGTTCCTTGAAAATTGTAACCAAGAGCGTGATTTTTTGTTGAATTGTATTTGGACAGACGAAGCTTATGTAAGCAGTGCCGGCATTTTCAATCGCTACAATTCTTATACTTGGGCACAACAAAATCCTCATTCTATTGTGAAGCAGAAAGGTCAAAGAAGATTTGGATTTAGTGTGTGGGCAGGTGTTTTCAGGGTTAGAATTATCGGCCCGTTTATTTTTGATGGCACTCTCACATTTCAGAGGTATGTAGAAATTTTGAGGCAAAATATTGGACTCCTTTTTGATGAATTGCCACTAATAGAGCCCAGAAAAATATATTTTCAACAAGACGGGGCTTCACCTCAGAACACTGCAATTATCACCAACTTATTGGCTGCAAATTTTGATAATTATTGGATAGCCAATACCTCTGGGGAAAGTTGAAAGATCTTCTTTTCAAATTGCCGACCAATTCTAGATACGAATTGGAAGCGGCATTGATGTAAAGTTTTGATTCCGTCACTCCTATCGAACTAATTGATTTGGCAAAAAACGTTGAGAAAAGGTGTCGCCTGTGTGTAGGAGAAGCTGGTAGACATTTTGAACACCTTCTCTGGAGAAATATATTCCATTGTTTGTTCTTTATCGTTATTATCATTGTTGGAGTTTCATTTATTAGTAGTTAATATAATATAAATTGTTATCAGTTTTATTGAAATTATGAGTTTTGATTACTGCTGTGAAAAGCTTTCTCAACATTTGCTAGCTACGAACAATTGCTTTCCGTTTTATCGCCACGTCGTCCAAAGCCTACTTGTTCAAAGTGTGCGTTTTAAAGTCTACATGAAGAAATCTAGATGCTCTGTGCAGGAATATACAAATGACTCGTTTGAATAAAACTCATAACTATGGATATCTTATTTGAAAAAATAAGTTACAGCATTGGATTCTACGTAAAAAAGTTCTCCGGAAATGTTTTCATAGAAACAAGAATTTTTTGACAGAAAAAAAGTTACAGCATCTTTTCGAAAATGCACATCTTCGAAAAACAAGCTGTAACTCAGAAACGATAATAGATATCGATATCCGGTTATCACCATTAAATTAGTCATAAAATTTGAACCTCAGACACAGCTATCAGTTTTCAAATAGTTTGAAAACCGGAGTTTCCCTTTAAAAGTGTCCAATTTGTCGCACTCTGTACAAGTACGCTATGAAACATTAATATTGGATTCTCATACGAGTACAATAACTGGCAATGTTGCTGATGATTTGCGCATGATCAGGTGTGTTCCATGCCTCCTACCGCTTATATTAGCTTTCTAGTTCTATGGGTTCTGTGTCTAGAGATCGCAAAACTGACGAAATCTAATAGTATTTGTTTTCTCAACACAATTCCTACCTCAGTGACGGAACCTTCGTCAAAAGTGCGTCGAATACAGTCACGTCACCCTTCAGCGGAAGTCTCTGGCTCCGTTCAATCTCTCCTTTCAATAGTTGGACGGCTGCTTGTCCTAGCAATCTGATTTGGGCCGCTCCCCTCAGCCCGACTCTTTCTGAAATTCCACACGACGCTATAAATCTCCAAATTGCCAAGAAATGAGATAGATAACGAAAAACGCCGAAATGGTACTCACCGGGGCACATTAGAACGTATACGGAATACAGCGCCATCTCCATTTCCGTCAACTTCAATTCCGCCAGACTTTTGGAAATCTCGAAAACGTTCGAGACGAGGTTCGCCTCGTTCGTGTCAGTCGTGAGAAAGGCCTCGCAGGGTAGCATCGTGTTGCCGAAGAGCACGCAGTTTTGCGTCGAGTCCAGGTACCGCGACATCCTGATGACGGCGAGTTCGAAACATCCTGCGAAAGGAAAAAGCACTGATTATTACAGTCACAAATCATTTGTATTGAATTGGCGTTATACACCCATAATTAGATCACAGCCTGTATATACGATGATGGCTATTTTATACCGACTATTCCAATTTCATGTAGCAATAATCTTACTTTAATTTGATTTGAAAATTTTATTATTATTGTGTTACAAAAAGGAACAATGAACATCCCAAAAAAATAACAATTCTTACGACGTACTCAAAACATTATTTTCTCACACAAACTAATTTTTATTTCATTCTGTAAGTTTTTACTCATATCTTCGTGAATATGGTGTATATTCAATACTATTATTTTATTTTGTTCGTTGTTTCATTGGACCTTCCTTTTTTATTAATTCACATCCTAATGTATTGAAGTTTTATGATTTTATTTGAGTATATAAATATAAGTAGTAAAGCTAAGTCATTTCTAGCTTCAAAATACACCAGATCTAGTTAATTTTCAAAACCTTAGAGTGAAAACTAACTAGATCTAGTAACTTTTATCTTTGGTAGTCACTTTCACAAACATCGGCGAAAGTTCCGGAATCGCCAGCTGTTACTCGATAGCTGAACGTTGTTATTCGCCTCCCCTACGATCGACAGTTCTCAGAAGTCGAAATTTGTGCGAGCCAAGGATTAACGGGGTCTCACCTTCTAACGTGCGATTCCTAACACGAAATGACAAATTTGTTGACATCATGTTGCAACCTTTGATTATTAACCCATTTTTTTTAATTTTCTCAACACTGGAAACTATCCACCACACTTTCCATAATAAACTATTCTATGTCGGTACTTACCCGCTTTCAGGAGTACAATCTGATCGTCCTGCGACAGCTTCATGAATCCCGGTATCATTTTGGCGAATTCGACGATCTGCTGTATGAGGTCGGTCAGTTTCTCAGCGCAGTTTATCCACAGCGTCTCGTGCGCCATATTTTTGTAAAACAACAGCTGCGACAAATCGCGCGGCTGTCGGAATTTCTCGTGGATGTGTTCGAGCGTGAAAAGGCATGTGCGGATGTGGGCGTCTCTTATCGTCTGTGCGAATAACGCCGTTATTTCACCGGGATCTGGAAAATACGGGGAAATAGTTGAATAGGCGGTAGTAGCGGGTTTAGAACTACTGGAGTCGCCCCCGTAGTGGAATATTCGTTAGACACGTATGTATATGTTCGCTGTGTGATATGTATGGCAGGTTTACCCCCATCTACATTTCTCCTCATTGAAGGATCTTATGAATGGTTTTTCAGTCGTATTATCTCAAGAACAGAAATCAGTCTCAAAATAAGTGTAAAATAAAGTGACTCAACCTTGTGCAGTTCCCGATGCAAAATCGGACACTTTTCGATATAAAATTAACAATTATAGAGTGAAACCACCAACTTGAATGACCTTAGTAAGTACTGCATATTTAAAGTAAATTACACAAAATCATTGGAAGCATTTGATAATCTTCATCCTGAAGTTGAAATCTTTTTGTTTTACAAATAATGTCATTTTTCTCATCCATATCTCACTAAGAATACAATTCGTGAAATCCAATAACAGCGTTCCAAGTTCATTGCTATTTGTGGCGTTCCTCAAGGGTATATTCTAGGGCCATTACTATTTCTGCTATTTATTAACAATATCAACATAAACTTCGATCCATTTTTCATCACCTCAACTGTATAGGTATATTTTTCCAAGTGTGACTATCATCAAATCGGAAACAACAATAAATTCAGAAATAGGTAGATAATAATTAGAAGTAATGATGGTAAGAATAAAAGTGATGACGCCATCAATATGACCATCGTTGAAATAGAATAAAAAGATTAAGATTATTATCAAAATACTCTGACCATTATCAGCTAAATATCGAATAAATATTATGAGACTTGTTTGGAAGTGCATTCATTTTATAAAAGTGGTAATGATGACATTGAAAGAAATGATTGCTGGATGGAAATAATTATATTCTGAATCAAAATATTCATTCTAGATAAAAGTGACACTTGTAGGAAGATAGAGATAATTTAAATTGATAATTATCACATATGAATAGAGTGTTTTCGATTCAATTGCGAGAGCTTATAATCCGTAGACAGCGCTGTTTCATAGTTTTCTACTCGTCAGCACGGCTTTGAGGTCCGTCGAAATTGATGAGTAGGAAACTACGGAACAGCGCTATCTACGGATGATGAGCTCTCGAAACCGAATTGAAAACACTCTATTTACGTTTGATTATGTTTGCGTTCCTCTTAACGCACAAGAAACTTGTTTGATTAGTCCTGGGTTGGTCAGAACAACAAATTGTCTAACTGTCAATGTCGTAGATAATCATCTATCTTTGGATTCAATGGCTCGTTTCAAATTAAGTTTCATCTAGTGACTGTAGATGTCACAAGTTATTTTTCATCAAATATGATTCTATGAAAGGTACTTTCATTATTAGTGACAATTGTAACAATGAAAGTAATGACGCGATTATAGTGACTATCGTTCAAATAATATAATTACAAGTTTCTAGTTGACATTGACAAATACAAACAAAACAGACATTTGGAGTGAAATGATTATTATTAACAGAATTAACAGATTTCTTTGAAAAAACAACAGCTACTACTGACAATTGATGAACCAAAAATGACAATTATTCTAGAGATAAATTTATTATGGGATGTCGTGAATTCTGACCAAGTGAATATTTTTAATTTTCTCATTTACTTATTTTTTAATTTTTATGAATTTGTTTCCTCTCTGTTTTGCATGAGTTTTATCAACTTCTCGATCTCTCTGACACATGAGAGCAACACTAAATTTCAAAGTGACGATTGAAGAGTATAACTTCTATAAGGTCCAATTGCCATTTCTGCAATGTTATGATTTTTACATTAAAATAGTCCATATGCCATCCTCAATATTATTTTCAGTGCGCTAAGTGCCAAAGCGAGATTTCTCCGAGCTCTTTCGCCTTAGAGATGGCGCAATTGACTTTTTTTTAATACCAGAAGTTTGGTTTTTTGGCACTTGGACCCTATAGAAGTTTTACTCTTCAATTGTACTCACACACATGAGAGCAAAACCCAATTCCAAATTGACAATTTGAGAGTATAACTTTTATAAGGTCCAAGTGCCAAAAATAAAAAAAAATAGTTAATGAAAACTTCCTTTCCTAGTGTCAAAACAAAGTCGATTGCGCCATGTGTGAGGCAAAAGAGATCGCAGAAATCTCGCCTTGGCATTTTGCGCGTTTATAAAAATATTGGGAATGGCACTTGGACCGTTTTAACGTAAAAAATCATAGCGATGCAGAAATAGCACTTGGATCTTACAGAAGGTATACTGTTCAATAATCGGTTTCAAAGTTTTATTGCCGAAAAACTGAATTTGAAAATTGTCTTTATTGAGTACTGTTTCGATACCAAGAGACGTCCGTCATCAAGCTCATCGAGCGACCCACCGTGACATAATTCACCGCCCCCGGGCCAAACCGATGAACGTTAGTACCGGGAGAGGACGGTTAAAAAGGACTCGGGTGCCAACTTACCGGGTGTAGCTACAGACTCGCAGTCGTCGCCGCTTCTCTGCTGCATGCCCGACGCCACCCCACCCCCTTGCCGCACGCCGCCGCCGCCGCCGCCGCTCTGCTGCACGCTCGGCGAGTTGACGAACGTCGTGCTGTCGACGTAAGAGGGAGGCAGCAGCGGCTCTACGCTCCCCTCCTGCTTCACGGAGACCATCGTGCCTCCGGAGAGGGTCGTACTACTCGAGGTCTGGCTGATGCGTTTGAAGGATCGCGCGTCTGTCAGGGAGAGGGAGGTCTGTTTCGTGTTGCCGCCACCACCACCACCACCACCGCCACCGTTAGGATTAGTTTTGCCTGGGCAAGGAAATTACGGTATGAGAACGGAGTTGTCGGGTTGAAGTTATAGGAAAATTCATCCATAGATTACGTCACACGAGTTTCTCGATTTATGGAGCAGTTCCCATGGCGTGGCATTTTGTGACTAACGCGCGACACCGTAGGTACAGCAAGCGTGAACTCACGCGGCCGACACGTGCCAGAAAGCAATACTGATACCAACAAATTCAAACTTGATGATAACATATTTTAAAGTTTTTAAATAGAATTAAAGTTTAGAGTTTTGATGATCTAACGAAGCTTCTTGTGATATAATGTCACACTTTGTTAAATCCCTTTCCCCCTTAGCGTGTGACGTAATTTATGAATAGCTCCTAATAATAATAATGAAATATTTATCAGTTGTATCTGACAAACATTTTTTTTTCAAAAAATAGTATGGCGACGTTCAGTGCAGGCAATGGTACATTTCTGTGAGACCACTCGACTGTTCTGACGCAAGTAAAAAATATTTTTCCGGCAATTTTTCGTTCAATTTCGTATATATATTCAGCACATTTAAATACATTTAATGAAAATACATCTCGATTTAGTAATGGGTAATATTCTATTTGGTCTATAGCTCCGATCAAGTAACACAAAATACTCGAATATTACTGAACGTAACATCTTTTCATAATGTTATTAACATTTCATTTCTGTTTGATTTCATCTTTGGCTTAAGAAGTGTTTCGAAAAATTTGTAAATTTTGCCAACAATAATTTTTTACGAAAACTAAAGCTAGCCTAGTTGAAGTAACGTGATGAATTAGTCATGCAGGTTAGTAGTGAGGCTATATAGATTCTGTGTGTCACTACCCCAACGCTCTACCCCCCTCCCTTCCCCACCCACTGGACATTACAGCTCTTCAGCATTTCGAATATTCCCCAAAACCAAATCGTCACCCTCTCATATCCGTCTACCACGAATAGTCCAAGAGAATTGGACGTTCACGAGCTTAGTCCAGTGGAATTAGGCAAAATGATGTTTAGCAATCACCCCAACGCTCTACACAATGTCTTCAGCTAAAAGAGTGGTCTAGAATTCATCTAGCCCTACTACTCAGGTTTGAGGTACAGTCACAGACTGATTTTTTTTTAAAACTACTTACCAGTGCTAACCATTCCTGTCATCATATTGCTGGTTTCTGTCAAGAGGTCCAGTCCTGGCCGAGGATCGTATGCTGTAGTGCTGTCTACGGCGTAGTCCGCGACACTATTGTCGTACAAGGTTACAGTATTGGATTGCACTTGAGTTTGGGTCGTGTAGTACGGGGTAGTGTAGGTGCTCAGGTCAGTGTTATAGGGATATCTGAAATTGGGACAGATTTATTATAAATGTATAGAAAACTGAAAAGCAGTTTTGATGAAATGAGCACAGTATTTCATGTGATTTTTGTATAATGTCCATACGTTGTCCAGTGTACGTCTTTCTCTAACATCGAACTTTTCTCCAATGTTCACAGTTTGTTCAGTGTACATATTTTACGCAATGTCCACTTCTTGTTTTGTCCAATGCATATCTTCTGTCTAGTGTACATATTTTGTCCAATGTTACGTTTTGTCCAGTGTACATATCTTATTAAATGTTTATATTTTATACAAAGGGAGAAATAAACTCAAAAAAACGTGTATTGCCAATAAAATTATTTTGTTGTGATGGACATGTGTTTTAGTGTATACCATGACGGCATTTTTTGACAGTGGTATTCAATGCGTAAGACATTAAATCAGTGTCTATCGTAAAGGGGATTCATGAAATGTCCATCGTGATGGACATTCATCAAGTGTCCATCAAAATGGACATTCATTAACTGTCCATCGAATTGGACATTTTTCAAGGGTCCATGGTAATGGACATTTATTCAGTGTCTATTGTATTGGACACTCAAATATTCGTTCATCAACATCATACTCACCCTCCGTTATAATTATGAAGAACTTGATTCCCGGTAGATTGCGAAGGTGGGTCGAATACGGAACTGTCAGGGGCAGAGTCACTTTGCATCCTCTGCTGCTCCGCCATCTTGATCTGCGCCTTGTGGTAGTTAACTTCGTCCTCGACTTTCTCTCTTTGCTTCTTTGACATTCTTCCAAATTTCACAGCTGCAAGAGATTCTATAATGATCTCATAGTACATTAAAAAGCGTATGAATAATATTTGATATTTCCCAATTTGATATATCTCTGAGTTGACCATAGGAGAAAGGGAAGAGTGAACTTGTTGGGTCAATTGTGAAAAAAAAAATACAAGAATCGTTACCCACAGAAATATTGTTTTATAAGATACAGCTTTGGCTCTACAATTCAGGCATTTACTTTAGTATAACCAACAAGGGTGGTTTTTATATCTAAAACGAAAACTTAGGAAGACGAAGATTTTGACTTCTGTCTATTGAAACGTATTAAAAAAAAAACTATCTTTTTATACTCTGGGATAATAATATGGTCGTATTCTCATGGATGTCTAAATTGTGATATAAATATGGCTGTCATGCTTATGTTAAAATTAAGTCCAAAAATAGAGGATATACAATCCATGATGTACTTGATTCCGAAAGATTTCCAGCAGTTTCATCATATTCCCCAGGTAATGAAGCCTCTTGGCCATAATATGCATAATTTTATTATAAAGGAACTAACCCACACACAATTAAATATTTTCAAAGATGGTATTATTTTTTTTAATTTGTAACCAGAACATAAGTTAAAATTGTCTCCTGAATATAATACATTTTTCATCACGATCAAAAGCTCAAGACTTCATTAGCCAATAATAATATTTGGGATCAAAAAGCTGTCCAAGTTTATTCAAGTTTTCGAATTTTTGGTGGATGTGCCAATGTCATTTATGAACCTGCTTCCTTCGCCACTTTATAAACTATTCAAGGAGATGGCCATCGTACGAAAAATCTTGAAATCAAGTAAATGAATCGATCCTCTACAGCAAGACAAACGTTTTTATCTGCACTTGCTTCAATATTACTACTCCCATGTTGTTAGTACAAACAATGCGTTACGAAACATCAGCTTACTAAAAAAATTGTAATGTTGCCCAAGTTATTTGCTCATTAAATCGAGATCTGTTAATATGCACTCTGCTTATGTAATAAGGAAAATTTGAACAAACTACACAGAAGTCATTAACACATTATAATAATCAGCATAGCGAGTTTGTAAATGGGACGATAATTGAATGTAGTTGGGAATTGGGATTGTTTGAGGATAATCGAGATGCAGTGCATGTCAATTTTTCTATTAAAGAAACTTTTCTGTACGCCTTTCCTTGATTCCGCCACCCCCAAAAGAAAAAAAGCGAAATCTACTCACCATCTCGGCTCATTCCCAGCCGCAAACATTTTTGAAGGCGGCAGTATTGGCACCTGTTTCGGTTCACTCGATCGACTACACAGTTCTTATTGCGGGGACACTGATAATTCACCACTGAACTCTGCGATCTTCGGAAGAAGCCTTTGCATCCCTCGCAGGTTATAACTCCGTAGTGTACTCCGCTACTTTTATCCCCACAGACCTTGCAGGGGATGATCTCAATTTGGGCTGAAACAAAAAGTTAGTTCAATGCCGGATAATCGCCGTATTTGAAACTGAAGGTGGTGTCGGTAATTGATGCAACATTGCAAGTATGATATTGATCGTTGAAATATTGACCGTTGCAATATTGTTGGTTGCAATATTGTTGGTTGCAATATTGACCGTTGCAATATTTTTCGTTGTAAAACTAATTGCCCCAAAATACTTCGGTACGGTATAAACTAAGTTGGCCAAAGCGTTTTTGATTCAGTATTGGAAACTCCAAGAAAATGTTATCGAAACATTCTACTCGGCTGATTCAATATTGCAAGTACAATATTGTTCTTTCAAAAATTGTCTTTTTCCACAAAAATTGCCAAAACGTTGATTCAGTATTAGAAACTCGAAGAAAATGTTACTGAAATGAAACATTCTGCTGAATTGATTCAATATTGCCAGTACAATATTGCTCCTTGGAAAAGTGCGTTTTTTTCACAATAATTTTCCACTCTGAAAGAAAAGTGTAGTATCAATATTGTTCATATTATTGTATAGTGCAGCAGCCAAAATTGAAAGAATTATACTCGAGTGGAGATAACACAACAGTGTGGAAGGAAATCATTTCTTGCTAGGCAATATTGCTCTGATAGCAAAATCGTTAATAGATGATAGGAAATAAGGTTTGGTTTAAAAAGGACAATATTACAAACGGAGTCAATATTGAAGGCGACAATCTTGGACAGTCCTTCTATATTGAGGCTATTGCTGTCAACACAATATTGTAACCACATCATTTCTTGTGTGAAATTGTACGTGGGATATACCAGGGGCGTCAAGTAATATTGTAACAACATCACTTGATATGTGAAATTGTATGTGGGATAACCAGGGGCGTCAAAAATGTTGGAAAAATCACTGAAGATCCTAAACAAGTGTAATATGAAAAATACTCCGTACTTTTACCTCGAATTGATTTAGCGCTCTTCTTATCCTTCTTATCTTCGAAATATCGGGGTGGAGGGGTGGTGGAATCGGCGGAAGAAACGTTGTCCCCCTTCACCACCTCCATACTGTCGGTGGTACTCCAACTGTCCCCTGCTCCGAAAAAATCCGGAAACGACTCCATTTTACGACGCACGACTCACTTTTTGCTGCCCTCGACCGTACGGAAGGGCAAGGGTGCATGGCCGAAGGTTTCCGTACCTCCGGTCTCCGTCGAAAAGAACTGTGTTTTTCGGTGGTTCGTTTTACCGACAACGTTCGTTTGTCTTTCAGTTTTGGTTTATCACGTCGCTTTCCATTATACCTGTGGGGAGTGAAAGAAAAACCGACAAAATGTTCGGAATCACGCGTTGGCTTGGAATGGACAGTTTCAGATTGGGGGAGATGGGAGGGGGGGTGAACCGAACTCAGACCTTGATGGATTACATTTTTTTACCTTGTATGCAGTCTCATTTCTCTTGGACACACCCCGTATCTCGCGTAATTCTTGTCGTAGAACTGTAAGATTTTAAGAATCCATAGATACATCAAAAATGGACAAAATGACTGGGAAGAAGACATTTTCAGTGATATCAGACGCCATCAGCTATGAAAAAAATTCCAGTGAATTAAAGTGTGAGGCAACTGATTATTTTTTATTTTTTTGTTCCCACGAAAAGAAGAAAGTAGATGAGAATTGGCGTTCGTTTTAAATATCTGCAAGTTGTATGCCTCAGGGAACACTTCCCGATGCAGTAAGCTCCAAAGCTTTGCCGTTCGTCGAAAGGAAAAGTACTGGGAAAGAAGCTAACGGTGGTACAACTGATGATATTTCAGAAGAAATAGTAGATGAAAATGTCTATAAAACAAATATAGGTAGTCAATCTTTATGCGGTGTTCCAGAGAAGTGAGGGAGCTTGTGAGCGAAGCATCATCGTCGAGACGAATGGCTCGTTTTAGGATATAATCCAGATGTCCAGTGTTTGTTTCAAAGCATATATAGAAACACTATTCCATAACAGTTTGGCTTTGTGCCTTATAAATCATAATCGAGATAACAGATAGCAATACAATAGATCTGTAGTTGCTAGGTAGTATTTCTTTTCCTTTTTTGACTTGCAGAGAACTGGTGTTCGTTCGGGAGCACATCAGAACTACAATTTTACTACTAGGTCACTTTTTTTCACTTCTGGACTTTAATATGGATGAAATGAGCATTGTATCGATCCAAAGTTGCTGGTGTGGTGTTCATCGGAACAGACCAAGACCATCTAAGCCAAAGTCCACCCCTATCTTTCACAATAAAGTTCCGGGGAAAGTAGCCAGTTTTTGTATCACACATTTACCACTAGCCCACATAAAATAGTATACGTTTTATTCAAATCCTTTAAAATACGGTGTCACAACTCGAGCAAAACGCAAAAGTCAAGCGGGAAGGAATCTGGAGAACGCACCGGCTACTCCAGGGCTCCTCATCTTCCAATACTTTGTCAAGGACACATTCTGTTTCAGAAGTTCCTGAAAGAACCGCACATGGTGTAGTAGAGGTTCGTCTTTTTGAAATGTTTTCAATGATTTCAATTATTGGTGGATGAACAAAATCTCTAAGTAATTTCAAACGAATTTCACCAATTGCATCGCCATAGAAAAGGTCCAATAAGACGTTTTCCATAAATAACTCCAATGTTCGGAAAGTTTGAGTGTGGACTTCATGAATTAGATTAACATTCGACTAGTAATGATAGTTGTGACGATTCCTTGTTGATTTTGAAAATAACGTACATTGATTGAGATATCACCTGTCCTACAATCTCATTTGAAAATTGTAAGGTTGTGGTCAAAGTGCATAGAAATGAAATGCTTTGGCAAAAATTCTCCAGCCCCGACCGAGTATATTCAAAAAAGTTCTATTTTTTCAACACGGAATTCGGTCTATTTCATGTAAACTACTATTTGAGTAGTTTAAACATTGATTTGAAATAATACTGAATTGAATTTGAAGATACCCAACTTGGTAATTAATATTATTTAAAATAAATACCCTAGTAAAAGAGTATTTGAGTTTAACATGGTATGCAAATTTTACTAAAATTCTTTTCCACTGAAATATCTCCAAAGAATGAAGTGGATAAGCGTAGAGACTCCGAAACTATCCATTCCAGACAATCGCAGACATATTAAGAGAAATAAGTCGTTATTGTATAAATTCGTTGTGTTAAAGTTCAATAGTGATTTGATTGTTTTCTTCTACTTTGCAATTTAATCATTAGAGCATCAATATTGTTATTCAAATTCACGGCAAATAATGTTATTCAAGTAATAAAAATTCTCAAAATCACAATTTGAGTTGAAACATTTTTATTGTGGAGTGAAATATGTTACGGGTTTCAATGAAATTAACAGGGATAATCTATTTACCCCTTTAATGAGTACATCCTGAATAAAAAATTAAAAAACTTAATATTTTCAAAGGATATGGCACCCATTATATGGGATTTTAGGTTTAAAGCGATTAATTTTTCATTCTTCAGTTCTTTAACTCAAAGCAACTTTTAAATAGATAAATAGATATTACAACATAGTTATCAAAGAAATATCGAGAACGTTAACTGTACGCCAGAAAAAAAACAAAATTTATCAAAAAACAACTAATTCAAAAATCTCCGAATCGTACGAAAGGAAAAAGTTGAAAAAATTGCCTGCTTTTTTTTAATGGAACTGTATTTGAAGACACCCTGTCGAAATGGTCCGCACAAAGTTTCGAATATCGACAAATTCTCTACAATTTTCCCAATTGTCGTTATGTTCCTTGCTTTGGGAACTATCATTAAATTATTTCGATAATCGGTATTCTTGGGTTATTCTCATGATAATTCAGTACGTTACTCAGTTTTTCCATCGTGCATAATAAAAAAACAGTTATGTGATTCGTGAGCACCCAGTATGTGCGCACTTTTTTTTCGGAATAAAAGTTAGTTTTAAAACAGGGCTCAACTACTCAGAAACTTTCTACGTTCTCCTGCTAAGTTATGATCATTTCAAAAGTTGCTTCCAGCGAACCCTATTAAATTTAAAAGTAACCCATAATAGGTGCCATTCCCTTCGTATTTTTCACCGAATTTCTCCGTAGTACGGTCAAAAACCCTTGCCGCTGTAGGCGCCGCGACTAACTACACGTCTCAACTCTTTCTCAATCAATGCGGATGGGCCCAATCGTTGTTCCTTTTCCTTCATCTCCTTCGCGAGAGACCAGAGCGATAAGAACCGTTTTCTTGGCCCGGGTCATTGGTAAATCAACACAAACAGAAATATTTCGAGTTTGTTGCCGCGGTCGTTGCCCCCTCGACAGTGGCGCCGACGTTAGAGGGGCCGACGGGCCGTGTAATTGGATGAGGGGCGGGCTCTGCCACGCCGAGCGAAGCCCAAAGGGCGGTTGTATTTATGTTACTCGAGAACGCATTTATATTTTTTTGTTATACTGTATCACCTTGTGAAAAATAATTTATTCCTGGTACGATGATGTGAATAAAGTAGAATGACTCAGTTCCATGAAAGAACTTGAGTTTACGTTTATTTCATCAAATTCAAATAGAGACAGAAAAAAAATTCCAGAACTTTTGGTTGATTAGCACAAAATATCTCAATATGTATGTGAAAATGCATTGCCTACATTGACACCTCTATCATTCCACCCTTTATGTTAGTGTTATTGAAAACTCAGTCATAGGAATCTTGAATATGTTAATATAGTCACAGGATAGTATTGGATCCATCAACGTTTCCAAAACCCAACAAATCCACCATATCTCTTTCAAACTCGATTCTATGCAGCTGTGACTGCAATTCCCTATCACACCGTTATGATACCATCATTATTAAGAAGATAGCAATATCGATCGCAGCACATATATTATCAACACCATCGAGTAGCGCGTAGTATTGGATACCATCAAAATACTTCCCAGTTACTTGATCGAACACAACATATTCGCTGGCGTGCTTGAAAAAAAATGCCTATACCAAGGATCCAATCGCGAGTACCCCAAGTACGAAGAGCGTCTCAGTTGAAGCTATTTCAGAGGTGATCAGGAATTTATGGTCAGAAGATTCAACAAGTCTTCCTGACTAACTGAGAGGCCCGAGTCATTTTGGCACAATGGGACTACCTGGAGCACTACACGCAAACACCCTGTAAGTTGGCATAAGTATGTGTACAGCAATTTTTGGGGTGTCACCAATATCGCTGAATGGAGTTGAAAGGCATATGTTCTCTTCTACAATCAAAAGTGCACAAAAAAGCACCTTTGAAATGATATTTAGTTCTTTAGTTCCACTTCAACATTGTTGATGAGCATGAATGATATTTTTCCTGTACGACTCAAAATCAGAAAAAGATTACGAGTGATATGTTCATCCTTATAGCTTCTATTATATTGGAGTCGCTGAAAATGTTGTTCCTTTAGTGACTAAAGGATACAAGTCTGAAGGCTTCGAACCTGACCTGACGTAACCTAGCCATTTTTGGTTGTCACTATTGCTGTATATGGCCAAACTGATTGTATGGGCTAAAGTCCCCTTGTTTGGCCAAAGAAACGTCTGGAGATCATTAGTTGCTTACGCTTTTTCAGATGTTTATCCCAGATGAACTTTGAGGCCAGTGTAGCCCTAGATATTTTGAATCTGTTAATATAGCTGTAGGCTCTCACCAAAGATTCAAAGAGGCGTGTTGGTCTCTAGGTTTTTTTTTGGTAACGATGTGTTTTCCGGGTAGACCTTGGGGTTCGCTCTCGTTGGTGAGGATCCAAACTCTCATAATGGACAAACAACATACCAGGACAGAGCAAAGAGAAGTGTATTTCCATAGAACATTGCTGAATAATGATCGAACAGCTGTACTTTGAAGAGTAACCATTTGTGGACAAGCCACTGGACCTGATTACCAATGAACACTTTTATGAAATAAAAATATTAGACTTGGAAAACCCTGCGGGAGATTGCCAGACAGAGCATACACTGTGATGTGTGATCAGAAGGCAGTGGTGTAGTAAAACTCACAGTGGGAGTTGCAGATGTCAGGAAAACTAGAAATGACTCGGAACCAATCGAGCCAACAACTGAAACTTCTTCCATTATACTGAACCGTGATAAATGTTTCTTCGCCACCTTTAGGCCCTCGACAACACCGCCGTGAGCATCAATGACAAACCACTAATAAAACTCCGAAAATTTTACGAGGTCAATGCCTTCTTGTACATTCGGCCCACACCAAAGTCATTCGAATGATCGAATTCTATTTCGGTAGATGTTTCCAACACGATTATTCGAAAATTGGCCCCTATAAAGCGTAATTATTCGTGAAAGGTTCGAGAGCTCCCCAATAACAATAATTAATAGTCCGGGATTCATTCTTCGAACTCTGCGGGCTTGACTAAATGATCCAGTGATGATATGCCGTTATACGGCAGGTATTACAGTCAGCCGTGACTAAAAGTTCTGCTGGCCTATCGAATTGGGAAGGTTCTATTATGATCATCGGTAGTCGGGAATCTGTATTTTTCTCCTCCGATTGGTGAAAAAGGAGGGGCTGGAACGCGTATTTTTAGAGCGGTGCAGCAGATGAACTTGGTCCCGTTTGGATACTCAGCGACATCTGACACCATTATGGGTTTTTGTCAGTTTTGCATTGCCTCTGGAATGAGATCACGAAAAATGCAGAAATCGTCAACGAAAAGAAATTTACACTTTTGTAAGTTCAGAAACTTTGTTAAAATAATTTAGCTTTTATTGGTTTTGTACTCTATATTTTTGTGAACCAGAAAAATATAGAAAGGAGACCCTGAGGTTTAGAAATATTCTAAGATATAGAAATCCGGCTCGAAAGACCAGAAAGTTCTGAATGAGTATTAGATGATTATTAATCATTTCACAATTCAATCGTTGGTCTAAGAAACCCATACTGAATTAACATATGAAATTTAAGTTTACTTCTGATGAGAATTTTATCTTGGCATGCACAATTCTTGCTTTCACCAAATTATTCTACGAATATCACTTGCTAGTTTTTCGGTCCGTTAAAAAAAAGGAATTGTCGCATACGTTCGAATATAAAGGAAAGTACCTAGATTTCTCCTATGACGTTTGCTTGTCGAACAATAATTTTAATAATTTATGATTAATTCTGTCGTTACTCAATGGAGATCCAAGTAATTGTAAAAAATTACTGAGAAAAATATTAGATCTTCACAATATTATTTGAAATTCATAGATAACCTATAGAAGTTGATCCTTCAATAAACTATTATTTCTTGTATAAGGTATAGATATGCAGATGACGTTTTAGTATGTTTCAGAGGAACCAACAGGCAATTTGGTACTTTTCATGAATGAATCAACACTCTTGACAATTGAAATCAATCAATCAAGTTCTGGTACATCATTCCACAATTTTCCACCTTGTTTTTATACAGATAGTTACCATAAACACAAAATTTTCAAACTGTAGAAATCAGGGACAGGTATTTAAATTATATTGTTCTAGGGTATATATTGGTCAAACAGGTGAAACATTCAGAAATCGTATATATGAACATCACATAAGTTATTTGAACAAGGAAGTATTTGAAAATTCAAATAATATTTTTTAAGAAAATCATACTTTTGATGAAGAAACTTTACTTAAAAGAAATGAGGGATGAAGCTTAATTATTTGAAAATAATGAGAACAATTATTATAGTTGGAAATACAAATATATTATCTAACGAAAAACTTAGTTAAGTGACTCTTCATTGTTGAATTTGCTTCCTCAAGAATTACTCTTATCACTGATTTCAAAGGGTATATAAATGTTCGTATTCAGTATATTGTGTATTAATTTCAGTAAATTTTGTGAAGATCTGATCGTTTTCTGTGCAGTTTTTCACAGTCATAAATTTGTTTTTATATTGATGGGATGCGAAATTTCACGAAGAACTTTGTTTACCTATATCATCAGTACAGTGATCTCCTGAATTTTCATCACTGGTAGCTGAATATGAAAACAGCTTCAGCCAGAACATGATCGACGACACAAAAACTACAACAATTTTGAAATCAAACAATTTTCAAGGGCTCTCTCACCGAAAACTATTCGCGAACGACAAAAACTCTTCACCACTGGGCTAAACCAGCCTTAGGAGGCCTTAAATCCGAGCTCGCCGCTTGAAGGTATCCGAAAACTGAGAACTACAACCGAAAAATAAAGCTATCGTCGACTTTCACTGTTGGATTATTCAAAGCATCGCTTGCAGCTAGGGTCATGACGAAAGCCCGAAAATTAACACGTTATTTGGTGTCGATGAACCCTGTTTGAACGTTCCAAGCCATCGATTGTACGCCAGTTATAAAGGTTAATATTTTTCTGTGTGGATGGAAAAAGCTTCGAACTCGAGGGTAGTTTCAACCCAGCCTGGTATCGAGTAAACCGTTCCCCGATGGACTTTTCAGGGATCCAGCGTGCCTCGTGTCGTCTCCAAAGGCGCGGTTGATTGCCTCACCAGCCGTTGAACTCGAGGTTGTTCACCGCCGAATATGGAGAGATCGTTAAAGGCCAGCCAGCAGAGAAAAATTCCTAGACCCATCCGCGTGAAAGATGCGGAAAAAAGAGTCGAGTACGTATAGTAGCGGCTATTTTTACTCCGAATGTGAACGACCGATTACTTACAACAACAGGCGATTAGTTATATTAATCTCCCTTTTCGTGTCGTGGGGGTTTATCTGTCGCTCGAGAACGTACCTTCGCTCTGAAGGGCTTTAACACTGATCGCGAGGGGGATTACGCAACGAGACTAGCTTGGGGGTTTTCGATTTCACTACACTCTCCGCGATGTCTTCACTGCACTTGGTCGTTGGCGCTGCCTCGACTGACTGCGGAACTCGCCACCTGTTTGGCCCACCAACACCCGAAATTTACCACCGCCGCTCTCTCACCTAGCCGCCGCGTATCGGATCACTATTCCTGCGGCGTTCCGCGGGTAAAAAAACCGAAAAACCAGGAAGAACCGTCTCGCGTTCGGGACATTTTTTAAGAAAGTCCGTCCCGGCAAATTATCCGCGTATCTGTGTAGTAATACGGGAATGTTCGTCGGACGAATGGCGGCGTCTCTGTCGCGCTCGCCGTTCGCGGCTCGGGCCGTGGCGTGACGTAGGTCGCAGCTTCGATTTCGGTGACGTAGAGGTCCCCACTCGGTCGGAGAGGTTCAACGACCTTACCGTACACACTATGATTGAGTGCATGGGCGGGCGCCGAGGGAGGCGGCGAGGGGCGATTTTTGGGAAACGCGTGTCGTTCGTTTGGCCCTATGCGGGGTTATCGGTGCACGCGAAGTTCGGCGGGGGAGCGGTCGGGGATAAGACGGGCTGTTGTTCGTAGTGGAAGCGCGGAGGACGACGTTTCGTAGCAATTTTTAGAGAAAAATTCAAATCCGGCTCGAAGGACCATATATAAATCCGGCTTGAAGGACCAAAGAGAAATCCGGCTCGAAGGACCAAATATACATCCGGCTCGAAGGACCATATATAAATCCGGCTCAAAAGACCAAAGAGAATTCCGGCTCGAAGGACCAAATATACATCCGGCTCGAAGGACTAAATAGAAATCCGGCTCTAAGGAACAGAAATAAATCCGGCTCGAAGGACCAAATATATCGTTTCGTCCCCAAACCACTAATAGAACTAAATGATAATAATAATGTTTATATTACTTTCTGGGCGAGTAACGGTACTTATAATTGAAAACGATGTCTGTGAGAAATCCAGCAACTAGCATGACATGAGTTGTTTTTTTGGGAATAATAGTTAGGAGAAATACAGTGCTTTCATTTTAGTTTGTCACACTTCTCAAAGGCTGTAAAATATTTGTTTCTTGAGGTAAAAGGTTGAATAAAAAAAGGAATTGTAGGGTTTTCGTAAAATTTTTTGCTCTCTAGTCAAAAATTTTATAAATTGTCAAATGTCAAAAAACACAACTTACTTATTTAAATGGAATGTTTAAAAATATTTCATTTTTCTGAATATGAAAATATGCCACACATGCTCTTTCTTTCCATTACTTTGGTGCAAATATGATTAAAATTATGATTTTTCTAGAACCTCAAGATACCCACCATTATTTTGTTTCCAAGAACTGTCATGGTTTCGCCAGAATTATTAAATGTCATACGTAAATATTGTTCCCTCACAGTTTGTTGGTTAATAAACAAAATAAATATAATATAAAGTGCAATTTTCAGGTAGAAGAGCTCCATCTGAAAAAATGTTTTATAGACTTCATAAGTTTTCAGAAAGTGGTAGCCTGAATAGAAAAAAAAAACTATTTAGGCAAAAAATGGTTTTGACAGAAGAAACAAATTGATATAGCATATTTTAGAGCCAATCCTCAAAATTCATTAAACGATGTAGTTAGGGAATTGCCAGTGTGTATTGGATCAGCCCATGCAGTGACTAAAAAATACAAATTTCGTCCATATTAGCTAAAAATCTTGATGTAGAAAACTCACAATTTCAATTATAATTACACCAATTTGCGCAAAAATTTTGGAAAATGTGGCATATTTTCGTTTTCAGAAAAAAGACGTATTTTTGAATATTTAATGATTTACAGGGTGTTCCTTTAAAAAAATAAGTTATGTCAATAATTTTAACACTTGACAATTTATAAAATTAATGACTGGTCAACATGAAACTTAACGAAAAACATTACATCCTCCATTTTTATTTGACCATTTAGCTCAAAAATTAAATATTCCACAGCGTTGGGACAAATTTAAATGAAAGTCCTATACAACGAAAATCCAAAAACTCATCTTTGACAGGAACACGAAACTCTTTCTTTCGCAAAAAAATTAGTAGTTTTCGACAATTTTCTCCGAAACAGTTTTTCCTACAGAGAAACTAGAGAGACAAAAATACCCTATTAAATTCAACGTGAAAAATATCTCATGAGGAAAAATAGATGATTTCGAGATATTCTCTGTGGAAAACAAATTACCCCCTTTTTTTATACAAGTCCAAAAATAATTCAAACTTTAAGCTCCATTCGCAAGGTTGGGATAGGAATTTTCCAAAAATAATTTATATAAAAATCATATCTTCTATTCTATTTTTCCTTCAATTAGTATGTCCTATCACCTCAAAATATAATCTGTATAAGTGAGATAAGGTGGATAAACATGGGTCACAGTAAAATTTAAATCTTTTTCACACACAATAAAATTAAAAACTGAACATTTCCAATTAATTTCTCACTGGTGTACTATACAGCGTACTACACTGTACTTTGTGCGGATTTTCTAAAGATATTCAGAGATACCTGCAATGAGATAAGGCAAATTTCGTCAATTGACCTTGCACCCCTTTAAAAAACCTTTGATGTTCACTTAACAACAAAATTTGAGGATCCTTATCATACATTTTTGTACATGTCATCATGTAATGAATATTCACTGGGTGTAAACGAACTCTTAAACGTTTATCTGGATCGATCAAATCAAAAATAATGATATGTTGATGTGCTTTCATGGAAAAATTTTCAGAATAAGTTCATTACAGTGACTATAGAAGCGCTGTGGAATTAATAATAATTATAATAATACTCCCTCAAACACTCATAGAGTATAGCCATAGCCTGTACGGGTAGAGGACGGCTATTACTATTTGCCGTGGCGCTCCGGGGCGACTTACTGATTTTTGGTGGCGTATTCACTTTTCAGCTGTAGGAAAACCTACAGCATCACCCCTTTCATATTAATTTTATAAGCACCAATACTGTATCATTCAGTAGTAGGTAGAGTTCTGATTGTGGTTTGGATATTCCATTTTCTCGAGATTTATTACTTCTAGGATTTACAGCAGAATAATTCTGAATATTGGAGCAAGTCTGTACAAATACCTTTCGATTGGGGAAAGGTTAGCAGGGTATCATGTCGAACGGTATCGAAAGCTTTGCTGAAGTCAAATATATAGATTATTCATATTTAAGATCACAATAGTGATATCAGACAAGTCAGAAATGAAATTTGTATAAAACATTAATAAGAATTAATAAAAACTTCCTCCAACGAGAAATATTTTCAGTTTTCTTTTGAATGCTTGAAAATCGTTTTCATCTTTTATATCCTTGGGTAAATGATAATAGAGTTTAATGTCCAAACGCTGGGCTTTTCTCATATAACTTCGATTTGCATTTGTGGCGCAATCCCATAGTATTATGTCACATGATCAATTCTTAGGTTGCACAAGTTTCGACTTTTGAGAGTTGTCGTTCGTAGGGGAGTGACAGCTGATTAACGGAAAAAAACAATTTTTTAAGCAATATGTCAGAATTGATGTAGGTACCCACAAACTTTCAACATTTCCTTTAATAGTGATATGCATTAGCATTGGGGAAGTATCTTTTAGCCTTGAATAGAACTGCATTAAAAAAGTTTTTCTTTCAATCTATCACAGTTTTCCGCATTCACGGCAAAAGAATAATCATCGGCAAATTCAACAGTACATTTTGTGCTATGTATGCTGGCATATCATTGATGAATAGTAGAAAGATCAAAGGTCCCAATATAGAACCCTGGGGAACTCCTAGGTCAATATCATGATTGTATAATTTTTATTTAAGATAGTATGATTCAGAGTATCAAATGCTTTTGATAAATCGAAGAAGGGCGCTCCAACGTATCTATGTTTTTAGATAGTATAAACATATTCGAGTAGATCACGGAGGCACTTTCTGTCGATCTACCTTGGTCGGAAGCCATTTCGGTGATTTGTAATGATTTCAAATTTCGAAAGGAAGGAACTGTATACCATTCTTTCAATTATTTTACTCAATACAGTAATTGGTCGATAATTATCGATGACAGTTGCATCTTTGCTTTTGAATACTGGAGTAACTGTTCCAATTTTCAGTTCTTTTGGGAACTCACCAAGTTGAATAGGTGAATTTACCATGTCACTCAAGGATTCCGCTATATACATGCCAATTGTTTTGATAATATTCGTTGTTGAGCAATCGATTCCTACAGAGTTCGTATGTGTTAGATTATTTCTTTCGTCTATTAAAAAATATCAGTCATCAACCAATCATACGTTTGTTTCCTATTCGACAGGACCAATCAACACGCTCTTTTAGCGACTATGTGCATGGTACACAATAGTCACCGACTATTCAGCACGATACCTATATATTAAGGAACCTGTGCATCTGACAGTACTCTGATCAAATACATCTTAAACGTCAAATAGAATCAATCGCGTTGAAGCTGTTTGGGTATTTGAAAATGAATCGATTTGGAGAAACCAAAAACGCAGAGATAGATTGGGTAATCGAGGCTACAATCCCTGACAATACATCGTCATTTATGTGACTGATATAAAGAATTCGATTCAAGAAATAATCTTCATAAATTTAACACGACCTTGATTAATTGTCGACTATTTTATTGCTGCTAAATTTCTCTTGTATTTATTAATTACAGAGATGAAAGCCCTCGTGCTTTGCTCTCGGGTTTTCATCAGATTATTAATGTCAAAATAACGTCTCTTTAAATTATTATAAAATACAGTGGAAATTAAAATGCAATAAAAATAGTCGACTATTTATCAAGGTCTTGTTATATTACCCTTGACTATATTTTCCCTCATTCTAGTCTACAGCGGATCAGTAGAAAGTGTTACGGGAGTAGCGACTGAGTTAACTCTTTAATACACTTATCACCAAAAAGCGTTTCGATGGCTAATCTTGGATTTGGATATTATTGATGCTATACTTTCCGGATTTTCGATTGCTTGCAATTTATCATCAAAAACAGTAGCGGCGCATTGGTAGGGGAGGCGAGGGCACAGCCCCTCTACTTTTCAAAGAAAATGAAGATGTTTTGTTACACTTCGACCCTCAATACGAGAAAAGATATTTGAATATATTGTTTTAGTGCCACCTCAATTTTTTGACCAACGCGAATTCTCTAATCAGAAACTCGTGGAAATAACGTGTCCTACACTAAAACCTGGTTAAGTTGTGGCAAGATATGATTATTGAATATGAAATTGTTGGCTCAGAATTTTCTCTATTGCGTAATAAATACTGCAATCATGTCCTGGCCCATCGTTCCCTACGCCACTGGCCGACTCTTTCGGTCATTACCGTCTCGAATCGACACGTGACCGTTCCTGAAAATCGTCGAAATTCTCGACGACGCGATAAACAAATTATCGTCACTGAAAACACACGAAAAATGCTCGCAGAGAGAACGAAGGCTCCTCTCTTCCCTTGGGTTGGTGACCTCTCTCGGAGGGAGATGAAACAGGTGAAGATCTGTGGCTGCTGCGAGATAAGGAGACGTTGACATCGACACGCCTGTTTACATTTCCTGGTTTACGAGTCGCGTGGTGGTTGGTTTTTTGGGATCGCAGGAATTTCGATAGGGTTGGAGGACATTTGCTTTTTGATGACTTTTTCCGTCTGATTGAGGAATTGCATCATTAGTGGAAGTTCGAATTCTTACGAGGTGGTCACCACATCATTACTGTTTTCAATTTGGTAACGTCCACATTCATATTCCCAGTCAAAATTGATTCACACCTCTACAGGTCCACTGGTGGTCATCATGGTTACGTTTCGCTTATGAGACAGCTCAGACCGGTGTGGGATTTTTTTTCTCAAAGTGTATCAACTGATACTAATAGCAGCTTTGTTCGAAAGCAAATGTGATGTGGGTTGCCTACAGGCCAATCCCGACGAAGAACGCTTGCTTGGAATATTGTCAATAAATGCATGAGTCCCCATTTCATGGAAACTTGCAGCTGTTTTTTCCTTCACCTCAAGTTTCTACTCCATCTAGTTTTGATCCGTTGAAAAGTATATCACCAACTTCATCTGAGGCATTGGAAAACTTTGTCTTCACACTTCAGGAAACAAGATACTTCTTGATATTCAGGATCTGGTGATCCGACAGTTAGTAAAAGAGCTTTCACACCAACCGAGAGATAATTTGGCATGCGCTGTCTGACTGTCAGAAAAAATGGCAGTGGTTTTGTTTTCAGCCTTCTGCTTGAGTATTTCTCTGAAACAGTACTCTATAGTCGCTACATCTGTCTGAAATATCGTGGCGCAGTTACTCCAAACTAATCTGATTCTGATCGTTCTTCTAGTACTTAATATTTCAGCTTCAACTCCTTTGATGGTGTTTGAGTCGTCTTTATACCAGGCCTGCTCCTCTTCTACAGGTCTGTTGGGGATGTTTTAAACGATCTTTCATAGCCTATAGTCAGAGATCGTATCCTCCATGAGAATTGGATTGGATGTGCCTTCAGTTCCTATTACAATACAATATAATCTCATTGAAAAAGTTGCCACAATTTTAAACATGCATTATGTTAATGTATACGGCATGTAATAGTTTTGCCCGTTTGGCCTACACATACTTCTGGACAGAAACCTCAGTACATTTTATTTCGCCTCTAATATATTATTTGATGCGCCTTTTACAAAATGTTACTTATTGAAGAAGCAATTTTGAATTATGTTTTAGCCACTTTTTCTGTTGCTCTCACACTATAAGTTTAAAGCTTGTAATTATTACTATTGTTTCTGAGTGTGGGATGAACCAATTAAGATGACAATTTTCAAAAGACCACATATAATTAGGCAGAGATACCGTAAAAAGCTCATAAAATCCTCAACAGATTGTGAATCGATTTGAAATTTTGTTTACTTGAGGCTGAAACACAATTGAAGTTTTATGCTTTTAGCTTTAATTTTCATAATTTTGGATATTTTTTTACGCGAAACCATCATTGCCCTCATTATTCTGATCACGCCTCATAAACAATCTGGTTGGGAAAATTCAATCTTTATTTTTCATTACTGTTTTGCATTTTGTTTTCAAGTCAAGAACGGTTGAAGATATTGCATTTTGTTTTCAAGTCAAGAACGGTTAAAGATAGAGTAATTCTGCGAACGCCAGTCGATTCAGGATGGTCAAATTAGTATACTGTATGAATTTCAAGTCGATCGGCATACAAAATGAAATACTGGAAAAAAGGCCAAAAGTCCAAAGGGGTAGACCCCTAAAAATCATGAAAAATACAAAATCTTCAGATCCACTTGAAAGTCGCACTATATATGTAAAATTTCATGCTGATTCCAAAAATATATGATTTGTATTTGCTCAGATACAAGGTATAGCCTAAAAAAGGAATAAAACGTCAACAATTTTTCTCTCAACTCCAGATGAACTTTTCAACTCGAAAACAGTTGAAGATAGAGTAATTCTGCGAACGCCAGTCGATTCAGGATGGTCAAATTAGTAAACTGTATGAATTTCAAGTCGATCGGCATACAAAATGAAATACTGGAAAAAAGGCCAAAAGTCCAAAGGGGTAGACCCCTAAAAATCATGAAAAATACAAAATCTTCAGATTCACTTGAAATTTGCCCTATATTCGCAAAATTTTGTGCTGATTCCGAAAATATATGATTTATATTTGCTCAGATACAAGGTATAGCCTAAAAAAGGAATAAAACGTCAACAATTCTTCTCTCAACTCCAGATGAACTTTTCAACTCGAAAACGGTTGAAGATAGAGTAAATCTGCGAACGCAAGTCGATTTAGAATGGTCACATTAGTATACTCTGTGAATTTCAAGTCGATCGGCATACAAAATGAAATACTCGAAAAAATGCCAAAAGTCCAAAGAAAGTCGCACTATATATGTAAAATTTCATGCTGATTCCAAAAATATATGATTTGTATTTGCTCAGATACAAGGTATAGCCTAAAAAAGGAATAAAACGTCAACAATTCTTCTCTCAACTCCAGATGAACTTTTCAACTCGAAACTGGTTGAAGATAGAGTAAATCTGCGAACGCAAGTCGATTTAGAATGGTCACATTAGTATACTCTGTGAATTTCAAGTCGATCGGCATACAAAATGAAATACTCGAAAAAAGGCAAAAAGTCCAAAGGGGTAGACCCCTAAAAATCATGAAAAATACAAAATCTTCAGACCCACTTGAAAGTCGCACTATATATGTAAAATTTCATGCTGATTCCAAAAATATATGATTTGTATTTGCTCAGATACAAGGAATAGCCTAAAAAAGGAATAAAACGTCAACAATTCTTCTCTCAACTCCAGATGAACTTTTCAACTCGAAAACGGTTGAAGATAGAGTAATTCTGCGAACGCCAGTCGATTCAGGATGGTCAAATTAGTATACTGTATGAATTTCAAGTCGATCGGCATACAAAATGAAATACTGGAAAAAAGGCCAAAAGTCCAAAGTCCCTAAAAAACATGAAAAATACAAAATCTTCAGATTTACTTGATAGTCGCACTATATGCGCGAAATTTCATGTTGATTCGGAAAATATATGATTTGTATTTGCTCAGATAAAAGGAATAAAACGTCAACAATTCTTCTCTCAACTCCAGATGAACTTTTCAACTCGAAAACGGTTGAAGATAGAGTAATTCTGCGAACGCCAGTCGATTCAGGATGGTCAAATTAGTATACTGTATGAATTTCAAGTCGATCGGCATACAAAATGAAATACTGGAAAAAAGGCCAAAAGTCCAAAGTCCCTAAAAAACATGAAAAATACAAAATCTTCAGATTTACTTGATAGTCGCACTATATGCGCGAAATTTCATGTTGATTCGGAAAATATATGATTTGTATTTGCTCAGATAAAAGGAATAAAACGTCAACAATTCTTCTCTCAACTCCAGATGAACTTTTCAACTCGAAAACGGTTGAAGATAGAGTAATTCTGCGAACGCCAGTCGATTCAGGATGGTCAAATTAGTATACTGTATGAATTTCAAGTCGATCGGCATACAAAATGAAATACTGGAAAAAAGGCCAAAAGTCCAAAGTCCCTAAAAATCATGAAAAATACAAAATCTTTAGATTCACTTGAAAGTCGCACTATATACGCAAAATTTCATGCTGATTCGGAAAATATATAATTTATATTTGCTCAGATACAAGATATAGCCTAAAAAAGGAATAAAACATCAACAATTCTTCTCTCAATTCCAGATGAACTTTTCAACTCGAAAACGGTTGAAGATAGAGTAATTCTGCGAACGCCAGTCGATTCAGGATGGTCAAATTAGTATACTGTGTGAATTTCAAGTCGATCGGCATACAAAATCAAATACTCGAAAAAAGGCCAAAAGTCAAAAGGGGTAGACCCCTAAAAAACATGAAAAATACAAAATCTTCAGATTCACTTGAAAGTCGCACTATATATGCAAAATTTCATGCTGATTCCAACAATATTTGATTTGTATTTGCTCAGATACAAGGTATAGCCTAAAAAAGGAATATAACGTCAACAATAATTCTTTTATCAACTCCAGATGAACTTTTTAACTCGAAAACGGTTGAAGATAGAGTAATTCTGCGAAAGCCAGTCGAATTAGAATGGTCAAATTAGTATTCTCTGTGAATTTCAAGTTGATTAAAAATCTTGAAGAAAACAATATCATCAGATCCATTTGAAATTCGCACTATATGAGCAAAATTTCATGCTGAAAATGTATAATAATCTTGATCTAACTCGTTAAAAGCAATAAAATATCGAAAATTGACTCGCACGATCAAATTTTCTAAATTAATTACATTTTTATTATTCATTTTTGGAAAAATCTAAAAATGCACTCATATTCAACATCGATGAGTTGATTCCTAATTATGTTACACAAATTATAATTTTTTAACATACAGCGTGTTTCACTTCTCATGGAAACACCCTCGTAT
Organism: Chrysolina americana; assembly: GCA_958502065.1. Taxonomy (NCBI): domain Eukaryota; kingdom Metazoa; phylum Arthropoda; class Insecta; order Coleoptera; family Chrysomelidae; genus Chrysolina; species Chrysolina americana. Next base: position 52,571,934 of record OY293421.1, on the reverse strand, counting down.
CTTCTGTAATTTTCAACGAAAAATCAAAAAATTTTCAGGATCGATAGATACACTGGAGATAAACTCTCTGCATGAAAGGGGTCATCCTACGTGATTTACACTGCACGCCAGCAGCGATGAAACTTTCCATTTTTCCACAAAGTTATATTAGGGGGCAAAATTAGTTCGAAATTTCTTCGGATTCGTGTCCAGGATCCCCAAATTACTTCCAATACACCTGTCTACTGGACAAAAGTTGGCTATGAAAAATTCCAATTTGTTTCACTTCCTATGGAAACGCCCTCGTGTGTATCACATATGATGACCTGTTTTGTGCGGTTAGTTCATTTCTAGTCCGAAGGAATTTTGTGCCAATTACTATAACTTTCCGGAAAAATGGGTAGTTCCATCGCTGTTGGCGTGACTTAAATACTCTGAACGTCGAAGACTGTTTTTAAAAAGTTTTATTTTTAAAATTGGAAAAGACAGAAAACATAAAAGTACTTCTGAACAACGTGAATAGTTCGTCAAGACTGAATAAAATAGATTATAATTACTACACGTTTTGCGTTTCCGCAAAGTTCATTGAAACGGACAAAAGTCTGTGTCAGCATCTCGTCGGTGCTCCGGTACTGGGAATACAGGGTGGATCAGGTGTATAACTCCTCCATCGCCAAATGGAAGCATATTTCAAGGACTGAAAAATGCTGCAGCGTTCTCATGGGGTTGGTTATCTGTTGGCCCTGCCGGATTTGGTCTTCGTTTGTTACGAATGAATTGGAAGCTGTAGTAGGCAGCTCCAAAAATAATTGTAATGTAGATAGGGATGATCCAGTGGGTGGTTGACGAATTTTCTTTATAAACAGTGTGGATCGGTCCTAGGTTGTGCTGTTGCTTCTGAAGTTCGTGGATCTTGTCCAAAGGGATGTTCTTGATGATGATTTCGGATACGTTCTCCCTGGGTGGACTATGTGGTACAATGATTTCTGGAAGGAACATTGGTTGTCCATGACTGACGGTTTTTTCGTTGATAAATTTGCATTCATCGGTTTCGAATCGGCAGCCGGTGGGTAGCTCAATCAAATAGTTTCCCAGAAGTGTTGTAAAATCACTTCGTTTGCAGGTGGTTTGGATTTTGGTATGGTTGGGAAGTATCGCAATATAGTGTGACTCGTCGATCTGCTCAATTAATTTGGTTGAGGTTCTTACTGGTGTCTGCTGGCAGGTGACGTAGGTGGACGACAATTGGAGTAGTCGGAATACACAGTCTGGTTGTCTCAGGCCGTCAATAAGGTTGTTAATTGGACAATAGTAGTTTGGTCGCAGTTCCATACATGGCATTGATGTGTATTGGTAGAAGTTCTCGTTCATTATCAGATAGGTACTGGGTGGAACAATCATAGTTGAATTGGCGGTAGGGATGGAATAGAGATGATATAGAAGGAAGGTTTCTGGATGGACAATAGGAAAGTGGAGCACAAAAACAATCTTAGTATTTGAATGGTATGCTTCAATTTCTAATAGCTCATAATATCTATGAGTGAATTTTGGATCGTTTGGAAAAATCAATTGATTTGGAGGATAGTAACTCAAAATTGTTTCAACTATAGACTGAAGTTCATCAATTTTCAATATACTACTATGTGTTGTTTTGAGTCTAGCGAATGTTACTGCGTTTTCAATATCCGTCAATAATTGCAAGATAATTTGGAGAGAAATATTGATTTGGTCCAGTACGTCTCTAATTTGCCAATATTCATCGATATTTAAGATTAACTTGTTCAATTTGGTATTCAATTTGTTTAACGTAGAAGTTATCGCCTTCTGATTCTGATCAATTGTTGTGATTGTTCTATTGAAATTTTCGATTATTTCGGTGGTAAGAGATATTTCTTTGTTCAATTTTTTAACGATATTTTGTTGATTGGTTTGAAGATCATTAATTGCCTCGTCATAGTGAGCGGCATCATTTGCATCTAGATTTCCGGAAATACATTTTATAATCGATCCTAAACCGTCTACGAGACCTCTCTTTACTCGTCCATTTGGACTCAATGAATTGAATTTCTGTTCCGCGGAATTTATTTGAAACAAAAGTGTTCGATCAAGGTTTACAAGCTCGGACATATCGGAGATATTTTGTTTTTTATGAATGGTAGCTGTGATATTGTTGTAAAGATTTTTTATTGATTGAATTTGATGTTCGATAGGTTTTAGGTCGTAATAGTGGATGAAACTATGGGTTTTGATTTTTATTCTAGTCGTTCCTAGCTTGAACGGCAGAATCCCTGGGTTCTTGTTCAGGTTGGTTATTGTTACCTCCTGTGGTACTGCTGGTACCAGTAGGTGGCACCTGTAACAATTTTTTCTGATTAGCCTTTGGTCTTTTTAAATTTTGTTTGTGAAGGGCAATGACCTTAATATTTTTATTTCTGACCACTTTTCCTTTCGTAAATTTTGGTGACAGTTTGTTTCTTGTATTTGATTTTATTTTTCGATAAAGATCGGTGTCTGGGGTATATTCTAAGGGTTCCTCTCGATTTCGATTATGTCTCTCAATCGTTTTCTCTTTGCGTTTTGTCATTTGTTCGTTTAGGTTTCTGTATATTTCTTTCGTCATTTCGCGATGTTCGTGAATGTAATTGTTCATAAGTTTTTCGTTGATGTCAATGTCAAATGGATCTTTGGTGTTCAAATGTCCGTTTATGATATCGATTGGTTTTTGTTTTGTCGATGTGTGAATCGAGTGATTGTACCCTAAAATAGCATAAGGCATTTGATTCAAAATATCGATTTTATTCTTGTCTTTGGATCTAATAATTCGCAAGTGTTCGATTAGAGTTGAATGGAACCTTTCAATAGCACCGTTCGATTGGGAATTATTGACTGTTATGTAATGAATACTAATCTGATGTGTTTTAAAAAATTCTTTTACTACGGAATTTTTCAATTCCGATCCATTATCCATTATAACAAGAGTGGGGATACCGTGATGGGTGATGAAAATTAAAAATGCTTTCACGACTTCTAGTCCTGAAATTCCTGAAAGTGGGTATGCCTGAGCATATTTAGAAAATGTATCGATTATCGTTAAAAATTTCTGACCTTGTGCTTGGAAAGTATCGATATGTACTATCTCAAATGGTTTCGAAGGTGTGGGCGTTATCATAAGTTTTTGGTTTGGTGGATTCCTATCATATTTATTGATTTGACATATTTCGCATAAGTTTATATACTTGGTTACGTCATTCTTTAAGCCTGGCCAATAATATGACCTTTTGATTCTCGTTTTGGTTTCTACGATTCCGCGATGATTTGTCTTACCCTCATGATAGTTTTTTATTAATTCTGTCTGTCTGTCTTTTTCTGTAATGTCTTCTAGAACTGAATTACATTTTATCAATTTATATGCAGAGTTTTTGAAAGTCGTTTGTAAGGTAGTGATGATACGAGGAGTATACGTGTCGTTTTCGTAATAAACCGCGTATGTGAATTTTGGATCAATATAATTTTTGAAAAGATTGATTATATCATTTTCGAGGTTGGCGATCGATATTTGGGAAAGAATGCGTTTTTTTGTAGGGAATATTTGTTCTCTTTTTGGTTTTGTTGGTGAATGTAAGACGAATTTTATCATTAATTGATGATCATAGGTGTTGAGTGGTTTTTCGGAGGTTTTCATTTCCAGTATTGGTTCTTCATGGCTGGTGTGTATTGTATCTCCGTCTGTTTCTTCGTTTTCTTCGGCTGTGGCGGGTTCCTCAGAGGGGTGTTGTTGGTCCCTCACATCTGTCATTATTGGTGGGTCACTAACGTTTCCTGTGGTAGAGAGGTTGTCTTCATTATCATCAGATATCGATTTCCGATTGTTAGGTCCAGCTAATGATTGATTGAATTCATCTACGTATTGGAAAAATTCTTTTGTATTTATCTCGATACGGGAAAGTGCATCTGCGTTGGTGTTATTTTTTCCTTTTTTGTACTCTACTTCATATTCGAACTCTTCAAGTTTCAGACGCCACCTCACTAGTCTCGAATTTGGTTCTTTGAGTGACATCATCCATTTTAGTGGTTTGTGGTCCGTTATTATCTTGAACTTACGGCCGTACAGGTATGGCCTGAAATATTTCGTAGCCCATACTATTGCCAACAACTCTTTCTCGATTGTGCTGTAATTTTGCTCTGATTGATTGAGTGTCCTCGAGGCGTACGCCACTGGTTTGTCTTTTCCGACGGGCCCCTGAGATAAAATGGCCCCAATGGCAACGTTACTTGCATCTGTGGTCAAATTAAAGTCTTTGGAGAAATCGGGGTACTGCAGAATGGGTTCGTTGGTCAATATGTTTTTACAATCTTCGAAACATTTTATGAATTGGGGGGTATGTTCGATTTTGGCATCTTTCTTCAGGCATAATGTTAGGGGTTTGGTGATGCGGGCGAAGTCTCTGATGAATTTTCGGTAGTATCCGAGTAGGCCAAGGAATCCTTTAATTTCTTTGGTTGTTCGTGGAATTGGATATTTCTTGATGGCGGCGATTTTGTCTGGATTTGGTCTGACTCCTTCTGGTGTAACGATATGGCCCAGGTAAGCTACTTCTTTTTTGAGGAATTCCGATTTATCGAGTTGTATCTTGAAATTGGTGTCTCTGAGGCGTTGAAAAACTTTTGTCAGACTAACAAGATGTTCCTGGAGGGAAGTCGAATAGATGATGATGTCATCGAGATATACTAGGCAAATTTCGTTCTGGAGGCCTCGTAGAATGTTATCCATGACTCGCTGGAAGGTCGCTGGAGCATTCTTTAACCCAAATGGCATACGCAAGTACTCGTAGTGCCCATTCTCAACGTTGAAAGCCGTTTTCGGAATATCTTCAAAATTCATCTCTATCTGGTGGAATCCGCTAGCTAGGTCTAACGTAGTAAAATAGTTGCACTTTCCAAGTTTATCCAAGACATCCGTTATATTCGGAAGGGGATACCGATCGTCTATAGTTTTTTCGTTGACCTTCCTATAGTCGACGACTATTCTCCACTTCTTTTTTCCGGATGCGTCCTCCTTTTTGGGGACAATCCATATCGGTGATGACCATGGCGAATTGCTTGGACGAATAATACCTTGTTCTAGCATCGATTTGACTTGTCTTTCAACTTCGGGCTTGTGGACGAAAGGGTACCTATATGATTTTGTAAAAACCGGTATTTCATCTTTTGTCTTTATACAATGTTTGACCTGGTTGGTAAAGGTCAGTGGTCTGTTCTCTGAATGAAATATGTCGGAAAATTTTTTACATAACCGGAGTATTTCACGTTTTTCTTCGTCGTTCATATGAGAGGTTCGAATCAATTTGTCTATGTCAATTTTCGGAATGTCATTTTTTGGGGTCACATCAACATGATATATTTCGTAATTATTTTCTTCAAAATGTATTGATTTTATTGGATTCGATAAGGACAAAGTTATTTCTTGATTTGTTTTATTGGAAATTTCAGCTGAAGCTAGGCCATTTTCTGCTGTAGAAAGAGTTTCGGGAATTTCACAATTTTGGATATTTTGTTTCGGAATGATGACGTCACCGTTTTTTCTGTCAACTGGGATTTTGGTAATCAATTTTGTATGAGGTTTGATACACACCTTGTAATTGATACTTTGAAGGGATGGTTGGTAGCGTATCGGAATAACGCAAGTAGGGGTGAATAATTTGGAATTGACAAAGTCGAGTTGGGCATTCAAAAGTTTCAAATTATCGAGTCCGATGAGACCATCAAAAATATTGTGAAAATTGAATAGGTAAAATTTGAGGCTATCATTTTTTTTGATTTCTGGGAATGCTGGGATCTCTGCACAGTAGTCGTGGGATGAGGTTTGAAAAATCGTAGATACTATAAACGGCTCGAAAAATATTTTATCGTGATAATATTTGGAGGCTATTTCGGGGTTGATAAAGGATTTCGTGGAACCAGTATCGATTAGAAGTTTCAAAGGGGGGTGATGAATTTGGATATAGGGAAGTTCTTTTTTGTCGGTCGACAAATGATACTCTATCACGTCTCTTCGTTTATTGTCTGGTCCTCTAGAAAATTTTCATGAGATTCTTCCTGGTACGTGTCGTCATAGTTTTCGTATTCAAAGTTCGTATGGTTCTCTTCGCAATTGGGTTCTACTTGTTCATCAAAATGTTCAGTATTAAACAATTCTTCCGAAATTATATTGGGTCGTTGACCATTGTTTTGGAAAAAGTTATTAGGACTTTGTCTCCTATACTGAGGTGTTGTATTTCGGGTCGATATACTCATTGGTGTAGGTGTGTTTTGAGGAACATTCTGGGATGGTTTCCATGCATTTCGGGGTTTTCCGAAAACTTGGGTATTTGAAGGAAATCTTTGGGTAGGTGGGTTTGGGTGTCTTGGCAAATATATTGGCCCTCTTGGAAATTGGGGTTGTTGTGGTGAGGTAAAATTCATTTGTCTGTATTGTGGTGTCGGAAGTCGTTGAATAAAATTATTTTGAGGTTGTCGGTATGAAAATTGAGAGTGATTGATCGGTTTTCTCACAGGCATATTTGTATGATTGGATTGGTTAGATTTTTGAAGGTATTTAATATTATCTTCTTCGATTATAAATTGTAAGGATTGAGCGAGCGATGTAGGCCTCATAGCACGTATAATTGGACCTAATGGATCTTTCAAACCTGCCAAAAATGTTTTGAGTGCCTGTTTTTTGAAGAATTGTCTCTTACTTTCACGCTGAGCAGCATCCTCTACATTGAGGTCGATATGATTACAAATTGTATTTAATAAATGCAAAACGTTTTCATGAAACTGAGAAGGTGATTCATTTGGCTTCTGCCTTAAGTTAACTAAGTCCTGATTCAAACAGTTTTCATCCCTTTGATCCCCAAAATTTTGGATCAAGGCTGATTTAATATCGGCCCAACTTTTGATACCATAGATGGCGACAACTTCTTCAGCCCTTCCTTCAAGTTTATTCATAATTCCGTTCAACAAAAGTGTGTTTTGAAAATTATTGACATTTACTGTGTCCCAATAATGAGTGAGAATCGATTCGGAGGAACTAATAAATCTATGAAGTTTATTTGGGTTTCCATCAAAATTTGGAATTATTGATAAATTCTTGATATCTAATGCTGGAGGAGCCATATTTAATTCTGTATTGGCAATTTTTAAATTATCAAATATTTCGACTAAATTTAATTCTAAATCTTCAGTGTTTTCGCAAAATGAAGCACGAGAAGAATTTGACTCTAAATCTTGAGTGTTTTCGCAAAAGGAATCACTGGATGAAGAGGAGTCTGACATGAACTAAAGAAAATCAACTTACAGCATCAGTATTGCGACGTCCGGAACCATGCGTACTCTTTCAGCTATCCTGGCTGGATTCTTGGAAGACACACTGTATATAGAGTTCGGATATTTCGTTTAAGAGTTGAAACTCACAGATTTTCCGCGATGGATATCCACAAAATTATCCTACCGACTGCGCCACTTAAATACTCTGAACGTCGAAGACTGTTTTTAAAAAGTTTTATTTTTAAAATTGGAAAAGACAGAAAACATAAAAGTACTTCTGAACAACGTGAATAGTTCGTCAAGACTGAATAAAATAGATTATAATTACTACACGTTTTGCGTTTCCGCAAAGTTCATTGAAACGGACAAAAGTCTGTGTCAGCATCTCGTCGGTGCTCCGGTACTGGGAATACAGGGTGGATCAGGTGTATAACTCGTGCAGTGTTTATCACGTAGGATGACACCTTTTGTGCAGTAAGTTCATTTCTAGGGTATCTATCGATCATGAAAATTGCATGGTTCTACGTTGAAAATTACCGAAGATACGGGGGTGTTTCCATGAAAAGTGAAACACGCACTGTATATTCACGAAATGACGAACATTCAGAATACGTTTTCGCGAACACCCCGTAAATATTTGTGATAATTTCAATCACTCTTCTCCCGTTTACTCGACAATAAACAACATTTCTCCAACGTGGAGAAAAAATCAACAGCGAGTTTTCTAGTCGACGGAGAAATTGGGATCGAAAAATGTGAAATGTTGATAAACCGAGAAGCCATATTTCATTCAGGAAGTCTCTAAACCAAATCAACAGAATAATAAAGCATTCGATACATGTATTCCAGCAGGGCGATAAGAATAGCTGCCTGACAACTTCCGCGTGCATTTTATGGCTTGTCTGCAGTGGCGGAACTCTATGGGCAGAAAGACTCCAACTCCAAAAAAAGTGAATAAAGTTGATTTTGATTCCCTAGAAATTTTTTTGAAGAGAACTGCGTTCTATGCTGTCTAATCGGTCGAGTCCTTGAATAAAAAAAAAACCTTTACTGATATAAGTTCATAAGTATTATCCAAAAAAACTTTCAGAACATTTCAGTCTACTAGTCCATCATGCTCTAATAATTCAAGATTAATTCCAATTTTAACCACTCTATTATCACTAGATAGACATTAAGCAAAAGACAGATTGACATGCCTCTTCAATAGGAAGGGTTGACTACCGCCAGTTGAATGGTTTAGTTGAAGATACTGATGATATGAAATTCCCCACCTGCGATATCAGAACCATTCAGACTGATGTGCCATGATGATACACAACCCCTTTTCTTTCGAAACAAAGGAAAATACATCGTTTCGCATTCCTTCGAGGATATCTTCCTGTAACGAACGGCAAAGCTCGGGAAGGCAGACATACACCCTGCAGAAATTCAGAAGTAGAACACCAATCGGTACCTACTTTGTGTTTTGTGAACATAAAAAAGTCGTCCTGGTGTGATTTATGACGGAATTACTATCGATAGTATTGCAAGCACACTTGGTATTACTCTCAAAAAGTCTTTGGAGTCGCACAGATTTTTATCGAGACGAAAACAAGCAACAAGAATGTTTAAAATTTTTGCTGAATATTTTTGAGAGTTTAAACCGCATCTAAAAGTGTTTTGGCGGAAAGAGCAACGAAGTCTTCAGCTACTCTTTTGAGCCACTAGCATTTTTAAATTCGACACATTGTTTATTCATTCATGTAAAAACGGTTTATTTAATTTTTTTCTGAGTTATGTCAGTTTTGTGAATGCATTCATTAGCTGATGACTCAAACATTTTAATTGTGCTCTGTAAACAAACTGTTTTATAGCTTCGATCAATGAAAATTCTCCCGAACGGATAGACTGTGGATTCCCATTATATAATCAAAACAAGGACAGCTACAATGTAATGGAGAATCACAGTTAATACGACCTCGGAAACAACAAACAGAATGCGGCACCTTCGCCATATATTCGATATTTACCGATGACCTACGGTGGCACCGTTGCCAGTTGACAAATATTTTTCCCCAGAAAACAATTTTATCCACGTTTTCCTATCTCTTATTGGGTGTCCAAAAATAACAAACAACAACAAACAATAACAAATAATGGTTGTTCCTCTTCAGCTTCATATATCTTTTGTTGGAGACAAAAATGGATGAAATGAATGAAGATTTCATAACATCTTCATCAATGATTAAAATCGATACTCACGTGATTCAGAGCTTGGGAAGGGACGATATATACGTGATAGTTACCTGAAATAAAGAAAAATTGTTATTTTTTTTGCTGGAAAACATATTGTATATGAAGAAATATTGGAAGATATTACCTATACATCACAGGAGTCTTGAAACAGTAATGAGATGACAGGAATTTCAATCAAAGATGCAATTTCTTAACGCTTTCCAAACAAAAATAATATTCAACAAAATAGTTAATTTTGTAACAAGTGCGTAGGTAAAATGACTGTTTTTTTAATGGCACATGAAAGTGTTCATTTTTCTCTCGAAGGTGCCATGAAAACACGAATTTCATACACGAAATACAAACAACATTTTTTCTACAACTGTAAATGTGAATTTACATCGTCTGAAATATATTAAAAATGAATACTTTCAATACATCTTGACGTGGTTTCTTGTTCCGATAAGTTATCGCTTTTAAACGACTGTTGTCTTGAAAATATTAGTTAATTTTTTAAGTGAAATCATTTCTTGACTGAAAAAAATAAGTTCAAATTAACTAAGTAATACTTGTTTTTTTTCCATACATGTTATCCTTGATGTTATCAATACTTCTAATAATCCAGTGGTCATTTTGTGTCGTTACTATATAAACGGTTTGTTGGCACGCCGCGTGTTTGACTGTTTGACTGTGTTTGCTCGTAGTTGCTTCAATTTCAACTCATTTTCAAGAAGATAGATGTTGATTATGATAGTGGTAGTGATACCCCATCAAATATAGAGAAAGCACATGCAATAGTATATAATATGTTACCGGGAAAAACCAAGTTAGTATATGATAAAACATATGACCAATTTTGATTGTTAAAATGACTGATACGAAGACCTATTGCGCAAGAACGTTTACTGTTTCAAATTCTTATTATATTGAGATATACCGCACGTATAGAGCACTACGCCGTCTCATAAAGAAAGTAACGGATATTATTGAAATATTCGAGAGGAAAATGTAGTAACCAACATGTGGGGATGAATAAAATAGGAGAAATTCCAAGCTTGATTGCAAAATAGCTTGGAAAAGACATGTATAAGAGCTACACAGGTCACTGTTTCAGGAGAAGCTCTGTAACTCTTCTGGCCAATGCCAATCAATAGAGATGCAGAAATGTCAAGTTTTTTTTGACAGTTGTACAAAAAACCCTTTTTGGCACTGAGTGGAAATTTCAACAACCCTAGAAACTATCGATATAAAGTCTAGGAACTCAATATGTATCTATTATTGGTTAAAATCGAAGCTGCGTTGACAGTTTGATACCAATTTCGATAAATTTCTCAACACTTCGAAAAGTATAACATCTGCGGTAATCTACTGCACATCGGCAACACCACATCTACTAGCATTACACGCGCGGAGCGTTCCGAAAGTGGGTCACTGTGACTGACTCGATAGTTAGGTCATTGCACTAAGTTCTACGGCTTGCTAGGATGGATAAGACTAGAACTAGTCGCTGCCGCCGGTCAGGCTAACTTTGTTTTGTAATGCAGCGTCGTTCAACTGTTCTCGCGGAAGATGTGACGCATTGTATTGCATGCGAGAAAGACGGATATGGGGTTTTCCTTGGATGATATTTCGGAAAAGTTGGGGGGGAGGGGAAGGAGGTGGTGGTTTGGATGAGAATCTAGATTATGCAATTTTTTGTCGGTTTTAGTGAAATACTGCCTACTACCATCGTTTGAAGTTTTTTACAGGAACTACATGAACATCATCTAAATGTTACTTATTTTTCGAAAAATATAACTTTTGGAATTTTGCTGACTTTGAAAAATGCGATTTTTTAAGAAACTAAAACTCACTTGTATATCTGATAGGGGCTAGGTAGGATTCAAGACGAGCCTAAGTTGACGGCAAATACATTTTTTGATGAAAAAGCACAAATGAAGATTTTTTAATTTTTTGCTTATTTTTTGAATGTCACTGTATATCCAGCGCCATCTCTAGTTTCAAAAAAGCACTCCGACTATTATTGTGTCGACTTCAGTATGAAGCCAAAATCCTTTGTGTGTCATAATGGTTCCGATTTATTCCAATTGACCAGTCTAATGCTAAAAGAATCGAAATACCGTAAAAAAATATTAAATTGCGTTTTTATGAAGAAATAAAGTTCATCGTAGACGATTTTGGGGTAAAACACAATTTTTTCAAATGGAAAAATTCAAAAATGGCAAAAGTTGGAATCTCTTCCGGCGGAACCGGAAGTGAAAAAACAGTATTTGTAGGTCAAAAAGTGCCGTGTATTATGAATGTGGAATACCCCAAATTTCAATCAATTTATTTTAAACCTAACAGTTGTACGGGAAGTGTATCATGATCCTGTTACACCCGGTAGTACAATATGTCTCAGAAGAAAGTTCTCAACTGCCCACTCACTCTAAATCCCACTGTATGAACACAGTATGTTAAACGGATATTCGCCATGTGCTTTAGGTAAATCCTAGAAGCGAGAAAACTTCAGTGCAAGTAATGAATATCAGATTGAAATCGATCGACACGTTTCCACGTAATTTCGTAAAATGTACCATTTGTTATAATCGTTTCAATAGTCCTCGTCAGTCCAGGTAGTGTTCAGCCTGAAATATTCATGAGTACAAACGAACAGGTGAATTGATCAATTCCTTGGCACGTGTGATGGTAGTATTCAAAAAGCCATATAAAGAAGAAAAGAAAAGAAGAAGGAGATGTTCTTTCGAGGGTAACTGTGAATAACAGGTTGTTTCACCTGCGATCAAGTGTTGATAATCCGTTCACTTGTTTTCACCGTACTGATGAAATCCCCAAGACCGTAACACATATCTACAGTTGCATTTTTACCAGCTCAGTCCCGTAAACCTTTCTATCCCAATGTACAAAGGAAAATTGATAGACAAGAACTTTTGAACCACAGTTACAGACTATCATATACTATTAAATACTTTTAAATCGTTTGATAAATACAGAATAGATAACAATTTCAAGTTACAATCCATACAATCGTCCGATTCCAGTATGTCTCGACGGTTTCTATTTTTTTTTAGCGTAATTTTATCAAGAAAATGTCGAAACAAAACAACAAAAATCCCACATAATTACTTTATTTCGAATATTGTATATGCAACCAACGAATAAATCGAGGATGTGAAAGTTTACCAACGACAGAAGTTGTCGAGATGTTATTATTGTAATGTGGAAGAAAAACTCTCACAAGTTTCGTTTATGAATTTTGCCGTTACGAAACTATTTCAATACCTCCAGAGACGTACCGATAGACATATCAAAAAGATAGATGATATTGATCGTCGCAATACATTTTTTGATTGATGTGTTCTTTTACTCATCGATCTGCATCATTAATAATTTCTACTGGTTTGTTAGCAAAATCATGTTTTCGATATAAGTTTCTTCCGTTCACCTTATTGAAGAAGGAAATATCGACGGGAAAGTCCATGTAACTGATCATTTGCTCCGCCACTGCCTTCTCAGGGATTGTTGGCCCGTCGTATTTCGCAAGATAACTACTTTCTTCAAATTACCAATTACCAAAACCGGTATCGCGAAAATTACATTGAATTTTTCGAGCGAACACCGGACCCCCGAATTAACTTCTTGCAACAGTGATCGAAGACTTGATTGAGGGAGGTGCTAACAGTCGAGTATACCAGGTGTTCGAAACAAGGTGTGGGAGATTTTTAAAATCAGATAAGTCTTAAGTATTACGGTATTTATTGTTTCGACATATCTGGAATTCAAGAAAAAGCAGTCGTCAGACTTTTGACTTGAGGTAGCCTCCTGAGTGATAATCAAGAGGAGTGAGGTCCGGAGATTTCGCTGGCCACTCTGTTGGTTCTCGCCTGCCAATCAATCTTCCTCATCGAAAAACATTATGGGAAGAGAGGGTTTGGCAAAAATTGAAAATATCTCTGTCCTGTATCTAACTAATTTGGTATGGATGACATAATATTGAACGTTCGCTGATTTGACTGCGAGTAGGCTAGAAGCACTGTCAGCATCTTCTGTCACAAATAACAAACTGCCAATTTTCGTGTCTTTGCTAATATTCGCAAAGCCAGGTGTTGGAGTATCTTTGATATATCCACCCTCTTCAAATTTGTATTCAATTTTACTGCATACTCTCCATTTAATAAATGGCATACTTCTTGTTGATGACAACAATGATAATAATAAAAATCAAGCGTTTTTTTAATTTTATTGTGGTAATGAGAACTAATATGGAAAATCTTGAAAACCGTCAATATTTGAAAGTAAATATAGTTTAAAAATACTAAAAAACACGCTTTTATAACACATTGAACTAAAAAGTGAAGAATAATTGTTTATAAAGGCAGAGAATGAAAATAAATCAAAAATATTAATATCACTGTGAAAAAACGTGGGGCGCTTTGTTTTATATTTTCGTATAACGCACACCCCACCAAATATTTTTCATGTATTATTTATTATGTTCTGCCTATATAAACAATTATCTTTTACTTTTTAGTAGAATGTTATAAAAACGTGTTTTTTAAACTATAATTTATTTTTCATTTTTTAGTTCTCAATTTATTATTGTTTTTTTTTTCCTTTGGAGAAAGCAGGCGCATTAATTACCCATCCACGACGCGGATTTTCAAAACTCTGGTAGAAGCTCTCACACAGAGTGTATGAGGGGCAAACTATTTCATTCTGGCGATCCTGATCAGGATAATGGGACAAACTCAGCAAATTATTGTATTGTCACCGGTTTTTGAAAAGTCTACACAGTTTCAATTAAATCTTTCCATTTAAAGTGGGTCAAAATAGAGTGTAAAGGAATCGGTTACAAACATACATAAATACAGGTGAAGCTAAATAAAAGTGTGTAAAAAAATATTGACATGAAAAACTGATAAAAATTAAAGGATGCCATTTAAAAAGACCCACCCAGAAAAAACGGAACACCCTGTTCAAGTGCCATCATTGTCATTCTGTAGCTCTCAGAGAATAGTATCATTCTGCTGATGATATTGGGGCTGTTATAAAGTTCAAAGTTCATCAATCTTTTGTTTCATTTATCAAGATGTTAATTTTTATATGTTCTCCTTCACGACGAATTATTTTGGAAAATTATTTGAAATTTCTCTCACTTATCATTTCTGAATATGTTTCCACCTTTGAGTTTTGTCAAATGAACAATTTCGTAATACGCACTTTACCGGTGATACTGTATATCAAATAAAGTGCTTTATCGAAAAATGGATTTTGTGAGCTACCTTGTATCGATGAAATTAGCGGTACGCGAGCAATTAAAAATTCAGCTTACGATAAAAGTCGTGCTTGTTGTTGTGTATGTCACAATAAACAAAATATTACGCCACAAAGCAACTTTCACCGAACTCTTATGTTTATTCATATCGAAAATAAATTAGTCAGGTACATTATTGTTTTTATTGGCGTTGTGTAGCCCGTTGGCGGTTTGCCAGTTGGACTTATCGCAACTTTGTGGAGGATTTTTAGAAATTGCACCTGAGGAATAATACTCTGGGAGTATTAGATATTTATCTGAATTCAGAAATGTTTCTTGAAAAATGTTCAAGGGTCCAAGTTTCACGTCAACGAAGTCTGTGTTATTTGTGCTGATGAAAATGTTCTCTTTTAGTTTCTTTTTAATGTCCTCATTTAGTATTATTATTAAAATGATTGTATTATTATTTTAACATTTTTTTATTGGCGAATCATGCTCTATTTGCATTTGTATTTTTGTTTTCGTATTTCTGGTCTTCATTTCTCCGTTTGAGTTATTGTCACTTTAATTTTTACTACCTACTTCCATTTATTTGTTTCCTTCTGAATCTCAACATTTTTGTTTTTTCTTGGTTGACTCTAAGTCTCCTTGTTCTATTATTTCTTTCATTATTTTTTCCATCACATTTCAGGTTTATGTAATTAGAGCTAAATCAGCTATATCATCAGCGTACCTGAACAAAAATTTATCTTTCTGTGGTTGATTTTTTTTTGTTAATTTTCCTCACCGCATATTTTAAAGATGATTCTTGATTCTATGATTCTTTCCAACTCCTTTCTGATGGATTCATTTTAAATATTACTTTATCTTCATCGTTCTTCCTATTTTCGCCTTTCACAGTAGTATTCCATCCAACTAGGTTGCATTGTTTGTCTTCTAGTATACCAATGTTTCTCCTTTATTCCGTTAGTTTTACTTTTGTAATTTTTATTTTGCTGTTTACCTCTTCTCTAGAAGCTTTTTATATTCCCGTTTTAACTTCCCATATTTTAGGAATTCACTTATTTTTGGTAAAACAAATTTATAACTCAACACAACGAAACATTTATTTATTTATTTATTTAAAGTACAATTAGTTGCTACTATAGAAGATCTATTACCACGTATAATATTCATGATCTTGTTGTGGTGTTTTTGGTCGAGAGTTCAGTATGGTTTTATAGAATTTTGATTGCTATGACCAGTAATTTTCAGCAATTATTGTTCTTCTACACTTTTTGCCAAATTTGCTAACAGCAGTTGATCTATTCGACTCATTTTGTCTACGTTCAAGCCAATTGCTTCAGCAGAAGAAACGAATTGCTTCGTAAAACACCACGAGTCCGCAGGACGAGTGGTGTTTTCTCAAAACAATTCAGTTGAGTTCAGAAATAAAAGACAGACGTATGAGATGAATTCAATCACGAGTTGAATTTTATTAGACTATTTCACTAATAAAGTTTCTTCATTAATATAAATACGAACAATGTATAACAGTCCTAATCAAATTATTAAAATCGTCAATATTATAATGTTTCGTTTCATAATTTCATTTGAATTTGCACCGAAGCGACTCATTTTGACACAATCAGGTTCAATTAATATTGATAGAACTGCCAAACTCTGAGTTGCCATGGTTACGTCGTTGAAAATGCCGAAGCTGATCCTCCAATCAGAATTGAAAGACAGCTGGTGTTATCGCGAGAACACGAGTTGTCTTTGGTTTGCAATCTGTCAGATTGTGTGAGAATTTTAAGATGAGTGAAATAGTCAGTGCAATGTTGACATGATTGGGTGAAATTGTTTCATACAACACAAGATAAAAAATGTTTAATGGTTGTTAGAACTGTCAAATTTTTTTCTGGACAACAGATCAATGTAGTTATATCTTGTCAAACATTCCTATCGTGACCTTCTTTACTGGTTTATATCAGTTTCTCAAAATAGAAAAACATTGTTCATGCAGAGAGCGGAAAATACGAACAAAAAAAAAGCCTAGCTATATATTTTGTGCATATGCCTAATTTTTCTGGGCTATTCCTCGCAACTTTGTAATTGTTTCTTTTTCAACACTTCATGTCTGGCAGATTAGTAATCGCCTTTATGAGGCAACTGGCTGTCGGATGCACTTTGATTTCGAATTAGGATTTTATTGACGAAGTTAGTTTGTACTACTGTTACGTCCAGCTCAAATTAATAGTAGTATTAATAATAATGATTGCCCTCATTAACATTCAATTGTGTATACCGAAAGACCTAACTTGTATAAAAGAATCCCGTCAAAAAATATTCTGATACGGGGAAAAAACTAGACCAATAAAGATATCAATGCTGAAATATTCTCAATTTTGAATAAATTATAATCTTACCTTTCATTCGGCTCCTGAACTCTTTTCGTTTGAACTTCTTGTAATTTCCATTTACTAGTTCCCATAGTTCATCACAGTTCTCTGCAGTAAACATTATAGTGAAGCAAAATAAGACAAGATAAGGTGGCTCGAGAAGTTGAAACTGCCCTGTTATGTTGGGTTACTATGAAAGGGGATGGAAGTCGAATGGCCTAGGGGTTGACGGCGAATTTTCTTTTTTGCTGCGTTGTTTTCTTTTTTGCTGCCTTTTTCGGCACTAACGATATCTATCTGTCTCTGCGTGAAGATCGTCAACTTCAGATGCCTAAAAGTCGAATTCCATTTTTTTTTTTCATTCGTTTAGAGACTTCAGAGACTACTTTGGAAGTGGAAATTATCAAAACTACTACAAACCCCAAGTGCCTTCGAATGGCAACCAGATATGTTAATTCTACGATAGTCTGCATGCTTCACAAATACCATTGATAATATCGAGAATATAAGTACTACTTTTCTAATCTGTACTTCAGAGCTTTGAAATTCTAAATAATCAGATAGGAGAAGTTAATAATTTATTTGGAGAGCATCAGTTAGGCGTTGTATGGCACTTGGTTCATTTTTTATGCCGAAGGGCATGCTAATAATCTCTTGTTTGTCATCGACCAGTACTAGAATCAATTCACTGGATATTTACGATTATTATCATGACTGAGCTGGAAATGTTGAAACTTTCTATGAAAATTTCAATAAGCATCAGTTATGACGCCTATATTTTTTACTATTAACAAAAATACCCTCTCGCAGGGTGATTATGACTTTGACAGCGCGATATTCAAAAAATCTCTCACACACGAGAATAATATCAAGCGAAACCGTATCATGAAATCCATTTAATCCGGTAAATAGTTGCAAATCACAGAGTCCGGTAAACGGTAATAAATGCAGATAAATCGTTGGAACGTGACACAACAATCGTTTTGATATTCAATTACACAACGGCAAAGAATGCCTTCTTCTTCTTCTCTTGCAGGGTCTCCGCATGCTAAACGCGACCTGCCGATAAACGTTGAAGATGACGAAGATTGAACATTCGATGATGGCATCGGAGAACGGATGTTTGCCGATGTAACCTTTTGATGGGTTTGAACCTACAGGGTCGGGCTGGAGAGGATCGAAGAAAAAGTTGATAATTTATGGGATTTTTCAAAGTATCGCTTCGCGTGGAAAGGCAACTATTAATAAAAAAACTACACTTCTTCAAGAAATTAACGCACCACCAAAAGTTTACGATACATTTTCGTCAAAACTATCTGTCCGATTCGGACGTTTTTTTTTAATGGTAAGTTATTTTCTTCTTAACGTTGGTGTCTAACCTATACGCGCATAAAAAGCATTATTTTTAAATACCGAGTGTAGCAATGTTAGCGTGTTTTTTTGTAATACCCTGTAGAATGTATCAGTTACATTATCAAGTTAGAATCAAACTTATACTGTAGCCTCATCTTTCTTCAAAATATTTTTAAGATTCACTTCATTATCTTTCCTATCACTCGAGAAACACCATTTTATAGCATGGCCTGATTTTATAGAAAATGAAGATCCAAATTTAACAACGAAAAAACGAAACAAGTTGAACGATAGTGTCAGTGGCATGTATTTTCACTTCTGGCACGAATAACTTCTTGGCGACGACGGCCCATACTTAAAATAAGAGACCTTACGTCATTTTGGTCCAGATCTTCCCAAATTGCAATCAGTCTCTGTCGTACGTCTTCCAAAGAATTCAAGTTACGTTCCTCTTGTAATCTTTTCCCAAAAATATTCCACAAATTCTCTATGGGATTTGAATCCGGACTCCGAGCTGGCCATACCATGGTAGCGATACCGACTTCCTCTGGATAATTTCGGACAACTCGGACGACGTGAGGCATTCACGATCTTGCATCAACAAAAATCTTTGTGCGAACAGTCAAAGAAATGCCTCCCCAAACCATTACAGATCGTCCAATCCTGGTAGGATAGGAGTGTCCAGGAATCCAGACTAGAGACAGACTGTTGAGTCTTCCTGTTGGGAGAGTCTTCTCTGACAATTTGACACCAGCTTAGACGTTGGTCGATACGAGCCAAGTACTTTCAAAGCCACTTGGCTGTTCGAGAAGATTTTTATTGGTC
The DNA here is from genome assembly GCA_958502065.1 of Chrysolina americana. Lineage (NCBI taxonomy): Eukaryota > Metazoa > Arthropoda > Insecta > Coleoptera > Chrysomelidae > Chrysolina > Chrysolina americana. The sequence continues at coordinate 52,552,617 of OY293421.1, read as the reverse complement.
TTTGTGTGAGGTTGGTTTCTTCCAGACTCTCTACACATAGATCGATGGCGTGAATTTCCACCTGGAATACAGTAGCATATAATCCTAGACAGGTTGATATTTCTGTTCTAGATATACGACTGTATACACCTGCACTAGAACCTGAAGGTGTTTTTGAACTATCTGTGAACCAACAGTAATCTGCTCTCAGTAGTTCATCTTCTTGGACGACCCAGTTGTCTCTCTTTGGAATTAGAACGGTTGAAGGCAGGTAAAAATTCACTGTCGGAGGCATTATATCAGAGGTCATTACCAGAATGCTGTGACTTTCAGTGTCAATCAGCAGTCTGCTACGCTCCGTATAAGTCTGTTGCATGCAATTGGCAATACGCACGATTTTGAAGGTTGTCCATCTAGCCTTTCTCTTCAGGACGACGTGGAAAGGTGGTAGGTCTAGTAGGATTTCCATAGCTGCTGACGGTGTGATGCTGATGGCACCAGTAATCGCCAGACATACAACGCACGTTCCCTCCTATTGAAAATACTCCAAATTGAGAATTGCTAACACCGCTTTTTATATTTTGGAAGATTTTAAGATTATTCAGTGTTTATTACCATTCGCCAGGTTGAAGTGAGTTTATGTGCCTTAGGATATACTAGACCAAGAATTTCTGGATAATTTCCTGACTATCCAACAGAAGCACAAAGTGTGACAGCTTTTGAAGTCTATTTGAGTTTCTCAATTAATGAATATGCTGTGTTTCTGTATATATATAAATTCTATAGACAATTTGTACCTTTTAAGTGGATTGTATCAAGTATCATAATCATTATTATTAGTTGACTATGCGATACCAGATTTGAAAATGAGTTAATTAAGGATTTTAAAGATATCCTTGGCGTGAACAATGGAGAGAATGGCCTCAGAACTGAGTCTTATAGTACACCATAGGAAAAATACAGAAATTTAAGTATAGAGCGAATCCTATGCCAAGCAGTGTTTTACGCTGTATTTTTCGGGCGATTCTCGCTATTCCTGCACATCTGGATATTTCCGTTATTCCTGCTAGCAACTGCATATCTTCTTTTCCTGCTGATCTCGCCACCGTCTTCCTGTCGTTCGCGCAATTCCTGCCTAATCGGCATTCCTGTTATTCTCGTCACTTCGGTTATTCCTGCTTCTTCTCCTGCCGACGCTGGCATCCGTATCGTTCCTGCTGCGTCCAACAGTACCTCTCGACTGCGTTTACTCACACTGTGCAAGCGAATCGTGAGTATTGCAGCCCGATATATGTCCTTGGTACGAGTCTTTCAACTCGTGACCTACTTAGAGCAAATGAATTTGCCGGCATCGCGACGTAGCGGCACACCGCGATGTAAACGGTGAACGCGCTCGAATACGGGGTGGTTCGATCTAGCGACGGGGTCAGTGATGCAATGGGCGGATGACGATGTGGGATTTTTTTAATCTCAGAGAAGGAAATTGCTGTTGTGTTCGGAGAAAATCGTGAGGTCTAAGAGAAAGTGCGTAGGAGCTAGTGTTTCTTTTGGATTTTTGGAGGTTGTGCACTCTAAAATCGTTTTAATGACTTTCTTGGTATGGTTACTGCTGATATGATCATGATTCTATACCTGTTTATAGAGGAAAGACAGAAATGCAGGTGGTTCTGCCAAAAACCTCATTGCACCCCACTGTCAAGTCTATCTCTTGAGAATTCTGGATCTCCTGATGAATCCCTGGATGTTCCTCAGGAAGTTTTCGTGTGGATTCATATCTTCTACACTTCTGGGTCTGGAAATATCCACATACAAGTCAGAAATTCGCATTCAAATAGTATATGAGAGGTTGTTTCGTTCTTCTTCTCAGATAACCTGCATAGCGCCGGTGTATCCCCAGTAAAAGCAGAAATTTCAGGTGGTAGTTGCTCTATCAGGAACCAAGAGAGAGTTCCTGGCCACTTCGAGGGGTGACTTAGCCAGTCGGTTGACCTCATCATTTTAATTTTCTTGTGAGTAGTGCCTGAGGCGTTCTCCCAGGAACACTGATGGTAGTTCTTTATCCATTTATTCATGTCTTGCTTAATGTTCCCAAAACAGATTCCACAGGTTGGTTCTGGTCCAATGAGAGTATTGCTGATCCTGCTCCCACTAGAGAAAATCACTCAATCAGTCAATAACAAGGAGATTGCGGTGGCCATATTTCTGGATATTGAAGGAGCACTCGATAACGCACTACCAGACTCCATTGGATCAGCTTTGACTGAAAGAAGAATACAACCAACCATATCAGACTGGATCTCATGAACCAGAGTGTCATTACATCTCTCCAAGTTGAGGTCATTACGTTCAGGGTCTCCAGGGGATGGCCTCAAGGTGGGGTACTTTCTCCCCTTTTATGGTCACTCCTGATGGAAAACCTTTCCCCAATGTCCTCGAGAGGGGAGGGGACGACTTTGTCATTCCTGCAAGAACCACGTCAGGAAGGGTAGCCTCTAATATCCTCCAAAGAATGTTGGAGGACGTTTACAGTTGGTGCCAGAAGAAACATATGTCTGTCAACCCCAGCAAAAATGTGATAATACCCTTTACCAGGAAAAGAAGTTGGAAGACCTAACTTTGATTTCTTTTAATGACAGGGTTATTCCATTTGCAGCAGAAGTCAAATATCTAGGGGTCACCCTTGATAAAATACTCACATGGAACGTTAATTTGGAAAAGATTCTCCACAAAGCCAGAATGTACTCATGGGAGGATTTATGGAAAATCTTGGGACTTTGGTTCCAAAACAAATCCACTGGATATATGTGATGTTTGTTACACCAATGATCACATACTTTAGAGCGAACAGCCCAGGCGAAGCTCTGAAGTTTACAGGGACAGACTTGTCTGGCGATCATTGGTGCCATCAGCACCACACCGTCAGCAGCTATGAAAATCCTACTAGACCTATCTCCTCACATCTTCCTGGAGAGAGAAGCTAGATGGACAACATACAGAATCATGCATATTGCCAATTGCATGCAACATACTTTTACAGAGCCTAGCAGACTGAAACAGTAGATTTTGTTTGACCTGTCGTATACCGTTATAATTCCAAAGAGAGATGACTGGGTTCTCCAAGAAGAGGAACTACTGAGAGCAGATAGATTACTTTCATCTAGACCTAGTTAAATAGGGTACATTCGAAATAAGCGTAAAATTTTGAGTTTACCGTGTGAATTTGAAATTGATCTGGGACATTCACTTTTTTGCCAATTTTTAGGGGTATACCCCTTGGACGATTCTTCCATCACAATAATTTGGTAACACTATCATCTCAAAAATTCCAGGGTAGACTTATTTGGCCACTCTGAATCGATTGGCGCTTTCTATCGTTTTCGAGATAGTATATTAATCTGGATTTAAAAAGTGGTACTGACTCGAGTACATGTTTTACCGAAGTAATACTTACATTTTTGTAAAACTCAACTTTTTTCGAATGTTTACCAAATATCACATCCATAAAATGTCTATTATTGTTATGGCGTTTTCATTGGCCCGCTGTATACATTTTTTATATGGACTTCTGTGCAAGTTTAGAAAAAAAAAATGTGCACGTTATGAAAAATTTCATGTATATTTTACACACATTTTTTGCTCATAAATTTTTCAATATCAAAGAGAGTTTCCTCATAGTAAAAATGTATTTTTGCCAAATTACTCTTCCATCAAGGTGAATTATTATTGGACACAAATATTTTACTAGAATTAAAAAACACCCATCAATAAACATTAAACGTTGTTAAACACAGTCGACTAACTACCTGTTGAATAACATCCAATTAACATATTTTCTAATTCTTGAACAATAAGAGAATGGATATGAGTTTTGGAAAGGAAGTTTCTTAAAGACAGACATATTCGAATTATAAATGATACATTCATATGGTGAGTGCGTGAAGTTGGTGTTGAAAACAATGTTGACGGTATAAAATGGAAAAAATACAAGAAAATCATCCCATCAAGACAAGGTTTCATCGAGACGAGAAATCTTGTCTCGAAGGCACTTTCTCGTCTCGTCTCGATCATCGAGTCGAGAAATAAACAAACTCTCGTCTCGATGTTTTTCTCGAAGACAATTTCTCGATCTCGATTCAAGACTCTCGAAACTTCGAGAGACTCGAAAACAAAAACTGAATGTTATTAAAAAATACTATGTATAGGTTATTACGTATAACACAAGGCCAAAGCTGCACGAAAATACAGGGTATTACATTTTGTCTATAAAAAAAATTACGTTAAAATACAGAGGCTATGCTATGAACTAAAAGCAATATATAACAAAAAAAACAGGCGAGTATCAGCACAAAAATAAACATTACTGTTCCAAAAAATTAAAATTAAACGAATCCTTGATGTTTTAATTCAATCTTTTATCCATACTTTTAAAATTTACCTAGGTACGAAAGGTGAAAGTTTAAAATTGTTTCTTCGTTCGTGAAGAGACTAATGTACCAGCACCAGCAACAAACTCATTTTTTATGATCGAAACAGTCATCTGTTAAAAATAGTTATCGATATTACTCCAATTATTTTATCTCTATAGTAGGGGTCGCAGTACTGCATAGTGAAATTTATGCAAAAATGGTGCCATAAGTCTGCCATAAGAATATCCTTAGAAGTAATATCGTAATAAGCTTCGACTAACATATTTAAAGGATACAATAGAAATAAAGTTGAATTTGTGTCCCTTTCCCTTTATTTAATTTCTTTACCTTGAAAGGCCAGACTGACCGAATAGTGTCCTATCAATATTTAAAGTAATAATCATTATCTTTTAATTATTGTGATAAAGAAATATAAAATAGCATTGTACAAGACTTTCAAATTAAGTATTGTTTAAAATCTAATAAAAATATAATGATAATCATTGATTTCATTCTCATTTCTCCCATGTGTTTCGACTTGTTCAAAATGAATTAAAATAAAATATTTCTTAGCATAGTTTTTTATTTTCTCTTTTTTAGCGTAATTAGAGCTGTGAGGTATTGCAGCACATATTATATTTTTTCGAGATCGAGAAATCTCAAGCTGATTTCTCGATCTCGAAGTGTTTTTCTCGAACTCGTTCTCAAAAAAACCCATTAGTTTCGTCTCGAAATCGAGACGAGACGAGAAATTTCGAATTTCGAGAGTCTCGTGAAAGACTGCATCAAGATAGTAAAATCTCAGTAGAATGGAAATTGAAGTGTGAACAATGAATATAACAAAATAAAAATGTTCGATCTTAATAAATTTGATTATTTGGTAATTTTTTCTATTTAAGGAAGTCAATTCCATTGTAGCTATACTTATATCATAAGTATGATTAAAATACAATACTTTATATAAAAATTGTGTAGATTATGAATAATGGATGTATCATTTGCTAATCCTTCGCTAAGCTACATACAGGAGGAAGAACATTGGTTCAAGAATTGAGCACCATGTTTGATAAAAATTTATGTTTAGAATTACTTTATCACGGATAACGTGCCCTCTTCTTTCGAGATCAGACTATATTAATTCTACGGTGCTAATCAAGAAGGTCGCATCTGACAAATTTGTGACATTTGATTTTATGTCAGTTTTGGTGTGTCATTTCACACCTATCCTACTAGGAATGATTATCGTTATATGAGGTTCACTACGGAGAATGTAATAGGAAGTATATCGGGCAGACAAGAAATACTGTGCGGATAAGAATAAAGTATGATAGTTGAAAAGTTCTGGAGATACTTCGTTGAGAATACTGAAGTATATTCAACGTCTGGGCCACCCCGTACATCTAAATCTAATTATAGCCCGCTCAACTGCAACAGGCGCGCGGAGCACTAGATAATCATAGCTATTGTGACATAAGATCGCATACAACAAACATGCCGTATTACGGCGTTCGGCGGTGTGCATGTACGCAACACTGGAGTTCGGTCGGTACGCACTCTCGCATACAAATGACACTTTTACGGCCGCTTTACGGCTATCTCAGTTCGCTACTACTCGAAATTACCTGCATACCGCGATACGGGTTTTTTCCGCAAGGTTTCGATGCTGACTGAATAAGGTCATGATGCATTTCGCGAATTGAGCGGATTCGATGGGCGTAAAAAAAAACGTGCCGATATTCAATACTATATTGAATTTTCTATTGAGGCCGACTCATTTGATGCACGTGCGATTTACACGCATATGCATTTTTTATCCTAGTGCCTGAAAACTGCAAGACAATTTACATACGAGTCTTTCACTTGCGTTTCTCTGTCAAATTCATATTTTATTTTATTCTGTAATAATTTCGTCACTACTGGAGTAATCTTTTATTTATGGCTCAGATCATACCCGACTCTCGATTGTCAGTCGCAGCAGTATGACATTGATCTTGGGGTTCCTCAAGGTTCTACGTTGGGTCCTCTCATATTTCTTCTATTCATCAACGATATGCCTACTCATATAAGCATAGATAATATGGTTTTGTATGCAGATGATACAACGATCGCAGCGAATGCTGGCAATCCAAAGGAACTTCAAGAAAAATTCAACAACTTGAGTGTCGAGTTTACAAATTGGTGTTATAAAAATTCACTGGTAGTAAATGTGAAGAAAACTGTTCTGTTGCAGTTTTTTTCCAGTAGAAATGAGAAAATTGAGAATTTTCACGTTAAAGTAGGTGATGAAATGATTGAATCATCAGATAACACCAAATTTCTAGGTACCTATATCGATGGTCACGTTTAAACCATGTACGTAAGAAAGTTAACAGTGGGTACAATGCAATCAGGCAATTGGGGTACAATTTCGAGAAATAAAAGCCCAGCTTTTAAATGTTCACTTTGCCATTGTATGTTCTCATATCATATATACAAGATTGCCGTTTGGGGTTGTTCCACACAACTCAAAAAAATATTTGTCAACCAAAAAAGGGTATTGCGCCTAATCTATAAAATTGATTAAAAAGAATCTTGTAGGCAATACTTCATCGGGAATAAAGGCATGTGCGTATCTAATATTTATATTGACAGATGCATTCTGTTCAAAAAAGAAATACAAAGTAACAATCGAAATTATGACTTTCATGGATATTCTATTAGACACGGTGGGTTGATACAGCTTATCCCACATTCAATACATTTAAAATTTGTTACTGAATAAATATTAGAGAATAGACATCATAAAATATCCAAAAAAATTCCACTTAACCAGTTTTTATGAAGTCAATACTAATATTTTCAACAAGGTATCAACCACAAACAACATCGCAATGCGTGGGTATTCCCAGAAATATTCTGGTAGGCCATATCGTTATGTATAGAGTAGGAGGATGATGGGACCCAAAACTGTGCCCTGTGGCGCTCTACAAAAAATGTTATCCTTCCAAGAAGTAATATTCTTTAGTATAATCCTTTGATTTCGATCATTGAGCTCAATTTCATAGATGTGCCGCAAAATAATGTGGAGTGTCATGTCAACTGCATCCATTGCTTTATTTTTCACGAATGGTTTCTGCTGTTATATAACTAGCGCTAAACTCTGATTGAAAGGGGCATTCACATGTAGTATTATGGATTTCTTGGGTTGTTTTTATCATTTTTACACGCTTTTATTTTTAGCTTCACCTGTATTTATGTATGTTTGTAACCGATTCCTTTACACTCTATTTCGACCCACTTTTGACAGATTTAATTGAAACTGTGTAGACTTATCAAAAACCGGTGACAATACAATAATTTGATGAGTTTGTCTCATTATCCTGATCAGGATTACCAGAATTAAATAATTTGCCATATACTATATGTGAGGGCCTTCGCCAGAATTTTATAAATCAGCGTCGTGGATGGGTAATTAATGCGCCTGCTGCCTTCCTCGGATAGGGTTGCTATTTTTTTTCAATAATAAATTGAGAACTAAAAAGTGAAAAATAAAATATAGCTTTAAAAAATTAAAAAACACGCTTTTATAACACATTGAACCAAAAATAATTGTATGTATTTTATTTTATGGCAATATTATCGGATATTTGAATGTACCTACTGAAGGAAGGCTCTGTCTCAATAGAAATGTTCTGAAATACATCTCATAGAAGTTTCCATGAACAGAGGAGCATAAGAACTACGCATCAGTCGATCTGATGAGTCTTTTACCAACTGTCCAATGTTACTTGTTTTTTTTTCGCGTTTCATCACATCGCCCGCCGCAGCAATGCCATCCGAGATTTCGCCATCACCAGGAACAATCGACGATAACGTCGAGCGTATGATTTTTTTATTAACGATCTTAGATAATTGAACGTTCGCCGGGGTTTACGTAACGCACCGTGTAAGTACATAAACACAAACATATATGAGCGGAATTAATTTCAACTTTCACTTTTTTAACTTTGAGAATTCGCCTGCAACTCTCGCAGGTGGCCAACCGGTGATTACCTGTCAGAATTTGTTACCATAAATTAACAGTTTTCAAATTCGATATTCGATCGATACGAAGTGATCATAGAGATCGACACGGCGATAGTCCGTGATTTCTACTCGGATTTCGTATAAGAGTTTGTTTGATATGTATACGAGAGATGGCGCACTGATCGCACTTTCATTATTGTTTGGTTGAGTTGACATTTATCAATCGATCAATCATTCAACAAAACTGTGCTTTATTTCCAAAGAATTATCTTTCCTATTGACAAAGCAGAGTCAAGCTAAAAGTTCTGAAGGTGTTCACCAGAAAAACCTTGAGGGTGTCTCTGAAGTGCTATCATAGGTGCGGACCAGGGAAACCTCCCATAGAACCCGCGAAACCGCCTCCAAAGTATGGATATGGCATACATATCGATGACAGTTCAGCTCATGTATAAAAAATCGCATATGCCACAGTGCAATTATCACTTTGACAGCGGCAAAAGTTAACTGCAACTTTTGTAGCGACAAATGCACTAGTGGTTTCTTCACTCGTTCATTTGTTTATCAATTATCGCGTTTGTTGTCAAAATAAATAGTTTAACATGGTTGTTAACGACTTATTGAATTTCTAAGCACTAAAAATAAGCCTACGAACGCCGAAATTAGTCAAATTGTTAATATGTTATAATCCCCCAGAAATACTAATGGTTTTGGTGTTTTAATAATATCATTCGGGAATATTCTTGAAAGAATTCTCTCGAAATTTAATGTTGAGAGTATATCTAGTTATCATTTCTTAATAGGCTCCGCCCACCGAAGGCGCGCGTCCTGATTGGCCGGACAAAATGTACGGCTCAACTATAAATATAAGCCACTTTGCTTCAACTTTTAGCACTTCGTTCGTTCTAACTTTTATATTAGTATTTTTGGTGTCAGTTATTAAAATCTACGGCCTGGCTTTCTCGTTACAAGTGAAATTTCGGTGGGAAACACCACCAAAATATAAAAGAATTCGTTGCAACTTGATAATGCGAACTTTACTGATTCGAGTCTTCTTCAAGACTCGAACAATAACAAAACTCAAAAAACTTGATGGAGTCGAAAATGTCCCTAAAACAAATACAAATTTTGCAACTATGTGGCTAGCTGGATGGAAATTAAAGTTACCTGGTAAATTTTCCAATATATCCCGCTTCGCCTATAAGTTGACAAATACGTGTGTGCCTACTAGAACAGTTGCGACGCAATCATCAATCTGGCGACAATTTTCTACGTTTTGCGATGCAAAAAAATATAAATTTGAGCCAGATATTACCATCAATTCGACGAATTCAATATTGTATTACGTAATCCTTTCACCAACTAACTGACGAAATTACCAGGAAATTAAGTTTCGAGAAATTTTTTCGAACGGAATTAGATACTAAAAGTGGATGGAGCATAGAATCCATTCGAGCACTGGGAAAGAATACCATAACATGGTACACGGACGGGTCCAAAACTCCCGACGGAACTGGAGCAGGAGTCTTTGGGTCTCGCACCAAATACTCCGAACCCATGGGCCAGTTCCCCAGTATGTTCCAAGCGAAAATTCACGCCATAGAAAGGTGCATTCAATTCAACCTCGATAGGAAATACCGGAACAAGGAAATCGCAATCCTCTCTGATAGTCAAGCAGCCATCAAAGCGTTGAGCTCATATAACATCAACTCAAACATGGTCTGGGAATGCCTAGACAAACCTAATGATCTAGGCAGGAACAACAAGGTGATCCTCCTCTGGGTGCCGTGGCACGTCGGAGTGGAGGGCAATGAACAAACAGATACCCTGGCACGAAAAGGGGCATCAACGCCACTGATCGGGCTAGAACCATTCTGCGGACTTGGAAAATCTTACTTCCAAGAAGAACCCAATAAATCTGAAGAAGCAATGAGAGCAACATACTGACAAAGACTTCCAGGGCTAAGGCAGGGCAAAGATCTCCTCGGCAACGTCAACCGAGCAAAATCGAAGATACTGATTAACCTCAGCAAAACTAGTCACAAGACAATCACGGGATTTCTGACGGGGCACTGCAGACTCAGAGAACACCTAAGGAAGCTAGGCTTTGAGGGGGACAGCACCTGCAGATTCTGTGGGGAACATCCAGAAACACCACACCATATATTGATGGAGTGTTATGCTGTACATCACAAGAGATTGAATATACTGGGATCACACGATAGCTGACTGTGGGAGAAATACCACGAATAGACCACCTCAAAATCCCTAAATTCTTCGAGAAATTGGGGCTTGAGGGGCTGCTGTAAACGAGAACACCTTTGAAATAACAGAAAAAGATGGGACACAATAGATCTAATTAGGTCGCAGCGCATCAGTCACCATTCATACCTACCATTACCCTTTCACCGACGTTCAGTTTAATTCATCATGAGCTGCGCGTAACGCTAAATGTAAAATCATACAAACACAACTCGAAAAAAGGAAATGTAGTGCATTAGCTCATAATGAATCTGAAGTATTGTATTTGCAATGGCCAAATTATATGTCGAAAATGAATCGGGAGGTCTCCAAAAGAAATTATATCACATTTTGACGTTTGAATTAGCTTGGCGCGGAGGAGGAGCAGCTTACTGCAGAACCAATTATTTCGTATTTGAAATTGAAAATAATGGAAAAGACTCGCGTTTTTAATAGTTGACAGTTTTTCTCGTCTCATTTCTAGTAACAGTATCTCATTGCAACCCAAGTTTACCTAAAATACAAACATCTCGTGTAATTATAAGTGAAAAATCTGCACCTGCATATGATGAGTTCACGTGTTACGGAGCATCCGAATGCAACATTAATCGAGAATAGTCGCTCTGCGATAAAAACAAACGGGTCATTTTTTTGTTCGTCAGTTTCGAAGAAAATCCTTGTTGCTAAACAAATCGTTGCCTGCATATTAATTGGGTTGGGTTTTTTCTAGATAATTCGTAATCGCTCGAAGGATTTAGCGCTGGTTATGATGTTTTGAAAGTTTCTTCTAGTTCTGTCATAGCGGTAAACATCTCGCGGGTCAGGAGAGTTCGTTTTCAATGATTTTGTTGTCGCAATTCACCTTTGACGAAAATACGAAACGCGCAATTCGAGTTGTAGTTGCGTTTTGCGGATTGCGGATTGTTCGATCCTTGCCGAAAATTAAATCACCGACTTTTGTCCATAAAAAGAATTTTTCTTATAGTCATCAAAGGACCATCGCCCTTCAGTCATTACATTTCCCCTAACATGAATTATTCTACATTCGGGTATTTAAATTTCTGATTATATCCCATTGGAATTTGGGCATTTTGTGCACCCTCATCTGTTATTGTTCCCTCCGAAACCGATATCTCCTATGAATATTGAACGTTAGATAAATCCTTTGTTCAAGCTGTCGATGTTGTAATAGAAGAACAAACATTTTCTATTGTTTTTTCCGATAGCGTCGGTAAATATGATAATTTGGTGTAATGGAAGTAAATACGCTCATTGTTTGTATATTTTTTTCTTTGGTTCTCCTTATCGGCCTCAGTTTATTGAACCCGGCGGTATATAGGTCGGTGTGATAACGTGTAATAGCGAAAAAAAAAACATCGAGCGTCTTCTTTCGCCTCCTTGTCGAAATCGATGGATGATTTTGTTCTATCGTGTTTTCGAGTCCGTGAGGTCGAAGTTTTTTGATTCGTTTGCACTCTTTGGCGTCTCTGAGTCAGAGAAACATTTCCAAAACATCGATAACGCTTGGATGTGTGAGAATGATACGTAATTTAGGAATTTCAAATGTAATTTTAGTCGTGATAGACCGTTCTTTATCAGACCAAAGGAGAAAGAATGAAAAATATGAAAGTATACATCTAAACTTCACTTTAGCATCCATAACTGAAATTGTCACTAAACAAAACATGCTTCATAGAGAACGCACTTTAACTCTCTAAGATGAAATAACATCTGGCAACGTGTGCCTTGGCGAACGACGTTGCTAGCTCTCACTGTTGAACTGGAATTCACAAATGTTTCAAATCAATCAGTCGTTTTATAAAGGATAGAGTACATATCATGCGTGTCATAATATAATATTCGGATTTATGTTTTCCATCGACTTTTCTGCTGTGGTTGATGTTCATGTATATTTCTTAGTTTGTATATCAATCAAATTATCTGTTCCACAAAGAAAAAGGTCATGATATCGTCCCATACATGCCATTTATGCAATGAAGCACAAAACAAGTTTTTGTTCACCAATTCTGAAATATCTAGAGTATATTGACACTGTGATGTTATAACAACACCTAGACAGCAAGAGAAGTATTAAACTTCAGGCAATACCCACCAGCATTGGCTAATTCCAAGGCATGCATACATTCCTTGAAGAATTTTACTAAAACACTGTTAGACTGCAACAGGGATGACCCAACTTGAAACATAACTCATTTAATAATAAAATTCAACAATTTTGTGGTATTCCAGTACAGTGAATTCAAAATTTAATCGTATTGAAATGTTTGATGATTCAAACCAAGCTTCAAACATTTCTAATAAAATTACTTTCTATTCTCAATCATTCAGTGTGTGTGACTGCAAAGTAAAAAAAATTTAAGAGAACGAAATTGTATTTATCAGGCCTAAGCTTAGTAACACGACTATATAAGAGTATGAAGTTATATTATAATAAATTAAAAATATGGTACGAGTGATTAAAGAGAGTGAAGATTGCGGTATTGAAATATTGAAATGGCCATAAAAAATACAGAGGGGGGAAAAGAAAAAAAAATTAAAATTGTGAAAAAGTAAAAATGTCGAAGCTAGTTTGCTATAAAAGTATCGAATCGCTTTCTAAAGTGGTTCAAATTCAAAAAGAAAATGCTTGTGAGTATATTGTTGAGGCTTCTACACATAGTTGTGAATGGACTAATGTAGTCATGTGGCATATTGACAACACCTTGTAAAACTGAAGAAAAGGTGAACAACAAATTATCAGGAATTATTCTTAATAGCAGCGAGGGATCGTTTGTTATAATTTTTCATCATTAAAATCGCCCAAAAATGACTGAAAGACTGCGAACTGTGGTGAAATAAAAAAATTCACGAACCTATACCCACTAAGTAGCAAAAGTGTCCCTCATTATGCACAAATGCACGACCACAAGTTTTCCCAACAATTGCACTTCACTGTTTTGAAACTCTCGAAGATTCCACATGTCAGTCGAAGAACTGAGTGACACTTACGCCCTATGTCGTCCATCCTAATTAGTAGATTATAACATTGTTTTCAGCGACATCTAACGGCAGACTAGTATAAGAAAAGGTGGTGGGGGTACAATTAGCAGAGCACCGTGGGTCCTCTTGGATGTAGCGCCTTCAGAGTTGCAGTGGGAGCTGGACTCAATAACTGGGGCTGCAGAATAGACAACATTACGCCTTGTTGTGAAATTTCGATGTACGCCACTGATATTTTTATTGATATCACTACAATTTATGATTGCTCTGCTTTTTCTAACGGGCCTTAATACCGAAATTTACAGTTTTTTATCGCTTCTAACAGCACTCCGGTCCAGGCAGAGATTTCGTCAATAAAATGGTCGAAATCATAGATTTACCAGTTGGATAACATTTTCACGCTAGTAGGTACGTTGAACTCCAAAATTATAACGGTTTCAGCGGCTGTAGGATATTTGGATGGTGACCAGGAATTTAGAATCGTAGGAAATCGATGTAGAATGTTGGTGTGGCCATTGGCGTGGGTAGTTGCTTTTTGGTGCAGGTGCAATAAGATTCATTACAAAAAGTTGTGTAGGTTTCTATGTAATAAAGGTTGGTGATGAATCAGTTATCGTCAACACATCGAAAAACAGTGATATCGAAATCAAGCTTTGTTTATATTCATTTTATTTCCATCGGAATCTTGTTCTGAATTTTCTGAAAACAAAGGCAGGATCAAATCTGAACCCTGGAGGAAAAACTTCGAACCACGTTGTTTCCACAGAAGTTACCAAGGACTATCGATCTGTTCCCGATTCCCGTGAGCTTTGGCAGTGGGATGAAGTGTTTATTGTTATACTTCAAACGAATTCCATCCCGTCTAGATGATACGGGATATGAGTTGGAATTATCCGTGATGGGAAACTAACTGTTTACGTATTCCATCCTGGATTATGTTATTCAGTCCACTGAAATGGGTAAACATGGTCAAAGCGCATGATGTACCTAGTATCGATTGCCGGAAGAAGTTTTCGTGATTTATAAACACGTGGGACCAATTTCAGCTAAATAGCATTCATACCAAACATGATTTTTCAATCTCGACTAGTGGACATACAATAGAATTTGTCAATATTTGGTAGGTGTATAACAATTCGTTCGAATATAAAAAGACCAAACATGCAAACAAATTACGTATACAGAAAACAAAATCAGAAAAACCAGTCAGTATTGAAGGTTTCGAGAAATACATGCTTCTACGGATAAAATATATCGATTTTCAATATCGATCTTAGCAACCTTTACACCGTTCTCTTTCGGAGAAGGCTCATTTCATCTGCTATAACTTTTTTTGATATCTTCAAAAATAATATTTGATTGATAGTCTAAACTGGTGACGAACTCATTTGCTGTTCTGATTGATATTCTGCATGAGCAGATTCATAAATTCTGGTTTACTGAGACCATGACCGTTATATGTTTTGTTATGTTAAAAATATGTCAAATGCTACGTCTCGTCGCCAAGAGCTAGGTTTGGTGAGGGTAGCTTAGGCATATTTAACTAAATGAACCCAGGTTCTTGACGCAGCCGATTAGTTTTCTTGGTGTGTCATCTTTCAGGTCCAAAATAGAGAGTGAAACTCTGCCAAACAAAACCTGATTCGGTCCGCGGTGGGGCAGGCACGAAGTATGTGCTCTGCTGTTTCGTCATCGTCAAGACAGAAACGACATGTCGGGTCCTTCGACAGTTTTAGTCTTGTCATGTGATGATTCAAAAGACAGTGTCCTGCTGGAGTATAACAGTGTTTTGGTAAAAATCTTCGAGGAATGTATGAACGCCTTGGGATGAGCCAATCCTGGTAGGTTTTGCCAGATGTTTAATACTTTCCTTGCTGTCCAGGTGTTAAATATATATTTAACAAAACTTGGTGAGATGCCAATGGCAGGTTCTGGTCCAATTAACCTCCTTGCGGCACCTTCTCTTGCAGAAAGGTCCACCGTTTCATTGCTTTCCATACCGGAGTGGCCAGGAATCCTGACCAGAGACAGACTGTTAAGTCTTCCTATTGAGGAGAGTCTTCTCTGGCAGTTTGACACCAGCTTAGACGTTGATCGATACAAGCCAAGTGCTTCCAAAGCTGCTTGACTCTCAATTGACAATTTTGACTGATCTTTGTGTGAGGTTGGATTCTTCCAGTCTATCTAAACATAGATCTATGACGTGAATTTCCGCCTGGAATACTGTAGCATATAATCCTAGACAGGTTCATATTTCTGTTCTAGGTATAAGACTGTATATACCTGCACCAGATCTTGAGGATGTTTTTGAAGCATTTGTGAACCAAAAGTGATCTGCTCTCAGTAGTTCCTCTTCTTGGAATTGGAACGGTGTGAGGCAGGTCAAAATCTATTGTCGGAGGCATTATAATATGAGAGGTCATTCCTAGAATGCTGCGACTTTCAGTGTCAATCAGCAGTCTGCTACGCTCCGTATAAGTCTGTTGCATGCAATTGGCAATACGCATGATTTTGAAGGTTGTCCATCTAGCATATCTCTTCAGGAAGATGTAGAGAGGAGGCAGGTCTAGTAGAATTTCCATAGCTGCCAACGGTGTGGTGCTGATGGCACCAATGATCGCCAGACAAGTCTGTCCCTGTAAACTTCAGAGCTTCGCCTGGGCCGTTCGCCAAGAGCTAAGACAGACAAAAAATTGAAATATTAGTACTTACTTTAGTAGTAGTACTAGCTACAGTGAATAAAATATAGCGTCTGTGGAAATAAAGATTGCTAAGATACCAATTGAAAACAGATATTAGAGCCACTCACAACCATTTCAGGACACAAGACATTTGTTTTGCAAACTCTACGTCAGTTACTCTACATTAAGATACTTTCCACCCAAAAAAGTCCACAACCGTTGGTAAAAAACTAAAATAATTGAAAACCGTACCTTTGATGGATCCGCTGGAAGTGTGGGGTTGTTGCACGTGCGCCTGTTGAACTTCTAGCTTCGTCGTTACATTGTTCCACATTTCAAACATTTTCACGGGTGATTGTCCCTAATCCCATTCACAACTCGCCGGATTGTTCGTTTGCATCCCGCAGCTAAACTCTTATCACTGGTAACTCACTCGACAACAAAAGATGGACAGTTTTACGCGAAATTTAATAATAGATGAAAAGTTTCAGGTACAGTTTTTGATTTCAATCAATTCCGATATCCAAGCCATGTCAGCCTTGTTCTTCGTACGTTTCGTACAATATATCCGCCATCTCCTCATAATACGGATCCGGTGCTTTTTGTGTCCGCCATTCGCGGTATTGGATTGCCGGCCTGGGGAAATGAAAGAAGACTTGAACGTGGCTCAGAGTTTTATGAGCCTTTGGCGGTTATTAGTAAAATGACTCCCCACTCGTTTTAATCGCTTGATATTTTCCCGACTGCAATATTGAACATTTTATTGTCATCTTCGCTTTTCGAATGGCTATACATGGTGTAGAAATTATACGACTTGGCATAGTTTTCTGTTTGTTCTATTGAAATAGAAGCAAAATATATGGACAGTCATAAAAGCCTATCTTCTTTAACTTGGAGTTAACATGATAAGGAATCTCATGTATTGTAAGGGAAACTGAGTGGGAATTAGTGTTCCTCCTGAACTTTTGGAAGTTGTAATCGCTAACGCGAAGAAAAGATGGCATTGGTGTCAAAATGTATCCCTGCGGGACACTAGCATTTACAGGTCATTTGTTAGATGAAACTTGACGGAACCTAGATTGTGGCAACGTAAGTAAACAACTGAGGTGGCAAAGGCCACAAGATGGATGCTCAACGAGCAATTCCTGGTGCTAATTCCGATAATATCTTATGAAATTATCTTATGCCATCACCAGAATTTCACCATGTGTAGCAATAGATAGTCACCATTATACAAGGGATGGAGTAAAGGAGAACATCGTCCTAGCATCTGTCTATATGCCTTAGAACTCTCCAGGTTCTCCAACAGAGCCTGTGCAGTTTCAAAGGAATCCTCAACCATCCTGGCAGAGTTACCTAAAGATTGGCAACACCTATAATAAACCGACATAGAAAAATCCTCGTAACAAAACTACTTTCCTTTAAAAAGCATGCAAGCTGAAGGATCATTGATCACCAAACTCAAAAAAAAAACAATTTGATGTAGTGATAAAAACTGAATAAAAAAGAATAAACATAATGATTCTTCGAGTTCATTGGACGAAACCTTATAGAAAGGCAGGACTTATTCATCGCATATCTTTTAAAAACCTCAGAAACCCAATGGAATCTTCCAAAAAACCTACTGGAAGTGCACAAACACTGGATAAACACGGCGTACTGAGAGGTGGTGAAGCTGATCGTAACGTATGATCAATAAACTCTCGACCCAAACAAATCGCCTGGACCACATGAAATGTTTCTTGCACTTTTGCGTAAGAAACGTAAGATCAAGCACCAAAACTGGCTTTACAGGCTCTACATGATGAGCCCTAACACTAGACTGGCTAGAAAGTCTCTGTTTTTTTCATATGTAAATATGTAAGTTATATGGATATCCACAGATTGTTTATCTTTGAATGCGGCGTGATTTTTGTATTATTATTGTCTGTTAGGATTTAAAGAACCAGATAATAGCTATATATTTTGTCAAGCCTATCATGTTCATTAAGTTGATCAAGCTAGATGGAGTGTTCAAAAAAACGTGAAAGACCACTTTTGTATCTTGACGTAAGTTCTATATTGATCCCTCGATCTACGGAATGAAAGTTCTACTTAGGTGCAGATTGAGTTTGCCGTTACAGGGATAAACAAAAAGTTCGACTGATTTCTTTTTTCTGGCCTTAGTTATTCTGGAAAAAAATTCCGAGCTAGTGAGGAGTCATTTTACAAGCAATGATTTTCTAACGGAGTGTTTCGAGAGGTCAACAACACCCTTTCCATGAGGGTAGATCCTAAACGTAGAGAGCAAAGCTGAGGGTGTTTCTGTATATCCTAAAAATAATAGCTCTTACTTGAATCAACAAATATAGGAGCTAAATGTGAGGAAAAAAAGTTTGGAATTCTTCAGTTCGCAGTGCTGAAATCCAGCATTTATGTTATTAATTGTGGATATATTTCAAAGAGTCATATCCCTTTAAAGATTTATCACTAAATTTAAAACCCAAAAACAACCTGTGGCTTGTAAAAATTCCAGTAGAAATACAATAATTGTCTTGTCGTTGAAGACGACAGTGGCGGAGTCAAAAATTCCAGAAATAATAATTAAAATCGATGGGTCAGCGTTTTTCCAAAACGTTGACGCAGTTCCTGAAAATGGCTGTTTCGTTTTCAGTTGGCCACCCTGTATAAATAAACGATTGTCCTTTGTTTTCGTGCGAGGCATTTCTTGACTTTTATTGAACAAATCGATAAAAATGGAGGGGATGTTCACGTCACCCATGTTACTTTAAAATTTACTTTCTTACTTCATTTCCATTCGAATGGTGGCAAACATATAGTACAGAATAGGACCATGGATGGAAAATCAGGAGTTATAAACTTGGATTCCCATTTTTGACCGGCTTGCGACATACAAATTTTTTTGTAAACTATTAAAGCTGTATTTTTTTTTTGAAAAATTCACAAAACTCAACGTTTGGGTTGTCTGAACTCAGAATCGGATCAATTGAATTGGGTAAAAAAAAAATATTTGAAATAAAAAAGTTATTTGTATTGCGATATTTTCATATTTTGTTTCAGAACACGTGTTTAATTTTTTTTTCAATCTTGATTCAATCTGTCATTAATTGAACTTATATCAGTTACATCCTCAGCACCCTGTATATGTCGGTGCACACTGTGTTGAAGTACCTAGTACGGATTATCTTCAAGCCAGATCCAATCGAAACACTCTGTACACACACCGCCTGTTGTTATTTCAGTGGTTTCCCGCGGTGATCGTCGCAAATATTTACTGCTTTGATTGCGGATAATTTAGCTGCAGAATAGATGATGTTTACACGAAGATAGAAGTGAATTTTCCACCGTCGGTGCCGCGACGTAAAATCGCGATTCGAGCACGACCTATCCAACAGAGTCGGCAACGCGTAGGTCGTTTGGGTTTAGCGCTTGTTTAGCTGTTATTCAATGTAATCCGATAATGATGATAACGTGACGGGATCCAAAATCCAAACCAGGATGATCCTGCGTACGTAACGAGGTCGTTTCGCGACAAGAAAAATTCGATGGCTTGTATCGAGTCGCTAGCGACAAAAAATTAGGGCCTACGTTCGGGATCGACGGGTATGGGGAAGCGGGACGGGATTCTATCGACGCAGGTGTGCCTCAGGGTTACGTCTTGGTACCCTCACCACATTGAATTCACCTTTAGGATCTCCAGAACTTATCCCATTTGATTTTCACACTAGACATTTAATTGTGGTTAATACTGCTTCATTCCATTCCATTATTGCTCAGTGAAAATAATACTTGCGTACTCAGTATTTCATTTATATTAGTTTAGTGAAAAACGTTGACAGTTAAAAGTGCATAGTGACAAGTGACGGATGACAGTTGATAGGAGACAGATGCTCAGATACAGCTGTTAATAAGTGACGGATGATTGTTTATAAACAACTTTTTTATCATGCTGTGTTTGGGTTAAAAACGTGTTTTCTATCCCAAATATAATGGGGGATATTTCGAAAAAAGCTGGAAAAGCAAGAGAATCATTAATTCGATCTAAGAGTGGAGCTGTATACCAAAAAGAATACAAGTGTGTCTGAAGTGGCTGATACGGAAAAATATTATGCCAAAAGATGTCACTGAAACTGTATTTCTGGCATAGTTTCAAGAACTGGTAAGATATTTTCTATGTTTTTCGGTAGATTTGGTCGTAATTGTATTTATTCGTTGCAGTTAAAACCGTATAGTCGGAATTCCTTTTGAACTAAATGGTCATTGCTAAAATGGATGGTGACTATACATGAGAATCGAGATATCACCAAGTTCAATGAACTAAAGGCTTTTTTGAAACGGAAGATTAGGAGAAAAAGTCTGCCATTTCAGCTCCTAAATATGTCAGATTTCTAAAGAACGCTCCTAATGAAATTCATTTATTGCATAAGATAACTTCTTTCTTATTTTCCTTTTTGTGTGTATTCTTTTTTTACAGGTTGTTTTGATTATGGTTATTTTGGATAATGCAGAAGTCAGGATTTTGAATATGAAGATATCGGATATAGAGGACCGGGATTCCGTTATGGTAGTGAACGTTCCGGAAAGTAAAACTGGTGTGTCGAAGAAATTTACAGTTGTGAATGAAAAAGAGTTCTCCGCTTTGCTTTTATTAAGACTTTATATGTCTTTGCGTCCTGAAGGTTTGGACGATTTTTTTAGGCTTCCGACAAAATAAATATACATCTGAGCCAATTGGAGACAACATGTTTAGGAAAATCCCTAGCAAAATTGCTATGTATTTAGGTTGCCAAACCCATCTTCCTATACGGGACATTGCCTTCGTCGCACTTCTGCTACTGCTCTAGCTGATGAAGGAGCAACTACACGGGGGTTGGAAAAGTTCCACGGTGGCGGAGAGGTATTTGAAAGCTAACATCGAATTGAGAAATAAAACGGTGCGTATGTTGTCTACTTTGCCATTAGAAGAGGCAGATACCTCGACAGTAGTGAACAGAAGCTCCAGCCATACGAAAGAATAAATTGTTTCCAGTGGCGGAAGTAATTTTCAGGGCACATTTTAAAATTGTACATTTATTATCTGTTATGACGTGAATGAACAAAATATGGTTGAGTTTTCATTTCATAAATATGTACACATAGACCGTGATGGTCATGATGGTAGAGCGCTTGTCTCTTAACCTAAGGGTCATGGGTTCGATTCCCAGCATGGTCATCGGTCTCGTGCATGGCATCACACGTTGAAAGGTAAGGGCTGCGTCTTCCCTAGCTCGGACAAGTCTTTCGAAGACTTTTGAGGGTTGCACTCTTAAGGGTGTGCAGCTGGTTGACGGAAATAACAATAACAAACAATTTAACATATTTATATTAGCATTTCCTATTTTATTTTCACTTGTGAGAGGTAGAGGGAATTATAGAATGTATAATGTCCCAAGGGAGTTACGACTCTCTGTATTGATAGCGTAACTATGATACGATATAAGCTTATCCGATCAGAAATAAAAGTAATAATAACGCAAGTCATTCAAAATCTATACGTGATTCTAAACTACGAATTATTCGTCACCTAATAGGTCCAGAAACACAAACAATTGACAATTGACAATTTCCCTGCTTAAAAAACAGCAGTAATAGAAAAAATTCACAATTTCGTTAAGAGTTTATGAGAATTTCGATCACTTGGATGAAATAAATGGTTACAAAAATTAATAATTATGTGACTGTAACAAGTTTGAGATGAGATTATTTTTGGACCTATTCAAAGATTTATTATCAGAACCAAACGATATCTTCTCTACTTCCATTATAATAAGCATGGCACTGATTTCATCCTGAAAGCTGTGTCAAAGTGGTGTACAAGCAGTACGAGTATTCCCTTCGGCCGTAAGAAAGACAGAGACAGAGAATTGTGAAAATCAACTCGCGTCATCTCTCGGTGTAATACACCCGTCTCTTAATTGAAATTCTCGCATCTGAATTCCAATTTCGTGAAAATTCATCAAACCGAATCCGAATGGTGGCGGGTCTTCGAATATTAAACAGCTGTTTGGGCACCGACGAATTCTCGAAAATTTCTCGACAATTTTCCGACCTCCATAAGGGCATATCCCCTTTAAAGTGCACACGGTATTGATTCGCCGCCGCCGACGGGAGGAGGGCAGCTCGTGCATCCTCTACGACTTTGTGGACGGGTGTTCCAGGAGGAGTGGAAGAATAAAGGGATCTTGGAAGTAACGAGGGGTGTCGTGGGGAAGTCGCTGGAATCAGCTGAAAGGGGCGAATGGAGAAAAGCGCGATTGGAACAAGTTGATGATGACAAAAAAAAATTGCAAGGATAGAAACTGAGGATCCGATAACTAGGTGAAGTTCAGAAAGAGGTACTGGGTTATCATTACATAACGACCACATCTGGTCCAGCATCGGAAGCATCGAAGGAGTGAAAACCTTGCACTCATCAGGACAATTATAGTCCCAAACAAGGGTCTACAAACTTCAGACAGTACTGGAAACAGATATAATCATAATTATGTAAGATTGGTAGTAATTTAAATATTTTTCATTCGTAGGCTGTCCTAATTTTGGGTATCAACGGTGCTTGTCGCCGTTGAGAATTATTACATATAACTATTGATGCCATTGAAGATGCTAGGTCTATATTGATTGTTGAAGTCCCTGATACAAAGACCTATTGCGTAAGAACGTTTACTGTTTCAAATTCTGATTATATTGAGATATACCGCATGTATAGACCACTACGGCCGCCTCATACAAAAAGTAACAGAATATTTTCGAAATATTCGAGAAGAAAATGTTGTAACCAACATGTGGGGACAAATAAACAAGGAGAAATTCCCAGCTTGATTGTAAAATGGCTTAGAAAAGACCTGTATAAGAGCTACACAGGTCACTGTATCAGGAGAAGCTCTGTAACTCTTCTGGTCAATGCAGGGGGCAATATTACATCCATAAAACGTCACGATAGCTAGAAATCTGCCTCCGTAGCAGAAGCATATACAGAAAATAGTTTGAATAACAAAATTGAGATTTCTAACAAAATATTGAATTGTCCATCTTCTTCCAAACAAATTAAAATATCTGATAAAATTGTGAAAACTACTCTTTAAGAAATAGTAAACGTTTCTGATCAGCAGCAACATGGAACATCTTCGGGAATTTATGTTGGAAGTAATAATTGGTCAAACTTTACTATTAATTATTATTCCAATAAATGAAATTGTTTTATGATGAATAATCAATTAATAATTGACTGTTAAAAATAAATAATTCAAAAAGTATTTATGTTTATTTTGTGAATTATTTTGATAGTGAAAATAAGTATTTTTTTCACGGTGAAAAAGAGTAAACATTAACGCATCGATAAAGATGCAGAAATGTCATTTTGACTAACAACCTTGGAAGAAAGAGCCGACACTGCATAATCTCAAACTAATCATTACTTCTTGTAGCATCGATTGGTACCAACACAACTCTCAAGCACACACACATGATGCAGTCTGACAACATTGTACAATTGCCAAGTCGGTTATGCTTATTTTAACTTCCAGTTATAACAATATTCAACGAACAATTATATGTAATAACGGAACAGTATTCGACTAATATGAATTTGTAAGATCCCTAGTGACTACTTTCTATAATTGGACTCAACCTAAGTGTATATTCTGATGGTGAAAGATATACATTATTGAGTTTGATGATTTTCTGATCGCAAGTTACAGGTTTCGTATTTTTTGAAATTGTTCGAGTATATCTATGGGTTTATATATTTATCTGGCGTTCCACATTTCCACGGCCCATACACAAGTATGTTGCAGGAAAACAAGCTGTTGAAATCCATCCAGAACAGTTATCGAACAACTCTGTATCAGTACCAATACGGTAATGATACTGTATACTGATTAGATGGAATGAATGCACTTCCCACGTATCATGGAATCGGATTCCACTAATTAATTTTTGTTACAGTGAGTGTGCCCAATGAAATGCTAATGGTGGGGACATTTTGGCAGCACACTCGAGTGACATAACGACTTCGCAGGCGTATCAACAAAATACGCGCGGCATAATGATGTTATGTTTATTTTCGTATTGGCTAGTCACCGGTTAATAACCCAAGCTGGATATTATGCCAAAAAATATGAATGAATTATGTTTAACGGCAGGTCCGAATAGGCGGAATGCTTTCTGGTATCGCTATTGTCCCAAATACTTACTAATAGCAGTAACAGTAAGTTCCATTCTTGATTTTTTCCTCGGTGAGTATGCGCTTAGGTCAAAACTATTACGAAGTGATGTAACCACCAAGGGAATTGATCATCTGTTCTGATGCGAAAGATTGGCAAGGTCCATACTATTCCAATGTACAACAGTACAATAGTAGTCCTAAATCGTACACATCTTCGCATTTTATACAGGAATTTGACAAAAAGGACTACGTACAGAAGGCACAAACTATTGAACATACTAACAAGCTATGCCTTTGGGTACATGCACTCTTTGTGATTTTAGCTCGTATTACCAGAATATCATTTAGCGAACGCTAAAAACATTCTGTGTGGCAACTCAATTTTTCAATACGTTCGTCACTCTCAGGGGATTCTTTCAATTTTACTTCCAGGAAAAGAGTGGAATTTGATACAAGGTTTAGCGTAAAAAATTAATCAAACGTCAACAATTCTTCTCTGAACTCCAGATGAACTTTTCAACTCGAAAACGGTTGAAGATAGAGTAATTCTGCGAACGCCAGTCGATCCAGAATGGTCAAATTAGTATACTCTGTGAATTTCAAGTCGATCGGCATTCAAAATCAAATACTCGAAAAAAGGCCAAAAGTCCAAAGGGGTAGACCCCTAAAAATCATGAAAATTACAAAACCATCAGATTCACTTGAAAGTCGCACTGTATACGCAAAATTTCATGCTGATTCGGGAAATATATGATTTATATTTGCTCAGATACAAGGTATAGTCTAAAAAAGGAATAAACGTCAACAATTCTTCTCTCAACTCTAGATGAACTTTTCAACTCGAAAACGGTTGAAGATAGAGTAATTCTGCGAACGCCAGTCGAATCAGAATGGTCAAATTAGTATTCTCTGTGAATTTCAAGTCGATCGGCATACAAAATGAAATACTCGAAAAAAGGCCAAAAGTCCAAAGGGGTAGACCCCTAAAAATCATGAAAAATACAAAACCTTCAGATTCACTTGAAAGTCGCACTATATACGCAAAATTTCATGCTGATTCGGAAAATATATGATTTATATTTGCTCAGATACAAGGTATAGCCTAAAAAAGGAATAAAACGTCAACAATTCTTCTCTCAACTCCAGATGAACTTTTCAACTCGAAAACGGTTGAAGATAGAGTAATTCTGCGAACGCCAGTCGATTCAGAATGGTCAATTCACGCTGTGAAATGTTTAAATGGATAGTGAAAAATTTTCCAAGTGGTATACGTAAGTACTCCTAAAAATAAAAAAATGGCGAAAGTTCCAGAAAGGTTTAAAATTCATATGATGAACTCCGAATTGTATGCTGATTTTTTTTCGACCTCGAAAAATTCATGGGGTGCACTTTCATAAATTTCAATGAGATGATACCGAAAATGCACATTGAGGTTAATTTTTCTTGAAACGGAAGAAAGTTACGTGCCAAAATATATTTAATAAATACACCTGTCAAATCAACAAAATTACGTCTTTCCGATTGAATTTTTCAGAGAAAATGAAAAATATATAAATTTTCTATCAAGCAAAAATGTTTACCCAAATTTTCGTTGTGAAATAAGATATTTTCATTCATCGACGCAGACAGTTTTGAAGCATCATACGTTTTGTTTTAAATGAGAATTTCGGTGATGATGACGGTAGAAGAATAGAATTTTGTGAACTGATGACTAACTTGATTGATACTGATCTTGAAATCACCAAAAATACTTATTTCAGTGATAAATGTATTCTTTTTCTGAATGAGGAAGACAGTAAGCAAAACTGTTGCTAATGGGGTGATGAACATCCACACTTGTTCATTTGAAGACACACTCAGCATCCTCTAAAGATGAATATGTGGGCTGGAATTTATGGATATGAATTTAGACAACCCTCATTCATCGATGGCAGTCTAAATACATGAATGTATACATATCTTCATGTTAACAACTACTATAAAGCCTTCAATTATAGACAATGGTTGGATGACCATTATAACAATCGTTGGATTGGAAGGAGAGCACCTGTAGAGTGGCCTCCAAGACCTCCAGATTTGGCCCCCTTCGATTTTTTTCATGGATTCATCTGAAATCTGCAGTTTTCTGACCAGCCTCAATTGGAATAAATATTTCCACTGGACACTATTGAATTTGATACACTGTATATGATCTTTACGCACATTGCCAGCGTTTTGTGTCCCCCGTTATACTCCTCAAGCGGAATGACGTCACGCGTTTCAGCGGACCGTTTTCAGCGAGTCGCAGATAGTCCGTCCGCGCGAAAGAAAACAACAACCAAGGTTTTCTGATTCGATTTGAATCGAATAGTGAATACGGTTGACACACATTTGTGTTTTTTCATCGGCGCGAGTTAAAATCGCGCCTTACCTTGGGAAGTTCATTAACCACAAGTTTACTATTTTTAGTTTTGCAATTCTCGGATTGTTGCAACATCGAAAAGGGAAAGCGCGACTCTTTTTACTCGCTTCGTACGAATGTTGGTCGTTTTTCTGTGAAACGCAGAGATATCAAATGGGGAAATGGACATGGACATGCGTTCGGGTGCTCCGAACGGGTCGTTTGAGAAAAACGATGCAGATTTTTCCCTACCCCGTGGACAATAGCCCTGAAACTCAAATATTACTGAAGGTAACATATTTTCATAATGTTATCCCTCAAATCACGACATTATTGCCATGTCGCAATTTTTCAAGGATACAATTAGTACGTCAGCTAGATTTTGATTTTTGTCGAGTACATTCATGGCAACGAAAACCCAAAAATACTGTCTTGGATGAAATATATAACAATGGGAAAGCAATTGAAACGTTCATTGCAGCTTGTTGGGAGCATGTAAGAACGATAGTATTTCTATCGCCGAAAATATATTCTTCGTTGTCGATACAGTCCGGTCAGTACGGCAACGCTGCATTTGATATTTGACAGAACAACAACAAAATATTTCTGTTTGTTTTCGTCGTTGGTTTATTGAAGTGTATTTTCGTGAGTAAAGGGTAAATTCTGAGTTAATTTGTGTTAAACTATCGTTAGTTTTTATTATTAAGCCATGGTGGAGCATTGTGAAATGTGTAAAAGACTATTTGAAGCTGGAAATTGAAATATATCATTTCATAGGTAAGCTACCAGTGTCGTAACTATCGACAAAGGGAAACCGAATTGGAAAAGAGTAAACTGAATGAAATATGAAAAACATGTCAATTAGAGCATCGGCTGTTCTCAAAATCATATGAAGATTCTTCCATCGTAATTTCAGGTTTCCATTCCATATTGGGTTTTCATTATTTCTATTTTATTAAACTTCAATATTTCTGTAAACAACGCACGACATTGGCGGTGAGGGCAAAGGCTATTGTTATCTTCGTCTATAATAGGCCTCTCACTCAGAAGTTGTTTCTTACAAACAAAGTTCAAGGCATGAGCAGAGAGTTACTCATCTATGTTGTGGTACTTGATCGGAGGTAATATCCATCTCGCCATAATCGATAGAAAAAAAAAATAGTTAGTCAATGCCAGTGGAAATCGCGTTTGATACAATTGCGCGAGACATCTAGCCCGATAGATTTCGGTATCTTAGAGTAAATCTTCCAAACTGATGCAATTATCTTGCATCACTCGTGAGCGTAGTGTGGATACAGTGATTTTTACAATCGAGAGAGTATTCAAGATAATGGTGTTCCTCGTTGGAGAATAATTCATTTTTATTGTACACAGATGGATAAGATACACTGTAGGAAGGAGGCTGATGATGCAATTGAGAGATGAAAAAAAGCTGTATCTCAGGTATTCGATAAAGCTTGTTGACATAGTTGATTGAAAACAGAGATAAGATAGGTTGGATTTTGAAGACAACTCTTCAATTTGACGGTACGTTTCGACTAAGTTTTTACCAGTCTCGTCAATTTAAAAGAATTTTTTGGCTTGGAGTGTGATATCTATCTAGAAAGACACATGAAACTTTTGTTTAGATATAGATGATTCCCTGTCAACTCGATACTTTTCTGAAAGAAACCTTATGATATCATTTAATGATATATCTATTGATTGAAATTTGATCATCTTTTGATAAATAAACGATTCCTTACATTAATATAGCACCGATCCTCGTATATGGATCTAAACAAATGCTGTACGGTCTTTATTATTTATCAACAATTCTTCTCTCAATTCCAGAAGAACTTTTCAACTCGAAAACGGTTGAAGATAGAGTAAATTAGTATATGTGTGAATTTCAAGTCGATCGGCATACAAAATCAAATACTCGAAAAAAGGCCAAAAGTCCAAAGTCCCTAAAAAACATGAAAAATACAAAATCTTCAGATTCACTTGAAAGTCGCACTATATACGCAAAATTTCATGCTGATTCGGAAAATATATGATTTATATTTGCTCAGATACAAGGTATAGCCTAAAAAAGGAATAAAACGTCAACAATTCTTCTCTCAACTCCAGATGAACTTTTCAACTCGAAAACGGTTGAAGATAGAGTAATTCTGCGGACGCCATTCGATTCAGAATGGTCAAATTAGTATACTCTGTGGATTTCGAGTCGATCGACATACAAACTAGATTATTCGAAAAAAGGCCAAAAGTCCAAAGGGGTAGACCCCTAAAAATCATGAAAAATACAAAATCTTCAGACCCACTTGAAAGTCGCACTATATATGTAAAATTTCATGCTGATTCCAAAAATATATGATTTGTATTTGCTCAGATACAAGGAATAGCCTAAAAAAGGAATAAAACGTCAACAATTCTTCTCTCAACTCCAGATGAACTTTTCAACTCGAAAACGGTTGAAGATAGAGTAATTCTGCGAACGCCAGTCGATTCATAATGGTCAAATTAGTAAACTCTGTGAATTTCAAGTCGATCGGCATACAAAATCAATTACTCGAAAAAAGGCCAAAAGTCCACAGGGGTAGACCCCTAAAAAACATGAAAAATACAAAATCTTCAGATTCACTTGAAAGTCGCACTATATATGCAAAATTTCATGCTGATTCGGAAAATATATGATTTATATTTGCTCAGATACAAGGTATAGCCTAAAACAGGAATAAAACGTCAACAATTCTTCTCTCAACTCCAGATGAACTTTTCAACTCGCAAACGGTTGAAGATAGAGTAATTCTGCGGACGCCATTCGATTCAGAATGGTCAAATTAGTATACTCTGTGGATTTCGAGTCGATCGACATGCAAACTAAATTATTCGAAAAAAGGCCAAAAGTCCAAAGGGGTAGACCCCTAAAAATCATGAAAAATACAAAATCTTCAGATCCTCTTGGAAGTCGCACTATATACGCAAAATTTCATGCTGATTCCAAGAATATATGATTTGTATATTTGCTCAGATACGAGGTATAGTATAAAAAATGTATAAAACGCCAACAATTCTTCTCTCAACTCCAGATGAACTTTTCAACTTGCAAACGGTTGAAGTATTAGTATACTCTGTGAGTTTCAAATCGATCGATATATAAAATAATTATTCGAAGAAAGCCCATAAGTCCAAAGCGTCGGAAACATCAAATTATCCACTGGGTGATTTCATAAGTACGGTGGTCCTCAAGGGTCGGTACTGGGTTCAAGTCTATTTCTGTTGTCTATCAATGACTGGGCGCAATTCAATATAACTGGTGCTATCACAAATTACGCAGGTTACAACACAATTCTGAGGCGTTACAAGAATTGGTTAAATGATTCACAAGTATTCCACGGAAACAAATACTATCCTGGTTGATACCAGATGGCTATTCAATTATATCTGTCGTATACCCGTGCGAAAGTTTTACAATACCAACATTGCAACGCTTGTAAAAGCAGATAATGTGATCAAATGCGATTCAAAATAAAATAACAGCTGTCTAGCGATTTTAGGGCGGTTTTTTGGAGCATGCCGTACTGAATATCTCGGAGCGTCACGGCAAATAACAATAGTAGTTGTTTCTTGCTTACAAATGATATACCCACATATAGGTATATTCCTTTGAGTACACTCTATGGGCGTTTATAATGGTTTTATTATTATTATTATTGCAATTATTACCGATACAACTATCTTTGGGTAAGGTTATCTCGCGTAGGTGGAATTTTCGATGCGTATTAAATCCTTCGTCTTCATTTATATTCCATCTTATCCTCTTTCGTCCTGCCAACGATCAGGCGGGTATTAAGAAGTCGACTATGTGAAAATAATAATTACTCAATTCATCATCAACTCATACTCGTAATGCAATTTCACCGAGTTGTCACGTCGGAAACACTGAAATAACAACTCGCGCTTCTACCACATCGAGTTATTACGTGGTCGTGTACAGGGTGTTGCGTTGGATAGGAAGGCGACGGTGATCGATTCTTTAAGTGCGGTCGGATGACGAGGATGTTGACATAGAGAGAAACAATGAATGAATCGACTGCTTTCATGATGGGATGGGTTGTCGAATGTTTTTTGGATATTTAAGACAAATGAGCGTGTATGTACACTACGGATAGTCGAGGTTGGTGATCGTCATTGATTTGCTTCGTACTATTTCATTCAGTCAGGATATGTTTGTAAATCTATCATATTATAATTATATCAAAGACGGTTTTTGAAAAAATATAATGGATTTTTGATTCGAATATACAGTGTGTCCCAGATAAAGCTTGTTTGTTACCCGCCACGTATTTTCAAAATTGTAGAAAAAACTGACGATTTTTATTCCACCAAATAAATGCTTTCAATCAACCCCCCCATTCTCTATTTAAGGAATATTCGACCACAAATAATTCATTGGACTTTTGATGTTTACATCACACAGCCCAATTCTCTTGATGTTTTGAGTAGGAGAATTGTATGATTGTTGTGTGGTGACTCAAAAAATGTTTAGAAATGTGCGAAGACATTTCGAAAATTACTTCTATCCCTGTATTGATTGGAAAAGCTCACGTGTCGAGCAATTTAAACGATAACATTTCAGTTAATAAAAATTCATCTGAATAATACTCAATTTTCTTTAAACCTCCCTTGAAATGAAAATCGATAGTACTGAGTGATTATTAGTTTTTCTACGATTTCGAAGATCAAGTGGTGACAACTTTAATCTGGAATGCACTGTATACTAGTTTTAAAAAACTAACTTGATCTGTATGTCGTCTAGCTACATTATTTGATATAGATCTAGGAGAGTTTTCCAAATAAACTCCTCATATGATCTGATTTTTTAAAACCTGCTGCTCGATCTGGGACACACTGTACTTTCACAAACAAACAAAATTTCAGATTTTGGCAAGGTGGCGGTGATCGTCAGAAAAATAAATATTGAATTGCTATTTATATAGTTGTGGAGGATGGGCAGATAATTTTACAGCGTTTTAAAAAAAGTTGAAAATATTTGAATGAAGAAATCGGTGATGGTATTGAAGGGTCTGTTTTTATGTGAAAAGAATATACTTGATTTTCGTTTATATATTTCTGAATCTGAAAACGTTTATGTACCTAAAAAATGGCGAACACACCATTTATAATAAGTATATCATATTTTGGCAAGCTGGAAGTATTTGATAATGTGTTTGATATAATCATATAAAATTGTATATTTTGTTGTGATGAATATACAGATAATGTTAATATTGACAGCTGGAATAAGAGGCGTTTGATTCAAAGTAATGGCATCTGATTTTTCAAAGAGAATTGAATGAAAACATCCATAGATTAGCGATTATCAGAAAAATAATCTGACACATCATTTTAGTTGGTTTTCTTTTACGTTTATATTAAAATTTGAATCGCAAAAGCAAATTTAAATAATTTTCCGTGGCCAATTTGCCGTTTAAACTTTCACAGATTCTGCGATAAAAAATTTCTGTCAGTCCCATTTCTCAAAGTTTCTCAATTTCTCTAGTAACATCGTTAATATCGTCGCCAAACCCTAGGCAGACATCGCGGAAATCGCCGCCGCGGAATCCCGCAACACCCCGTACGCTAATTGCATAACAAACTAAACCAATTACACACCTTTCAATCGAAAACAATAAAATCTCAATAATCCAAAGAGCGAGCGACTAAAAAGAGACCAATCAATCACAGCACTTGCTCGCACTCGCGACGCCAACGAACTTTGGTGGAAATGGAAAAATTTTCGGAAAAAAAACCACGTGACGACGAAGTCCTTCCGAAGACGAGAGAAGAGCACGGCCGAAAATGTAACACCGGCGTACGCTCCGCGGTGCGCTGTCTTGTCTACACTGAACGAATATACAAGTAGAAAGTGGGCATTGCAAGGATTCAGCTGGCGCATGTCTCTATGCCGGCTAACTGTACTTTTTTCTTTTTCTTCGACGATTTCGGGGGTCCCGTCGACAGACGGCCGGGGTGGGTATCGAGATTTTCGCTCGGCGGGTTCTCGGGGATTTTTTCTGTTTCGCCCTATACGAGGTGTCGCATAATTCCTTTCAATTGTTACATTATTTAAGAAAAAACATCTTCAAAAAGCGAGGTTTCAACACCGCAACAGCCCTTTATTACATGCGCACTAGTATGCGTCAGATACAATTCATTATCCGTCGCGGTAATAGCCGAAAATGTCGTTTTCTGTCGAATATTTGCATCACATTAAGTTTTGTAAAATCGCTAAGAAAGTTGGCTTCGAACTCGTCAGTAATTTGTTTCTCGTCTCGAAAATATATAGGGTGCCACTCAAATCCCAGTCAAAACCGTTAATAAGGGTTTAGAGCCTTATTAACTTCCAAATATTCGAAAATTATACATATTCCTCTGATTATCAAATTCTTTGTGAATGATATCCAGTTTTTTTCTGTAACGAATATCCCAGTCAGGCCCCGTCTCCAAAGCTCCGATACATCTAGAAGGCGCTCTGATATCATTTCCCCAAATAACCACTCCCCAAGTCCGTGGGATAAGTAACTATTGGGTCCGAGAACCATCTGCCCTGAGCTAACGAAATAAATCAAAGATGACGGTCTCCTGCATTCGCCCGACTAAGATTTATGCCGTATTATGGTGAGTCGGTATAATTTTCAGATTCGGGAACAGTGTATCCATCATTCTACCAAGAGCGCTTCAATTCTAACAGCCATTTAACCAAACTGATTTGGATAAAACCTACGGAGTTCAAGGATTAAATATTGATATTTAGTCTGTTTTTCCCATTCTTGTCGTACAATGTTCGTTTTGCCAAGAACTGAAAACTACATGACGAAAATCGTCTCTCTTTTATGATCGGGGAGAAATAAAATCAGGCTTAGATACATGTATTTTTCTGGAGGTGGGGAATAATTACCAATATTTTTTGTATGCAAGATTGAAAAACAAGTCAAACAGCAGTTACAAATAAATTTCTACAGGATCATGTTCAGTAATATCTCTATAGTAAAAAGGCGCACCAACCGCCATATTAAAATCCAGATGAAGATGAATAACAATGAATATGACGAAATAACTATACGATTATGAAAACTCTCGGTAATCCTGCAAAATCCAAACCAATCCAGGAAAAAAACAAATACAATACAAACGATACAGCAAATTACAGTAACGCGGCAGCTGTGAAGAGTACTTTACACATTTTGGTGTAGATTTATCCTCATTATTTGAATTTACACATTTTCGTGTAAAACATGCACGGCACAAATGCCGTTTACTGGTGAATATTAATCGCCAAGTGATTGAAATTAATTAAACTTGAAACAACAAGAAACACAAAACAGTTTATCTCGCAAATAATAACACAAAGGGTGTTCATATAGACACGAAGTATTACGTGCTTTGTCGGCCACTGGTTTTGGCTTAAAAATGCACTGCTAAATGTTCTTAGTTAACATTCTGAATTCATTATTTTTGAAAACTTGCTGAAATCCCACTCTCTCATCACAAGTATTGCCGCATTCGTCAAGTTCTCCGATTCTTGATTTACTGCGATCGGCCATCGGTAGTAGTTGGTAAACATGCCGAGGCAATAAAACCGTCAAGACAGTTTTATTATCGCGAGTACCTGTGAAAGTCGACTTTTGAGAAATTCTGATGTTTTCATAAAGTAGCAGCAAGCCGCACTTTATTGCTTTATTGCTAATAAAGTCGCATTGGCCGCTGCTGCAACACTTTCCTCCGATCTGCTCGAAATCGGTTTCGCAATAAGGAAAGGATCATTACCAGGACTCGTACTGTATATGTAAATAATGTTATATGGTTATGATCGGCGGGTGATTAAAAGCGGTTCAGATCGACCAGTGTCGCAATCGAGAGGTAGAATTACTTACTCTGTGATTTGTTTTCAGAAGAAATCTCGCCGAGTGAAAGAGTTCAAATTTCAATTATTTGGCCTTCTAATCTAGAAAATTCATAACGAAATTATTGAGGATGCTACAAAATGTCATCCGACAGTTTTTAGAGCCTTCTAGATTATTCCGAGAAGATAGAGAATGCTGAGAATGTTCTAGAATGTATTTGATAACATATAAGCACATTTTGTAGGCCTATGGCTCTATTTTTCTTTTCATCATTATTTCGAGATCATATCTTCATCTGATACTGATTCAGATCTTTCACTACCTCATTTAACCACTTTTACTAGGGTCTTCCTAGTTTTCTATTGCCTCATTCTCCTCCACACAACATCATTCTACACAGATGGCCCAAGTACGTAACCTTTTGTACTCTTAACCTCTTAACTCGGTTTATAGGCCAAATATTTCAATGGTTTCTTTAGTTTTTCTTATATTATTTTCATTATGAATCTTGTCGAAGCTGTACGGAAGTTCTGTATATTTCCAAAATATATTTGTTTTCTATAATATTCTAGAACTTTCCCAAACGTCCCAGAATGTTCTTACATATTTTGAAATTTTCCCAAATGATAGAAAATGTATCGGAATATGTATATGAACCTGTAAAGTCAAAACGGGTGGTTTGTCACATGTCAATTTTTTATGACTACGAAATACCCTCATACACCTACAGCAGCGATAACGTTACAGATGTCTGATACCCACAGTATTTTTGTGAGTCAATACTTAAAAAACATGTAATCTTTTTCATTTTGATATTGACACCTTAACCAAACTTTACAAAAATACTTTGTTCCATCGGTCGATGCTTAAGACACTGTTCAAATCAACTGTAGTTTATATTAAAGTACAAATTATTTTGAATTTTTTTTTATTTTTAGATTGAAAAAAGAAGACCGTTCCAGAGGTGAGTTTTTTTTCTTCTTCTGATTTTAACAGTTTCTAATTATGAGGGGAAAAATGGGGATATAGTGCGCCAAAAATAAAATGCAAATTCTCTAAAGAAACATTGATTAACCTGTCCAAGAGATGAAATAAGTAAAAAAAATATGTTAAACGATTTTATCAAAAAGTTGCACTTGAAAGTAAAAATACTTTGGCAGATCTCTGTTTACTACAGTCTAGAATTACCAATAGCATTAATAGCACTTTTTATATTTTTAAGTTCGGATAGTACGCGAGCTCTCGTACAAAATCGAAAGAGATAACCAGCAAGTTGTAACTTTGTATATTATTTAAGTGTGGAGTCTGACAAGATGTCGCAGAGAGAAAATCTTGAAAGTGGTGAGTTTTCCTTTGTCGCCAAATCGACATATTTGGAGCGTTGGACTGCTGAAGACCCTTATTCATTTTGTCGGACAATGGTGCCATTGAAAATCTCATTAAATTATTGAATTCTCCTAGAAAAATCAGACAAAAATGTTCGGTACTTCTAGGTTGTCCCCCACTCTAAAGGTGTCGATATCACTACATAGGTTGGCGATAGCCAGGCAATCTGATTTTTCTAGGAAAATACAAAAATTAAATGAGATTTTCAATGGCACAATCGTCCGACAAAATGAATTAGGAACTTCAGTAATCCGACGCTTCATAGATGTCGATTTGACGACAAAGGAAAACTTACCACTTTCAAGGTTTCAACGTGGCACACTTAAATAGTATACAAAGTTACAACTTGTTGGTTATCACTTTAGATTTTGTACGAGTGATTTTTAAAAACACCCATCAAATGCAAATGTATACACGCCATGTCGAACACAAAAATATATAATGTGCCATTGATGTTAGTAAACAGAGATCTGCCAAATTACCCTTCAGTTTTCAGTGAAATTTTTTTAACTTGAAATATTTTTATTTATTTCATTTTTTACTTCTCAGTCTTAATCAAAAATAAACAAAAGGCAGGATATTCAATTATTGCTTTGGCAACCTTTTTATTTGTAACAATGCCTCATTATGACAAGATTTCTTTCCTTTCTATTATGTACAATCCAATTCCTCAATTTCTCAAGATTTCTGCCATATTATGGCAAGCCGATATGGTTTTTAACTCTGAGAGTATAGTGTCTATCGTTCCATCAAGGACCACTATTATCAGAACCACCATTTTAACAGAATGGTTTGGGTAAAGCTTGCGGAGTTCAAAGAGTACATCTCGATATTTAGTCCATATTTTCTCCTCTTTTCGGACGATGTTCGGTTCGCCAGGAGCTGAAAACTCGATGACGAAAATCATCCAACTTTAATGGTCTAGGAGGACTACATCAGGCTTATTGGCTTGTAGTTGCCTGAGGGTGGGGAATGAGTACTTCCAATAGTTTCGACACTTCTCATTCTCCACAACGGACTCAATATCCCCCTGAGCATAAGGCATCACCGATGTCTCGTCTATACCATACAAATGTCGTAAATGGCGGTACAACACCGCATAAGCTGGACAGGCTGACAGTATATGCATTATGGTCTCAGCTGTCCCACGACAACTCTAGTATCAGGGACCTCTATACCCATCACGCGACTGCGGTAGACGAAGGTGTTGAAGACACCATCCTGGCAGGCCATCATGAATCCCTTGGATTCCGACCTCAGCCCACTCGACCTGAGAAAAGCGA
Organism: Chrysolina americana; assembly: GCA_958502065.1. NCBI lineage: Eukaryota > Metazoa > Arthropoda > Insecta > Coleoptera > Chrysomelidae > Chrysolina > Chrysolina americana. The sequence continues at coordinate 52,515,164 of OY293421.1, read as the reverse complement.
AGGTCAGGTTTCTAGATAAGCCAAGGTCTTCAATGTTCTTGAAGAAGACCCAATGCACTGGCTTATCCTTATGTAGCTGCAGAAGACTCTCACTCTCCGCAGCTGTGACGTGGTCTTTTTGCTGAATGGGATCCAACTCGGCGACAGAGTTTGGGTTCGTCCGGTCAGTGTCGAATAGGAGACCGAGTTCACCGGCTGCACGGGTTGCTGCCTTGAAGAAAATTGCTCCAATCCCTGCTTTTTCATGATCGCATACTAATCAGAGAATGGGATCTGAACTTCTGATGACGTTACAGGCTCCATCCAATACCATTCTGTTATGTAAACACTCCAAGCTCAAAAGTCCACGGCCTCCCTGTTGTCTAGGGAAGTATAACCGTGGAACAGACGATTTAGGATGCATCATTTTGCGATTTGTTACGTCGAGTTGTCGCAGCTCTTCCTGAGTCCATTTCATCACTCCAAAAGAGTAAAGTAGAATCGGAATGACAAGCATATTAGTTCCCGAATGTCGGGGTTTATGATGATACTTGCCGCAGAAAGAGTTTACCTCTTGGCATTCGGCATCCAAATGATGTAGGATGCTTCCGTCTACGAGCTGAACGTCCTCTCTGTATTGCTCGCATCGTCCTCTTTTGAGATGAACCGTGGCACATTTGTCGATCCCAAACTCCATTCCGATAGCAAGCGTGTACTCTTGCACCACCCTTGATGAAGATCTTTTTCTCCGGAGTCATATAGTTTGAGGTCATCCATGTAAAAGAGTTGGGTGACCGTATATGCCTCCGGTTGCTTTTTCCTCTAACCAATATTTCGATATTTCAAGAAGAAAAAAAGAAAGGATCCGGTATCGGTGACCGTGCTGGGATTTAAGCAAACGCTCTACCATCATGGCCACTACGGCCCATATATCAGTAGTTGAAAAAACACTGACAGGTGTTAATTTTGGTTTGAACTTACAAAATTGCCTTACAGGAAAGGTGCAAATGAATATGTACGTATTAATCTGGGAAATATTAAAATTCTCCCCCTTCTGAGCTGTTGCAGAATAGAAAAGTCATTAACATAATTATATACTGGATCACGCAGGCCTCAAAACTGATCCTCGTGGTACACCATGTTCCATACTTGCATCATTCTGATTCACTGACTGTTCTGTCATTAAAGTTTTGACTGATTCCGTACAATGACACCTCCTCAGACTCCAATCACACCAACTCCATAAACGAAGAAAATTCCTACTCGATTGGTCGTTGTCGTTTGATAATCGACCTGTTTCCAACGCAAGTCTATCTCATCAGCGATGGATTGCGAAAAGAATACTGTTAGTCTGGTAGGTACGCAGGCAGATGTAACTGTGGATTCAACTGTTCATGATGTAATGGTGACAGTTGCTATTGATGTTAATGTGGCGATTGTTTTTGGACGAATGCAGCGGCATAAAAGCTTGTCGAGCTATTTTAATGGTATATGGGTCTTTCTGAGAACGAGAAGTACGAGTGAAAGAAGGCAAATGATTTGCGAATGTGATAGTGTATGTGTGTGGCAAAGATGAGTGATGTGATTTGGTTTTACTTCCGTTTGTGGTTGTCTAGTTTCAATGGCAACTGTTTGTCGTTGATTCATTTCGTCACATTTTTTGGTGATTCACCGGAAAATACAATTTTCATTTCCGGAATGAATCTTTGCAGTTGCGTAGTATATCCCGTTAAATGTTTTTCTCTTGTGCCCAGATTTTTACAGTTGTTGCGCACTTTTTACTAGTTTTTTATAAATCCAAAGAGTATGTATGTATACATATAGTGTCACTAAGAGTCCAAAATTTTTTTTTACAAAGGGTGACGCACACTTCTCATACAAAAAGTCTCTCTGAAAATTGTCCAAATTTTAAATATGTTGTTGAACTCGGGCTTTTGAACAGAAGTTACCACGGGCACACAAAAATTCTATGTATAGTTCACAAGATACAGTTTTGAAGTTGTAATATGTCACTTTTAGGCCATTCATTGGTGGTAATATCACTAAATTATTAGTGGTTTTTTATCTACACTACAGTATTACACTTGGCCAGTGCAATAGTATGTTTTCTAATTTTTTTTTTAAACAATTACAGGCTAAATCATAACTTTTTCGAGTTACGGAAAATTAAAATAATTTCTAATGAAGCATCAACGTCATAAGTCGGATCGTACGAAAATTGAAGTTTCCGTCTTGGATATATATGATAAGACATATCCGTTTTCTATACACGGGGTATTTCTGTAATTTTTCTACAAATTAGTCTCGTGAATACTTTGGGCCACACTGTATAATATTCATAATTTACGTTCTGTCAAGTGGCCACAAGGCACATAAACTGGTACACTGAATTGATCAAATCACGTAATCCAAAGAATCTATAACAGAGACACGTATACTTTCAATCTCCTCCGTATATATTAAAAATGAATATTTCTTGAATTCAATTGATTTTATTGGATATATTCAACACAGAAACTTCAATTCTCGTACGATCCGACTCATGTCGTTGATGCTTAATTCTGATATAATTTTCATTTTCCGTAAGTAACTTTGAGATAGTCATAGTTTACCCTGTATATTATTTAAAAAATTGCTACTGTTGTACTGACCAAATGTAATACTGTGGTGAAGATGAAAAAATCCACTAATAATTTTTTGATATTACCACCAATAAAGTGCATACAGTTAATAATGGCCTGAAAGTCACATATTTCAACTTCAACACTCTGTATCTCGTAAACTATGCATAGTATTTTTGTGTGCCCATGGTAACTTCTGTTCGGAAGCTCGTGTCCAACATCGTATTGAAATTTTAGAAAATTTGATCGAAAGACTTTTTGCGTAAGAAGTGTGCGTGGTCCTTTATATCACATCAAGATAAATATTTTCCAAATATGGTCAATACCAAAATGCTATCTGTATCTATGGATGTTAAGGATTCCTGGAGAACTTGAAAATTGGCAGTGCTTTGTCCAAGAACTTTGTGCATTTCTTCTAAAATATTGATATTGATAATGATACTGATAGATATAAAGATAATATGCTTCATTATCTGGAAGAATATCCTATTGAAAAAGCTTTTTCTAAAATATAAGCACACGTGTCTTTACAAAAATACGCCTAAAAAATATACAGAAATATACTATCAATCTCAAAGTACGTACATCACAGTAAAAATAAATAAGATCTAAATTTGATATCAAATAATACTGAAAATTATTTATATGAAAGACATCCAGGCTAGAATTGTTTTCATCTATAATCTTGCAATCTCTTTCAAAAATAAATTTTTTAATAATACTGAGCAGGTTTATAATGAAGTTTTTAAAATTTGTAGTAACTAGAATGGGAAATCCAAGTTCATTGAACTGACACATGACAAGTCGAATACATTGAGAAGTATTGATTGAAAGTTTTTTTTTGTGGAGGATGTTCGTTTCTTGACATAACCTTTGGGCATTTCAACCTTCCATAGTCTGAAAATAAAAATTGTTAATTCAAAGTAATCTGTACAAGTGAATCAAGAATTTTCTTTTTCAGACTGTGGAAAATTAGAATTTCCAAAATGTTCTGCCAAGAAACATTGAGGACTGTTGTATGAAATTATGTTTATTTATATTCATTGATCAGACAATAGTTTTAGAAATAAAAATCGAAATCACTGTGGGTTTTCTATGTTCTGTGTTCATTGAAACCGATTTTCATTTCATGTGTATCAAATTGCTCTGTTTCCCTTAACAGAAACTGTCCGAAAGTGGGATGGAATTGGAACAAAATGTCAGCCATACCTGGCAGCTTCAAGTCGAGATGCGTATCTCGCATTCGGCAGCATTTTTTATTTCCGTCCATCAATCACGACATCGCCAGAATATATGAATAATGTATAGCGCATTTACAATGGTTCACTTATGCTGGAACTATTTTTAAGTCGTACATCAGTATGTAGATCGTATGAAATCTGGATGCCAATGACCGCACACAGCGCATAAACAACGTTTTCTATAAGTGTCCCTTTTAGTTTCATAATTTTACGATCGTTTCCTCTATCGCCTACCCGGAATTCTCGCATGGCTGTCGAAACAACCGTTTTTGGGGGGCGGCTGGGAACGGCTTGATAAAATAAATCGATGAGTTTTGAAAATATTCAAAAATTCATCGTAAAGGTGATTTTTAATAACGTTCTTCAAAAAATTCAACACCCAGTACGATCATTTTGTTTCAGAATGTAGCCACAATAGTATATTAGTTCAAAAAGTTGACATTTCAGGACGATATAACAGCAGGCTTCCCAAATTCTAGAAATGTGTTTTTTTACGTAATAACTATGCTATTTTTCTAAATTAAATAAACTTCAGATTTAATGAAACTATAATACATTGCAATTCCGTGGATATTACAAAGTAATAATAAGCAAATCATAGACAGTAACACTATTCAAAAATACTTTAAAAGACCATCAAAATTTCGAACACTAACAAACCTTATAAAAACTAAAGAAACACAGCTGTCTCAAAAAACTGTATCATTTTCAAATAACACGGAAAAATATATGAAAACACACTCCTAGCTGAATAATCTGAAGAACTATCGTCTACAAGTTCGATATAAATTCCATCTTGATTCTTCACCTACTTTTAAGGAAGTTTAAACTTGATAGGATATAATTTCGAAAAATAGAAACCACCCACACACCAAAGCTACGTCAACTTCCCTCGACGCACGTTTCGATAACAAATGATACATTTCTTGGATAAATCAATAATTATTGACGATATCATTGCAAATTCATATTGGAGAGAATCGTTCATTGATGTACTATAAGCTTGAACAATGTGTATAATTGATTCTAAATATCTAATATCTAAAGTTTTCTGGGCTCAAATATCGTATAAGAGCATCGTACTCTTTGAACCGTACTTGCACAGTTCTTCTAGTTCGCCACACGTATTTCTTCCCGTAGTTCTTACGGGCAATTCCATAAATCCCCATTTTTAAATTTTTTTACACGCTTTCAGTTAGCTTCACCTGTATGTATGTATGTTTGGAACCGACTCGTTCACACTCAATTCTCCAGTGATACGACCAGTGGCGTAGCCGGAATTTTTTTGGGTAGGTCCTTGTGTAAGAAGTATAATACAAGAACAGATTGCAATTTGAATTGGTAAATCATCGAAACTTGAAATGATATCTCTCCTGACTACGCCACATGGTACGGCTTCTGTTTTTCTCATCTCTGATTGGTCATCTTTCAAAATTCTGTTTTAATACTTTAAAAAACAATGCCATGATGTGGAGAATTTCAATGATGTTCTCACACATGTGTGACCTATTATTTTTACATCAATGATTGCATTCAGTTCATTTTTTCACCTATATAGTAGCCGGTAGAGAATCGATAATGTTTCTGTGATCGCAGGTGTTCCCCAATGTTCGACATAGGAAGCAACCGTACCGTTCCCGACTGCTTCTCCTCCGCAATTAGTACCAGTGCCGCCTGCGATCGAAAGTATTTCCATGTCTTTTCGCGGGTATTACGTGGCAGGCCATCGAGGCGGCCATAAATATCGTCGCCGATGGTATTATTCAAAAGGACGGTGTATATTGCATATGAGATATGGACATATCTGCTCGGATTACGTATGCAAACAACGGCCGTAAAATCTGACCTATTCATAAACCATACGCAATGTGTGTGTACCTTTACGAGTTATTGGAGGTGAGTGAGACTATCGCCGAAGAATGTTTATGCGTCGATGGGGATATAATTCGAAGCGGTTTGCTGCTGGGTGCTGGGTTCGATTCGTTCTAGGCGGCGATTGCAGATTTTCAGGTATCATCGGTATCGTTGATGGTATTTTTCTAAACACTTCAGATGTCTCAACGCTGCCTTGGAAAAAGTCTCGAAGGGGAATGGAAAGACTAAATGTTAGTATGACAATGTCATTCTAACATCATTATCCTGGAGGAACAGTGGCGGTTTTTAGGAGGGGTGACAGGGTCGATCGTCCCCCCTAAACATAATGCTCAATTGAAATACATTTTTTTTCAAGATATATTTTTAATTTACCCAATTTAGCGTTTTTGTTTTAGCACTATCATTGTCGCCTCTCGTGTTGTTTCTGCATTCGCCGGGCTAAGATTTCTGCCATATTACGGCAAGTCGGTATGATTTTTAAGTTTGAGAGCAGTGTGGCCATCAATCCACCAAGGACCTCTTTCATCATAACCACTATTTTAACAGAATGGTTTGGATGAAACCTTCGAAGTTCAAAGAATAAATCTCGATATTTAGTCCGTTTTCTTTCCTTTTTCGGGCGATGTTCGTTACGCCAGGAGCCGAAAACTCTATGACTGAAATCGTCCCAATTTGATGGTCGAGGAGGACTACATCAGGCTTATTGGCTTATATTTGCCTGAGGGTGGGGAATGAGTAGTTCCAATAAATTCGGCAATTCTCATTCTCCACAAAGAACTCAATATCCCCGGAGCATAAGACAACACCGGTGTCTCGTCAATACCGTACGAGTGTCGCAGGTGGTAGTACAAAACTCGTAACGCCGCGTTATGCTTGTGCATATAGGCTGAGATCACATAAGCTGGACAGGCTGACAGCAAATGCATTATGGTCTCAGCCGCCCCACGACACGCGCTGCATCTAGTGTCAAGGATGTCTATACCCATCACGCGACTACGGTAGACGAAGATGTTGAAGACTCCATCCTGGCAGGCCATTATGAATCCCTCGGTTTTCGACTTCAGCCCACTTGACCTGAGAAATGTAAAGGTCATGTTTCTAGATAAGCCAAGTTCTTCGATGTTCTTGAAGAAGACTCCATGCATTGGCTTATCCTTATGTAGCTGTTGGAGACTCTCACTCTCCGCAGTTTCGACGTGGACTTTCTGCTGAACAAGTTCCAACTCGCTGATAGAGTTTGGGTTCGTTCGTTCAGAGTCGAATACGAGACCGAGTTCATCGACTGCACTGGGTGCTTCCTTGAATAGAAATGCTCGAGTCCCGGCTTTTTCATAATTGCATACTGAGCAGAGATGAGGATCTGAACTCCTGATGACTTCACAGGCTTCATTCAATACCATCCTGTAATGTAGCATATTACTTTTAGCAACTTTGATCTTCCCCGACAGTTCTGATGACCAGATCTGTCGGAGTTTATGCTGATGCTTGCCGCAGAGATAACTTTTAAAAGTGTGAACCTTCATTATTATTGTTTGACGGGGCTGAATTTAGGTAGTTTTGCGTAGAACCTTTCTGCTCCCCGATTTCACGTTTCAAATCTTCTGATGAACTCCTAGAGATTTTTTGATATATGGTAGTATCTTCTACGCTAAAGAGCTCTGCAATCAAATACTATTTGGGAAACGGTTTTGTCCTCTTCATCTCATAAACTGACATTGTACTGAGTCTTGGTGTATTTCCAGCAGATGCAGATATTTTATCAGATGGCAGTGGAGTAAAACCACTTTCTTAAACCAGTTTTGGCTGTTTGAGGTGTCTTAATGGATTTAGGAACGGTCTTCTGCATTGTTATGAGGGCAGTGAGCCAACCCGCAGAGGATACATGGCGAGAATGCATGCTCTGTGGTGTGATATACATCCAGAGCATGCCGCATTTTTCACACAAAATCTCAGGCACTAGAAATCTCATCTTTTGGGTCGTGACTATGTCAGAGCTCCTCCTCAACCGGTTAACTTAACAAAGTGGCAGATATGTGCAAAACTTGATGGGACAAAAGTTTTTAGAAAAAACTACTGGCATCTAGTCGGTCAGATGGTCAGGCGGTGATAAAAGTGACAAATTACTTGCCTGAAAACCTTGAAAGAGCTAGACAGTCAGAACATACTGACCACAGCCTAAGTACCAGCACACCCAGGAAAAGCAATACTGAAAATCACAAGAATTGTGGAATGAGACAAGTAAACAGTTTATTAAAAACTGCTGCCAACATTAGTTGGACTCTTCAGAGGGCATTGTTAATTCAACAAACGTATCGACCTGGCAGAAGCAATGCTATGCAGGATCTATCAGGAAGAAGAGCTAAATTGTGCCACTGCAAGGACTTATCTAGGCTAAGGTTTCTCAAGCTGTGAGAAAAAATCCAAGAGGGATACATGCCTGTGGATTCCGGTAATGAAGATAGAGCTAGACAAATTCCAGAACAAAACGGATATATTTGCCTCAGTTTATAGGAGCTCTTGGCTCAAAACAGGAAACCAAACTTTCGCAGTGGTATTTTTTCCTGCAAAGGGTGATACTTATAACAATGTAATTATGTCGGGATTGTGATATCAGCTTTCGTAGAGAAAATCTTGCAAGATATTCATTTTCGATGTCAAGTATCGAATTACTGCCATATTTGATCGCAAGTGATTATACAACGCGTATGTCGGCAACAACCAAGTATGTATGCGAACAACATTCAGCGTTAGATTGTCTTGAATTATTGATCCTTCGGTAAAGATTGCCGCCGCCGCAGAACAGCAGCAGATTTCTACTTTCTTATTTTGGAAACGATTAAAATAGCGCGATGCAGCGGCTAACTCCTTCGCGTTTTGAAGAGATTGGATTCTTATTGGAATAGTTATTTTCCTAAAAGTGCAAAAAATAATATTTTCCCGCACGCGACTGCCGTCATAATTGGAAAGAATACGATGGTTTTACGGGCCATTGTATCTGAAGAACTTTATGTTCTGGAAATCTGGGGGTGATTTGATTTCTTTGAAAATTAACCATTCTTCAACGGGAAGTTAATATTTTGGCTAAAAATGCGAATTGAACAATTAATTTAAATTTTTCGTTTGATCTGTTATATTGTTTAAATAAAATGGAAATATAATTTTGTACTGAAACATTTCTTAACAAAATCCTGGCTAAAGAATCTTGTTCGTTTAATTGAGAAAAAAAACTTTTGTTCTTGGCGAATTCCTTTTGTTCCAAGAATGATTTGTCCTCTGAAAATATTGTTTTTTCTTGTTCTCAGAAAGGGTAATAAAATGTATTGTTCCTTGTACGTCCAGAAATGGATATTACTGTGTTTGCATAACCTTCGTTCAACAGGAATTCGTTTCGTGCGCAGGAGAAAAAATCTTCGAATATAACTCTCAAACAATTTCTATTGGTTGAGATGCTAGATAGTGGGACTGAAATATATATTGGATGATTCAAATGTACCGTGACAAAGAAAGAAGGAAAATCTAAAGCCTTTTCTTGTCTCAATCATTCCGGATTTGGCTCGTTTCATAATTCTTTTCGACTGTCAGATCATATCCATACTCGTATTGCATGAATTTTGGCAAAGTCGCGTACGTATAGAGAAAGGAATTCGGCACCTTCACTTAGTCACCGAGTCGGGTTGAACAGATGTCATTGAACCGTCCAAAATCCAAACCTAGGCACTACAACAAGCGACGAACGTATTATAGTCGTGGCAAAAGAGAACGAAAAACGATAAATATGAGGAAGTGAACAAAAGGTTGAAATCATGGAGTCAAAATGTGAAGTGACTCGAAATCGAACGTATAATCGATATAGGAGAGAATGAAAAAAGTTTCAGTAATTGTAAAACAACCGAAAAAAACCCTTTCAGAACCACTTCAATCCTGTATAGATCATTTGGCATATTGCATATTGAATTGTATACCTGTCAGACAAATGTGTGAGATTCTTCACTCCGAATATTCATTTCAGAAATTACTATGACTTTTAATAGATTGTAGATAGTAAAAAAGTGTCGAAAATTCCTTAAATGCTGGCGAAATAGAATCGGGCACTTGCCATTTCTGGTGAGAAAAAAATAAACATGATAACTGGCAAACACATTGCAACGAACTGATTCCCATTTGAACTCTGTTCAATTCTTAGGCTGGAATCAAAACATTTTAGATACTTATCAACTTCCTACAATTTTCAACCATTTACTGAATGATCTCAAATCTATTCGTGAATGGCGTTGAAGTAGTTTTTGTAGAATGACTATTTCCAGAACATAAATGAGTGTTATCATTTTGAGTGAGAAACCGAAACAGAACTTTTTTCAATAGGATTTCAACTGTAAGCTTCAGTTTTAGCTAGAAGTACCGACCTATTTCTATACCAAACATGTCTTCATATTAAGAAAATAAAGTGCAAAGACTAGCATGTCTTTGTATAACAGGAATAATGTGGTCGACTCCAACAGCAGCAATAGAGGTAATTCTGGACCTCACTCCTCTCCATATCATGGCGAAGAGAACCGCTTGGGGAGCAAGCCTCAGGTTGGCTAAAGTCGGAATCCAAAAAAAATTGTTTAAAATTGTTTTTTCCGTTAACCAGCTGTCATCCCCATACGAACGAGAGCCCTCAGAAGTCGAAACTTGTGCGAGCTAAGGATGAACGAGGTCTTACCTTTTATCGTGCGATTCCTAGCATGAGACCAGTGACCATGCGGGGAATCGAACCCACGTCCCTCTGATTGATAGACTAGCGCTCTACCGTCATGACCACTGCGGCCCATTGCCCATGGGATAGCACACAACGTAAGGGGCTCACCCCCACCGAAAGTGCACACCTTGCCGATCTCCCAACTGACGAAAATATCAGGAAATTTAGTTTCGAGAATTAAATACCAAGAGTGGATGGAGCATAGAATCCATTTGAGCACTGGGAAAGAATACCATAACATGGTACACGGACGGGTCCAAAACTCCCGACGGAACTGGACCAAATACTCCGAACCCATGGGCCAGTTCTCCAGTATTTTTCAAGCGGAAATTCACGCCATAGAAAGTTGCATTCAATTCAACCTTGATAGGAAATTCCGGAACAAGGAAATCACAATCGTCTCCAATAGTCAAGACGCCATCAAAGCATTGAGAACTCGAAGACGGTCTGGGAATGAGTAGACAAACTCAAGGATCTAGGCAGGAACACCAAGGTGATCCTCCTCTGGGTGCCGGGGCACGTCGGAGTGGAGGGCAATGAACAAGCAGATCCCCTGGTACGAAAAGGGTTATCAATGCCACTGATCGGGCCCGAACCATTCTGCGGACTTGAAAAATCTCACTTCCAAGAAGAACTCATTAAAACTGTAGATGTGATTAATGAGAGCAATATACTGGCAAAGACTTCCAGGGCTAAGACAAGCTAGGCTTAGAGGAGGACAGCACCTGCAGATTCTGTAGGGAATATCCAGAAACACCTCACCATATATTGATAAATCACAAAAGATTGAATATACTGGGATTACACTAGCTGACTGTGGGAGAAATACCACGAATAGACACCCTCAAAATCCTTAAATTCCTTAAATAATTGGGGCTTGAGGGGCTGCTGTAAAGAAAACACCTTGAAATAGCAGAAGAAGATGGGGCACAATAGATCTAATCAGGTGGCAGCGCATCAGTCACCATCCATACTTACCATTACCATTACCAAGAAAATGAAAATTTTGGTATTTAGTATAATTCTAGTAAGTTGTATAAATGTTAGAAAGTTAACTCTGTGCTTTCCAAAACATTCATGACAGCTAAAAAAATAAGATAATGTACTTGTTTATATAAATTTCTCAGTATATTTCTTTGTATTTCTTTGTAGTGGATTGAGAAAATGTATCAAAGCTTTTGTAATTAAGACAAAATTAGTCTTGTTCGAAGGTTCTAGACGATGTAGTATCCTGATTGCTTGGATGTTGAAAGTCCATCTTTCAATCGATTAAGATGATGAACTTCCGAAAGTCAAGTGATCAAAATTATTTTTATTTCCCGGACTAACACTCATCGATTGCCCAATGATCGCCTATTTTCTCGTATCTAATCAATTTCTCGCCATTACTGCGAATAATTATACACCGTTCGAATTTGTTTAGCGATTTTGGCAAAGGTCGTTCGCTTTTGGTAAAAGGATATACAAGGTGGACCAACAAAAAACTTGAAATACAAATCATATGCTGGATAGAGCGTGTAATTCATCATGGGTATAAATCAAACTCTGATAGTTATCAAGCAGTTTCCTGAGAAGAATAAAGGAATCCTAGAAACCGCTGTAAACTCAAGAATAAAAATGATATACTGGAAGGAACTTGTATTTCACTGTTTCGTTGATGAATTGAAAGCAGGCATGATTTGAAGTATGATAGCTATTCAGCGATTCCCTGAGAACGGACGAAAGATTAGTCGAAATAATAGTTTGGTCCTTCGAGCCGGATTGTTGGAAATGATTCGCAATTATGGTTTACGCCTTCTAGAATACTTGATCTATGAGTGTGATGGGTTTAATTCGATGAGTCACCTAATAATAACTCTGAGAACTTTGTTTGGATGCTTTTTTAGTTCGTAAAACGATATCGTCGTAGTTTCTGAATGATTTTCTACTCGATAAAGCTGGTTTTTAAGTGAGAAAAGACAATTTCGACAGTAAAAATATATTGTTATAACGAATGAAACATTCATGTATCGTAAATAGTCCGTAAATGATCTAGTCATCCAATGATTATATATGGTAACGCGAAGTGTAGACGCTTCAATAATAACACTGATACTGGTAATTAAAATTGTTTCATCACCATCAAGATTTTTAATTAACGTTGGATTACCTGATATTCCACGATATAATCATCTGTTTTATTTCGATTTTATGTAACATTTACTTAATTAACGATCTACTTACGGATAAAACTGAAGGCAGTCGATCAGTCATTCGTGAAACTCACCTGAAAAAGAAGAACAATTATTGTTGATAACTGAGAGGATTCGGTTTCAAATGTAATTACTGAAAGAACGTCGTACCTCGACAAATTGTCGATTACGAGACGAATCTTAAGATTTTATAATAACATACAGAAACGTTCAGTCGAATAAATGAATATTTGGAACTACCCAGGTTATGAGTTGGTCAGTGAAAAAAGCTTGATGGTAAAATATTTTTGGAATAAACAATAGTTATTTATGTATCACGAGAACTGAGTAAGTATAGGAGTTTTGTTATTGCTAGGTTGTTGCTATGTTACTTGTTTGTGAACAGGAGCCGTATGTTTGAATTTTAAGCGTGCGATATCAATATTATATTTATCTTCATTCCTTATATTATTTCTACTTGTGAAAGGTTTACAAGGAATTATAGAATCTATAATGTCCCAAAGGAGTTATGACCCTCTTTATTGACAGCGTAACTGACGATATAAGCTTATAATATCCCGTCAAAAATAAAAAAGGTTTCATCAGGAACAAAATGATCGTCAAAACTTCACAAAGATACGGACAGAATGGCCATTTGAGGTTGGAAGTTCTCGATATTTGGGTTGAGAAAAAAATGCCAAACTAAACGAATTCCAAACTGGTATTGCTCTATCTTCCGTTAATGTCCCCAAAAGAAGAAAAAAATATTGTCCACGGTCCACGCTATCGTCGAATTCATAAACAGTTATTTGGGAACATAAATCAATGTACAATCACCCTCAAGTGGTGAAGTTGTAGGCAGAACCCAAATCTGAAAACACCCGCTACCTGTCTAGGCCACAATAGCAACCCCACAGAGCAGAACCCACCTTGTTTTTTGTGGCGGTCCTACAAAGTACAGTAAGGTTGTTTATTGTTGTCACCCCTCAATTAGAGGGTTCTTCAGGGTAGGCCGCATCGGTGATATTCGTAGGTCTCTGTCAACATCTCAACAGGATCTCAATAAATTTATTTTCGGACGAGACTCATTTGCATGGATTGACTCGAGTTGGCCCTTTTGTGTGAAAAGAGGGCCGGGTGTTGCTATCGCAGTTTACAAACTTTGACCAGATTCGAAGAATAGGAACAAGACATGAGTGGGCGACACCTTTTTCGAAAGAAATTCCAAAGCTGGGCATTGATAAATTCAAGTGAAATTGTCAAGCTGTGTGCACGTTTCAGTTATTGAAGGAAGAATATTTTGTATTTACTTCGAAACACTTCCCTCATATTTACTACGTAAAATGGCATTCGACTAATTTTGTTCAATTTTTAATGTATATTATTTTCTGCATATATAAACAATTATTTTTTACTTTTTAGTTCAATGTGTTATAAAAGAGTGTTTTTTACTTTTCTCAAACTATAATTTATTTTCAAATTAGATCAAATAATTTCAAATGCAGTCGAAACTAGACATATCTGCACACGTTCCCACAAAGTAGAAGAATGAAGCAAATATCTTACAGAAAACAACTATTTCCCCCTAAGGCCACTGAATCACATCTGTCGACTCTAGTCGTTATTTATTTATTTTTGAGTTATTTGCTCTTGATACGATGAAACACTTTTCGAACTTTGTTGTCTTGAGCGAGTTAGTGGGCGAGTCTTCACCAAGGAGACAACTTGCTCTTATCTGGACAGAATCTGAAAGCTTTAGGGTCTGGTATTTCCTAATCATTGACCATAACAATAATGGAGTTCAGAACAATCTGAAATTTGGCATACCTCCCCAAAAAGGGGAAGAGTTTTATGGAAATAGTCATACTTACTTCATTTAAAAATGTATCCACGTCACTACCACCTTTCAACTAGGGGTGAAACAGAGTAATTGTGAACGCCAATCGATTTAAAACTATCAAATTTATCAACTCTGTGATGTGGATAAAAAATCGAATGAAAAACAACCGAAGGGGTTTACCTACCCGTAAAAACTGATGAAATAGTGGATCGATTTAAAATTCACATGATAAAAACAAAATTTTATGCTGATTTCGAGTACCTATTTAATGATAATAGGTGCAGATCAAAGGTTCGTACAAAAAAGCAATAAATCATTGAAACCGCATTCGCACCAAGATAATTCCGAATAGTTTTTTTTTGATACTTTTCTGAAAAATTTGCTGAATGCCCTCTTATAGAAAATGCATATGAAAATGGACTTTCATCAGAAATTGAAACAGTTATACATTTTCTGGTTTAGAAATAATATTTCTGCTGAGGTTGTTGTTTTGTCGACACCTTCAGAGTCAGTCCAAAAATACAGGGCTGATTTCTAACACTGTCTGATTTAACAAAATACGGAATTTATCGAATAACTGTAGTACAAAGTGCCTAGTCTTAAATATTCCTTGGCAATATGGTGTTTTGTTGCCTTAACGGAAATAATCAATACCAAATATCATCCGACAAAAAAACCGGCGAAGGCGTTGAATTTCAATGCTCCATACACGGAATAAAATCCCTGCCTCAGGTAGACCTTTCGAAAAAAACCGGAGAACAAAGGGTGATCGTCTTCATCGAAGGGTTTCCCACGAATCATGGTACATAATTATCATTGTTGGGTATGAGGAAGTTTGGAAATGAATCCGATACTATACAGATGGCTGATATGGTATAATAGAAGGCATATGGTGTATCTCGCGATTATAACAGTAAATCAGGACTGTTCTCCGTTCGGTCTTTGAGCGGATTGTTCAACACCTTGCACGGCATAGACGGGGGCGGGTGGAACTGGAGGGAGGCTCCAGGTATTTTTTTTGTGGTGTCGGAGTAGTGTGGAACGGAACTTGACGGTATAAAGGAAAAAATAATCATTTCTTTCAAATACGGAAGCGTGGAAGGGCTATTTGTTTATTTGATTCGCTATAATTCAGACTTTCATGTCGAAATTTTTACTTTTATTTAGAAATTTTGAATTATAACTTAGAACTTCGACTTTTGACTCAAAGTTTCAACTTTTATTTCGAAATTTCTAATTTTACTCGGAATATCCACTTTCATATAGAAAGTTCGACTTATATCTCGAAAATTAAACTATTATCTCGAAATTTTGAATTTCATCTCGAAGTTTTGACTTTCAACTCGGAATATCGACTTTTATCTCAAATATTCAACTATTATCTCGAAACTTCGAATTTTATCTTGAAAATTTGACAAACTTGGAATTTCAACTTTTATTTCGTAATTTAGACTTTTATCTCGAAATTTCGAATTCAATCTCGAAATTTTGACTATTAACATGAAATTTTGACTTTCATCTCAGAATATCGACTTTTATCTCGAAATTTTAAATTATATCTCAAAATTTTGGCTTTCAACTCGCAATTTCAACTTCAATCTCGATATTTAACTCAGAATTTCAACTTTAAATTTAAAATTTCAACATTTAATTTCAAATTTTAATTTCTCAATATTAATCTTGAAATTTCGAATTGTATGTCGAAATTTAGATTCTTAGCTTGAAATTTCAACTTTTATCTCGTAATTCCAACATTTATCTTGAAATTTCGAATTTTATTTAAAAATTTTAAATTTTATCTCCACATTTCGACTTTTATTTCAAAGTTTCGAATTATATTCGAAATTTTGATTTTCAACTTGCAATTTCGACTTTTATTTTGACTTTTTTCTCAAAATTTATCTCGGAATTTCAACTTTTATTTCAAAATTTCAAGTTTTATCTCGAATTTCGGAATTGTATTTCGAAATTTCCAGTTTAATCTCAAAATTTCGACTTTTAAGTTGTAATTTTAAATTAAATTTTCAATCGGTATTTTGACTTTTATCTGGAAAATTCGGATTTTCCACTTTGAAACTCTCCGTCATACTTTATGAACTTAGGTCAACTTCACGCATTTGCTCTTTCTGGAGTCTGTGCTGCTGAGGAATGTTTCTTGCTATCGAGCTATGTGTGTTATTGTTTGTTAGATGGGACAGGACAGGACGGCTCTAATGTTATCCTAGCACTGTGATATAAAAATAGAAATTTGAAATGAAAATTTCTTTAAATTCCAAGGAACAGAGTTGATAGTTGTCAGATTTTCTGAGGGAAAATGCTATGTATGTTAAAAAAACTGAATCGCAGCCCTCGTTGGTATACTTTTCGCTCGATATAGAAGCACGTAAAGACATCGCTACGTCAATCTCGAACAACAAAAAACCGCAGCCCAAGTGCCTCTTCGCACTCCCCCCCTCTCTACCCCGCATTCCCTATTCATTCGCGCGGGCTTTCGAAAAGAGGCACAAAGGGCATTATGTGCACCGCGACGCCAACTTCCAACGGAGCCCTTTACAGCCGCACTCGGCGCCGCGCCGTCGTCAAGGCGACGCCATGTTTTGACTCGCGATGACGTCACGGCGTCGATAGCCGCTGACGACGCTCTTCCGGAATGTCTTGTGTATTATGTGGAAGTCTTTCTTGACGGGCAGGACGCGTTCCGGATTCTGATTAGAGCGGAGGAGGCGGAGATACAGGGGCCATCGGGAAGGTTCTCTCGCCCCCGAGCGAATTCGAATTCGAGTGGAAAATCTCAAAGGGGGTTGTTTGATATTTGAAAGTAACAAAAGGATGAAAGCATTTCGGCGGTAATTACAGGTCTACAGCTGTTTGATGGTATAAAAACGCGACAGGCATCATCAAGTTTACCATGAGATGCGGTTATAAGAATAATAAATAAATATAATAATATGAAGAACTGATTTGAACGGCTTATAATGATTATTTTTACTCCCATCTAGGGTGGCAAATTCACATCTGCAATCCATCAGGTAGAGGTGATCCAAAATACTCTGTTTCTAGCAGTAAAAATTTTCCATTATTTCATTAAATTTTGTTCAAAATTAGAGAAAAAGGGGGGAACAAGTTCCTTGACGGACATTTTTCTTTGCTATAATTTTCACGTCCTAAACCATCAGATATTTCTTCTCAAAACTACTCTGGAAGAGACACGTAGAAAAGATCGTTAACAAGGCAAAATCATCACTGATGGTGTGCAGGAACATTGCAGGAAAAACGTGAGGCTGTAACCCATCAATACTACGATGGATGTACACTATGATAGTGAGACCTATTATCACCTACGGAGAAAATTCTCGACTCAGCAATAGAGGTCATTCTGGACCTCACTTCTCTCCACATCATATGGAGGAGAACTGCTTGGGGAGCAAACGTCAGGTTGGCTAAAATCGGACCCAAAGTGCCAGCACACAGTGTAAGGGGCTCAACCCCCCCTGAAAGTGCACACCTTGCCGATTTCCCAACCGACGAAATTACCAGGAAATTTAGTTTCGAGCATAGAATCCATTCTAGTACTAAGAAAGAATACCATAACATGGTACACGGACGGGTCCAAAACTCCCGACGGAACTGGAGCAGGAGTCTTTGGGCCTCGCACCAAACACTCCTAACCCATGGGCCAGTTCCCCAGTATTTTTCAAGCGGAAATTCACGCCATAGAAAAGTGAATTCAATTCAACCTCGACATGAAATACCGGAAAAAGGAAATCTCAATCCTCTCCGATGGTCAAGCAGCCATCAAAGCGTTGAGCTCATATAACATCAACTCAAAGATGGCCTGGGAATGCCTAGACAAAATTAATGATCTAGGCAGGAACAGCAAGGTGATACTCCTCTGGGTGCCGAGGCACGTCGGAGTGGAGGGCAATGAACAAGCAGACACCCTGGCACGAAAAGGGGCATCAACGCCACTGATCGGGCCAGAACCATTCTGCGGACTTGGAAAATCTCGTTTCCAAGAAGAACTAAATAAAACTGAAGAAGCAATGAGAGCAACATACTGACAAAGACTTCCAGGGCTAAGGCAGGCCAAAGATCTCCTTGGCAATTTCAACCGAGCAAGATCGAAGACACTGATTGATCTCATCAAAACTAGTGTGTGGGAGAAATACCACGAATAGACACCCTCAAAATCCTTAAATTCCTTAAAGAATTGGGGCTTGAGGGGCTGCTGTAAATGAGAACACCTTGAAATAGCAGAAGAAGATGGGGCACAATATATCTAATTAGGTCGCAGCGCAGCGCATCAGTCATCATCCATTACCATTATCAATCCTTCAGGGGCTCGAAGCGGGGGGGCGAGAGAATAACGTTTTTTTGAAGTATTTTAATTGATTCTTATCCGGATAGACAGGCAGACAGACATACGGATGACATAAAAGAGCTCGTAATAAGATTCGTTTCTTGCTCTTACTATTACTTTCTGTCTCCATTACTCCATCCCAGCTTTCTCGGTTGGTTGCGCAATCAGAAAGCCGACTGGCTCCCTTCGCAACAAATACTAAATACTCTTCAGAAATCGAAATGTAATCAATAACCGTTCGAGCGGCAGTTCCAATTACGATACTGGTCGGGCCGATGCGAGACCGGTTTGGAAAAGCGCGACGCAAGTGTGTGTGTTTGCTGCTGTCCGATTCGATTATATCTCTGGTGTAATTCGTGCAGTTTTAACGACGATTATCCGCACTTATGCGTTGGCAATGGTGTTGAGGGCAATTTGAAAACCGTTTGAAGACATAAATGTCGGTCTATTAGTTTGACTAATTTGCTGAAATTATCCTCGTCGCACTAGTAGGTATGTGGGAGGATGGAAGAGGAAATACAAACAGAATGGAGCTAGCTGGATGGAGTCTCCAAGTATTTTCAGTTGTAGAAAGCTTATGGTTCTTCGCTTCTCGCAGATTTCAAGTGTTCAGTCGCCTTTGATCCACTTCGGGATCTTTCTCCATCGATGTCACTAAACAAGCCAACTGAGCAATACAGTCGTAAAACTGTAATCTTTGAAACGATTTTCCAGAGGTTCCTGCTTTGGTTCCTCTTGAGAGGTTGCCCTGCCAACTTTTGCTTCAAGCGCACCTACAGTTCCTCTGATTCCCTTCTTCCAGGTGCCCTCCTCTGCAGCTAGAGTTGCATCTCAGAGGCACCCTAGGGTTCCTCTGGTTGGCACCCTCGGAGCGGTTGGCTTTTCTTTCCTTGAATGGGTTCCAGAGGTTCCTGCTTCGATTCCCCTCAGGATCTCCCCCTGGTAACTGGTGTTTCAAGCGTACCTTCAGTTTTTTGGGTTCTCCTTTCCTAGGAGCCCACTTCTTCACCTAGCGTTGCATCTCGAAGGTACCCTTGGGCTCATTCGGTCAGCGCCCTCGGGGTAGTTGGCTTGGCTTCCCTTGTATGGGTTCCAGAGGTTCATGCTTCGATTCCCCTTGGGAAATTTTTCTGCTAACTTGTGTTTTAAGCAAACTTTCGGTTTCTCGGGTTTCCTTTTTTCTGGAAGCCCGTCGGTGCCCTTGGAGCGGTTGGCTTGGCTTCCATCGAATGGGTTCCGGAGGTCCTTGCCTTGTTAACTCTTGTGGATGTATTCTCAAAACCGCCTCTTACAACTGGCAGACCGCATCAGGCATTTATTTTTTCTAGCCTCAACTCCCTAGGAATTCTCATACAAACGCTCAATGCCGGGTAATACTATTGAAAAGATTTTCTTGAGTTTGAACGTTGAAAATATAGTATATTTTTCAACAAGAGATGAAGATACTGTTTTTTTCGTGACGTGAGAGTTTGTCCGCGAGCGAAGCATTTCAAAGTTTCCTGCACTTGTTTCACTTTGTGATAAAGTGCCGCCTCTTTTGAAAACGTATTGGTAGAGATTAGAATTGTGAAAATCATTATTCATTGGCTTCAAGGAATCAGCCTAAGAATAAAAAATTAATGAGCCTGGTCGCAATAACGAGTTGGCCCAGATTATTTTAGTACAGTTTTTCCACGCAGCTGTATGTTCCATTGGCAGAATGGTCACACTATTTCCAAAGTTTCATTTCTCAGAAAGCTTCCTGACGCTTCCAAAATGCTCACCAATATCTAGGGTTGATGTGATTTCAGCTGCATTCAGTGATATCGAACAGACCTCTCGACGAGTTAATAACTCTCCCGAGAGATAAAATCCACAGACGTTTATGTGAGGAAGAATATAGGTCAGCGACTAAATTTAAATCACTTTTACCTGGGTTAACTACCTCCCGCTAATTATACACGGTGTCAGTTGCCAACACCACGTCCGATCGCGGCGTTGTTTTTGATTTGGAGCCGATGCCAATATGTCTTTTCGCCTCTCACGCTGATTCCAAGTACTGGCGTTAAACGAAGTAAAAGTAATTCGAATAATACAGATGTCTGAACTATTCATTCCATATTTGTTTGAAAATTACAACCCAGAAAGACGTTTGAGAAACTTGTGAAAGCTTACGAAAGGCAGAGGTTGTGTCTTTCAACGTTCCACATCAAACTCATCTTCTATTCTGCCAGTTTTGTCAGCTTTGATATATCCCAAGGATTCCTTCTTACCTTTTTGTGGATCAACGTCTTTAATGCCACCTAACTTGAGTAAAAACAGTAAATTTACCTCTATACTGCCTAATAACTGCATATGTTCTGAAATACTGCCTTAGTTTAAAGGAAAAAGTTCATCTTCCATGTGATATTCCATGTTTCTATTAATTTTCAAAAAGAAAAAGTTCTAAAGCTAAGAAAAATGATCATCTGATTTATCATACAGTCATGCACATGCAAACAAACACAACAAGTTAATATTTGGAGGTCTTATAGTTTTTTTTATTTTAAGTTCAATTTTCAAAATTTCACAAAATCCAATCTTGAGACCACTAGGATCTGAAATACACTGAAATCAGCTACAGGAGAATGTTCATTTCTGAACTAGTATTTCACACGTCTGCGTAGAGTATTCAGAAAATACTTCTTTTTTAATCTGTTTTAGGTTTATAGCTAGTCTATGCTTGTATCCAAATATTTCAATGCAATTCAATCCTGGACACTTTATAAAAGTTGTCCGAGTAAGAACTCCTTATATGCAACGAAACATTGCCGTTGATTTGTTTTTTCTTGCAGATTGATAGACATAGTCCGTAAAAGGAGAGATCCAACAAGTTTCGGAGAGCGTTGAACTTAACGTATTAGGAATGATTAGCCGAAAATACGACGAGATGAAAGTTGGTCGAAGGATTTGGCAACGGTAATTGCGATTTCGTGATTTTTCACAAGTCAATAACAAATTTGAAAATAGTTATACCTAATATTAATAAACATAAAATCTGTCAAACTAACATTTATGTCATGCCATGATCAAGATTATAATCTTCACTGTTGTTTAAATTCGTTGCCCATGACAACGTGGTCTTTTGGTCGAAAGAAGGAACTGTGTCCTATCAGTTTTGATAACCAGGGAAATTATCGTGGGTACTTACGAAACACCCTGTATAAGAAATTGTTTATAGAAGATTCTGTCAGATACAGTTTGGGGCACATATTGTGGGTATGATTTCAACAAGAATCATCGAAAAAATCTCTAAATAATGGTTCGCATCTGCCGTATACCGATCTACATTCCGATAATTCAATAGATGCATTTTGTCTGATGAATAAAATGCCATTCAGGATTGCAATGGTTGTTGAAAGCACTGATTCACACAAAACAACCCGAAATACGCGAGTGAAGTCTTTGTGTCCGCATCTATTAGAGGAAATTCTAGCAGAGACGAACAAATTGAAGTTTCCTTTCGTGTATACATTACACTACATGCACTCGCGCTATCGATCCGTCTTTGTGAAGAATACAAAGACATTTTATCTGCCTTCCGACCGCTTTCGTTCTACGACAACGACGGCGAAGTACAGAGTGCATCGAAGAAAGCACCTCAGTCATCGTCCTCGTCTTCAAAATAAAGAGTCAAATACAAGACAGCCACTGTAACATCAACAATATTTCAGACTCACAACAATTCGGCATCCAATACAAGTTAACAAGAGCTCTAGTGAGAAGAAACACCGAAACAGTTTTAGCACGAGAAAAAATAATCCAGGAGGCTTTTCTTGCATATAGGAGAGGTTGGATCCCTTTTCTAAAACACTTGGTATACTCTGTTATTTGCTGAAAGCTCTGGCAGCCATTTGTCTTCCTCTTACAACTATCAGAAAACATTCAGCTTGGAATTTTTGTGAGTCTAGCAAACATTTTTTTATTTAATACTTTCTCATAATTTTCCTAAAACATCTGAATGTTACAAAGGAGCTCCCTGACACCATTCTGACACACCTAGTATACAAAATCATCAGATTCACTTGAAATTCGCACTTTATATCCAAAATTTCATGCTGATTCCGGAAATATATGATTTGTATTTACTCAGATAGAAGGTTTAGCACTATAACGTCAACAATTCTTCCCTCAACTCCAGATGAACTTTTCAACTCGCAAATGGTTGAAGATAGAGTAATTCTGCGATCGCCAGTCGATCCAGAATGGTCAAATTAGTATATGTGTGAATTTCAAGTCGATCGGCATACAAAATCAAATACTCGAAAAAAGGCCAAAAGTCCAAAGGTGTAGAACCCTAAAAAACATGAAAAATACAAAATCATCAGATTCACTTGAAATTCGCACTTTATATCCAAAATTTCATGCTGATTCCGGAAATATATGATTTGTATTTGCTCAGATACAAGGTATAGCCTAAAAAAGGAATAAAACGTCAACAATTCTTCTCTCAACTCCAGATGAACTTTTCAACTCGAAAACGGTTGAAGATAGAGTAATTCTGCGAACGCCAGTCGATTCAGAATGGTCAAATTAGTAAACTCTGTGAATTTCAAGTTGATCGGCATACAAAATCAAATACTCGAAAAAAGGCCAAAAGTCCAAAATCATGAAAAATACAAAATCTTCAGAATCACTTGAAAGTCGCACTACTACATACGTAAAATTTCATGCTGATTCGGAAAATATATGATTTGTATTTGCTCAGATACAAGGTATAGCATAAAAAAGAAATTAAACGGCAACAATTTTTCTCTCAACTCCAGATGAACTTTTCAACTCGAAAACGGTTGAAGATAGAGTAATTCTGCGAACGCCAGTCGATTCAGAATGGTCAAATTAGTAAACTCTGTGAATTTCAAGTTAATCGGCATACAAAATCAAATACTCGAAAAAAGGCCAAAAGTCCAAAGGGGTAGACCCCTAAAAATCATGAAAAATACAAAATCTTCAGAATCACTTGAAAGTCGCACTATATACGTAAAATTTCATGCTGATTCGGAAAATATATGATTTGTATTTGCTCAGATACAAGGTATAGCATAAAAAAGAAATTAAACGGCAACAATTTTTCTCTCAACTCCAGATGAACTTTTCAACTCGAAAACGGTTGAAGATAGAGTAATTCTGCGAACGCCAGTCGATTCAGAATGGTCAAATTAGTAAACTCTGTGAATTTCAAGTTGATCGGCATACAAAATCAAATACTCGAAAAAAGGCCAAAAGTCCAAAGGGGTAGACCCCTAAAAATCATGAAAAATACAAAATCTTCAGAATCACTTGAAAGTCGCACTATATACGTAAAATTTCATGCTGATTCGGAAAATATATGATTTGTATTTGCTCAGATACAAGGTATAGCATAAAAAAGAAATTAAACGGCAACAATTTTTCTCTCAACTCCAGATGAACTTTTCAACTCGAAAACGGTTGAAGATAGAGTAATTCTGCGAACGCCAGTCGATTCAGAATGGTCAAATTAGTAAACTCTGTGAATTTCAAGTTGATCGGCATACAAAATCAAATACTCGAAAAAAGGCCAAAAGTCCAAAGGGGTAGACCCCTAAAAATCATGAAAAATACAAAATCTTCAGAATCACTTGAAAGTTGCACTATATACGTAAAATTTCATGCTGATTCGGAAAATATATGATTTGTATTTGCTCAGATACAAGGTATAGCATAAAAAAGAAATTAAACGGCAACAATTTTTCTCTCAACTCCAGATAAACTTTTCAACTCGAAAACGGTTGAAGATAGAGTAATTCTGCGATCGCCAGTCGAATCAGAATGGTCAAATTAGTATATGTGTGAATTTCAAGTCGATCGGCATACAAAATCAAATACTCGAAAAAAGGCCAAAAGTCCAAAGGGGTAGACCCCTAAAAATCATGATAAATACAAAATCTTCAGATTCACTTGAAAGTCGCACTATATTCGCAAAATTTCATGCTGATTCGGAAAATACATGATTTATATTTGCTCAGATACAAGGTATAGCCTAAAAAAGGAATAAAACGTCAACAATTCTTCTCTCAACTCCAGATGAACTTTTCAACTCGAAAACGGTTGAAGATAGAGTAATTCTGCGAACGCCAGTCGATTCAGAATGGTCAAATTAGTATACTGTGTGAATTTCAAGTCGATCAGCATTATAAATCAATTACTCGAAAAAAGACCAAAAGTCCAAAAAAATCATGAAAAATACAAAATTTTCAAATTCACTTGAAAGTCGCACTATATACGCAAAATTTCATGCTGATTCGGAAAATATATGATTTATATTTGCTCAGATACAAGGTATAGCCTAAAAAAGGAATAAAACGTCAACAATTCTTCTCTCAACTCCAGATGAACTTTTCAACTCAAAAACGGTTGAAAATAGAGTAATTCTGCGAACGCCATTCGATTCAGAATGGTCAAATTAGTATTCTCTGTGAATTTCAAGTCGATCGGCATACAAAATTAAATACTCGAAAAAAGGCCAAAAGTCCAAAGGGGTAGACCCCTAAAAAACATGAAAAATACAAAATCTTCAGATTCACTTGAAAGTCGCACTATATACGCAAAATTTCATGCTGATTCGGAAAATATATGATTTATATTTGCTCAGATACAAGGTATAGCCTAAAAAAGGAATAAAACGTCAACAATTCTTCTCTCAACTCCAGATGAACTTTTCAACTCGAAAACGGTTGAAGATAGAGTAATTCTGCGAACGCCAGTCGATTCAGAATGGTCAAATTAGTATACTGTGTGAATTTCAAGTCTATCGGCATACAAAATCAAATACTCGAAAAAGTCCTAAAAAACATGAAAAATACAAAATCTTCAGATTCACTTGAAAGTCGCACTATATATGCAAAATTTCATGCTGATTCGGAAAATATATGATTTGTAATTGCTCAGATACAAGGTATAACACTAAAACTTGAATATAACGTCAACAATTCTTCTCTCAACTCTAGATGAACTTTTCAACTCGCAAACGGTTGAAGATAGAGTGATCAAATGCACTTGAAATTCACACTATATACGCTGAATTTATTAGTATACTCTGTGAATTTCGAGTCGATTGGCATAAAAAATTAATTACACGTAAAAAGGCAAAAAATGTCCAAAGGGCTAGAAAAATAAAAACCATCAGATTCACAAGAAATACGCATTATTTATATTGATTCCGAGAATATATAGGTTTAACATCCACAAGCTAGTTTTTTTGTATATGGCTGTCACATGTTCGATTTTTCAATAAAAAGTAATTCATTATTGATGAATCATCCCAGAAACCTGCTTGATTATTAATTTTTCATTCCCTCATTATCGATATCTTAGTTTGGGATGTCGCCGTGGAATGTTGCAATATTGTTTTTTTTTTATATTAAGAAATAGATTTGATTCACATCAATTTTTCTTGACTCCATGTTAGAGTGTAATGCCGTTTCATTCTATTCTTGCGAGAGAATAGTGGTGTCATCAGCAAATAGCGTTTTTTTATCTATGATGTCGAGAAAAACC
This sequence comes from Chrysolina americana, assembly GCA_958502065.1. Lineage (NCBI taxonomy): Eukaryota > Metazoa > Arthropoda > Insecta > Coleoptera > Chrysomelidae > Chrysolina > Chrysolina americana. Next base: position 52,488,800 of record OY293421.1, on the reverse strand, counting down.
ATATCATTCACATAAAGTAGGAATAGGAGCGCTCCTAGAACTGACCCTTGTGGCACACCTTAGACGATTTATATTGGGACGTTTTTGGACCGGGATCCAACAAATTGGGAAAATTCAGAGCGAACATAAGCCAAGGATGTTATATCTATAGAAAGGTTTTTCTTGCAATGGTCAGCGTACTTATGTTAAGAATATTCATACCAATGAAGCCCACCATTTCGATGTTAGATATTATTATCAGCAGTACCACCAGTACAGTTCCTTGAATGGAAAAGCCATGCGAGGTAAATTGTTAGAATTCCTTTCCAAAAATTGGTGAATTTGTACTTTTAGATGTACACATACTCCCCTACTGTGCAGATAATTCAGAGATATGAGGTACCACCTGGTATGGTAGTGCTTTCTATTGCGATTCAATTTCAGATAAAAGATATCGCTCCCGAGAGGCTAATTAATCCCTGTCATGTCGGAGAGCGAAAGTAGTATAAACTTTTATGGGGGTGGTAGCATAGTTGCTGCTGCTGGCAAAAAATCGATATATAAATATTTGTTTCGTTCGCTTTCAAGATCGATTAGATTTCTACCATTACCGTTGCTTAAAAAGGCGGTACGTGTACGATGTTACGAATGGACAAAACCACTTGACGGCATCGGATCGAGGTTAATATCATTAGTATACTGGGTGGCGCATTGAAATCTACCCCACGAAAACGGAATTGGCGATGCGCAATATAAATTGTTGAAGGTGAAACGTTTTTGAGTGGTTATACTGGTAATGAATTTTCGTCGATATATAACCTACTGTCCTCATCTTGAAGACCACGAATGGATTGCAGTCATGGTTGTCATGAATTGGTTTGCAGTGGTCATGATAGTAGAGCGCTAGTCTATCAATAAGAGGGACGTGGGTTCGATTCCCAGCAGGGTCACTGGTCTCGTGCTAGGAATCGCACGATAAAAGGTAAGACCTCGTTAATCCTTAACTCGCACAAGTTTCGATTTCTGAGGGCTGTCGTTCGCAGGGGGATGACAGCTGGTTAACGAAAAAAACAATTTTAAACAATTTTTTTTTGTTACCTATATTGTAGAATTCATCAAGGGTAATAACAAGACTTTGATAAATAGTTGACTATTTTCATTGCATCTAAATTTCGACTGTATTTTATAATAATTTAACGAGCCATTATTTTGGCATTGATAATCTGATGAAAACCCGAGAGTGAAGCTCGAGGGCTTTCATCTCTGATTATTAATGCCAAAATATTGTCGAGTAAAATTAATAAATACAAGAGAAATTTAGCAGCAATAAAATAATCGACAATTAATCAAGGTCTTGTTATATTTGTGAAGATTATTTCTTGAATCCAATTCTTTATATCAGTCATATGAATGACACTGTATTGTCAGTTTCAACACGATTGATTCTATTTAACGTTTATGATGTATTCATTTAGAGTAGAGAGATGCACAGGTTCCTTGATATATAGGTATCATGCTGAATAGTCGCTAATAGAGCGTGTTGATTGGTCCTGTCAAATAGGAAACAAACGTATGATTGGTTGAGCGTATGAGTGGTGCTTATCTATGCTTTACTTTGAACAAACAGTTAGAAAGTGCAAAAAGAGAATGACTGAGATAGTGTTGTGAAAACAGCCAACAATACAATCTTCCAGAAAGTTTACAGCTGAAGAAGAAAAAAAATTCCAAAATTCAATGAATATCTAGGCAAAATTAATTCATCATATTTCAATTTGTTTCCAGGTATGAAACGAATATCTATATGTATTCAGGGAAGATGGACAATTCATTACTTTCTGGAAATCGCATAGGTGTCAGGTACACAAACTGAATCCTTATCAATGTACGGTACAATGTTTGAAAGTTTATACTGAATATAAAATTCACGGATTCATTATATTTCAATCAATATAAAGAAATGAGTTTTAGGACAATTCAGACAAGAATAGGAATTCAAAAACTTGTGATTTGCTTGCATTTGAACTTAGATTTTATCGATTTCTAGTCGAGTACGTTATCAGCTCTCTCTTAGTATACGAAATTGATATTTTTGGTTTGTATGGCCGTGGGGGAAACGTTCACACTTGTATACCGAATAGTAGTCTTTCATCCGATACCAATCTTTATCAGAACCAACAACTGAAGTCATTTTTTCATCATCAAGAATGCATTACTCAATGGAATGAACATCAAGTGGCCCGGGTTCAAATCCCAACTGGACAACATTTTCAATTCAGTTTTTCCCACAAGTTTCTGGCTTTACAAGGTTATTTTACTCAAGAACTTATAATTGGAATTTGTCAGTACCGTATCGTATTTTTGATTTGTTTAGGTATATTTTTAGATTGTGGGAGGTTGAAATCACAAAAAAAACATGTCAAGAAACGATTTTTTTTCTACAAACATAAGTGATACAAAAACGTACAAAGAGCAATTTGTTATTCTTGTTTTACTTTCATTAATCCCAAATAGTTTTTCGGAAAAAGTATGTAGCAATTTCATTCAATTAAGAAGAGAAAAATCATCAATCTCAAACGGTTGTTTTGTTTTCGGTTGCCACGAATCGGACGAGTTGATTCAATTCAATCCATTAAATATGTCGGGAGCAGCACAAAAATTCCCGAATGCTTTTTCCGCCAGATGACCTGACGAGGAACATCTTGATGTGTTAATCGTTAATTTGGTGTAAAAAAGGAAAAGCGGCCGTTCCCGAAATCGCGCACAAAACAAACTAAAAACTATGACAGTATTTATGCATCCTGGAATAAAAATTTCGCTCTGGCGAAAATCAACAATTTCGCGGTCTAATTTTGAAGAAACGGGACTCGTTCGTCAAAAAGCGCGTGATTTAAACGGTACGTTACTCGGAATGGTTTATGAAATATGGCGGTGATGAATCTGTCGCAAATTTCTGTCTCAATTACTGAAAATTATTAGTGCAGCGAATTTATTTTTGTTCGCTATACCGCTCGGAATTTTGGAAAAATCATTCAAGGGATCAGGAATGTAGGCAACCATTCATTATTATAAATTTGTAGGTTTGTCAGATTGTAGAGTATATAGGTCAAACCAGAAGTCTATGGAAAATAGGTTTAAAGAACATTCGCTCGAACTAGAAACGATTACAAACTCAAGAAACTATTCGGACATAATGTGTCCTTTTTTTCACATTCGAGGAATCTTCTGAAGTGTTTGAAGAAACGACTTTGTTACGATTCTTAGCTTCGACATCTCTATATCTGGCCATGTCTAGAGTTGTTGCATATGGTGTCTTCTCTAATAGTGAATTCATCGATTTTGATCTATCCCAGCAGCCATATTGTAGCTGGCCATAGGCATATACTGTGAGGGATGATAAAGACGCTAATGTTATTTTTTGGCATTGTCCAAAGGTGTCTACTCATATACTGAGACCAGTAACCAGTGTTCAGTATGAAATTATTCGTCAAATTTTACTCTCCCCAATTTGGTTCTCAAACTGTTGAATGCCTTTTTACTGCCTTCAACGCAACGTCGCCTTTATAATTTTCGAAGACGTTCAACTAGAATCGTTTGCTACATGTTGATGATAAGTAACTCTACTGGACTGACTTATTTCGAATATTATTCCAAAAACGTTGCAAGTGTGACAAAAAATGTTATGCATACGAAAAACCTTGCGTACACGTAAAAACGTCATGGATACACCAAAAACGTCACGCATACGTCAAAAAACGTCAAATTACTTCGAAACATAGACCCTAATGTTCTTATTCAGAATTTAGTTTGCGTTACGATTAAGCCCGAAACTTTCGTTTGACATTTGTATGAAGTTGTTCGATGCATGCGTGACGTTTATGTACATGAATGAGACGTTTTTGTATTCGTAGCTTTTTGCTCTACTCCTCATTTTCAAGAAAAATATTGAAACAATCAAAAAAAAAATCTGGAAGAGATAATATAGCATTGAACTACAATTTCTACTAGTATTTCAATATCGTTTGAGCCTCATGGTTTCCCTCAATCATTATAGAGTGTTCTTACGAAAAATCTATCTATCAATGAGTTTCTCAAGACTCATGTATTGATGCCAGTTAGTTCAAGTTACCTCCGGCAAAAAAAAGTTGTGCCTTCATATAAATTTAATGGAAAATACATTTTTGAATAGAATATATCCAAATTATTCCAAAGAAGTCCACCTACGGATATTTTCTTAAAAAACGAATTCGATAGATAATGAATCAGCTAAGTGAGTAAATTAATTTCGAAAGTTGAATTCAATTTAAATTCATAATTGATAAAAAATATAATAATGACACTATGTAAAAAGTAATTATTGGTGAATGTCATTTGTCATTTGTGATATCTGATAACGGAAGTCTTATTGTCGATGGTTTACAATTCCTGGGCTTTCCAAATAGTGCATGAGCTTCATATTTATAGCTTTTTTTGATGACGTCCGATATGCCAAATAGCAACATTGGAGTATGGCATTCATTTCAACGAACTGCATCAGCGATAAAAAAAGCAAAATCCTATTTCGTGTGAGATTTCGAGCGCATCATCTCTCCGATCCGGCTGAAGTTCGTGAAAAACACGCGTTATTTCTATGACTAATTGAATCGTTAAAAGAAAACTCACATCTGTGTTGAAAATAAAAGAGCCATCTTTCGGCTAATTTAAACGTCATTTGCCAAAGAGTTGCTTCAAATGGAGCGCCGAAATATGAGAAGCGCTAACAGCGTGAATAAAAAACGAATTGATTCATTGACATGCACGGCAGATGTCAGGCTTTTTTTCGGAAAGCACGATGTTAATGGGAGAGTCGTCAGAGTAGCGTCATCGGGAGACATTCAAACATTCCGGAGTGCATACAGAATAAGTTTGAAACTAATTTGAGAAAATAAAGAAATTATAATAACTATTATTATTATCAGACTTTATTACCACGTATAACGAACAACAGTCCTACCACCTTCTTCGTTTATGTCGCAAAATTTTGATGAACAAGTAGATGCGCCGTTTCGGCATCTATTTGGATTGTTGCCAAATTATCAACGGATGAAATTCGCACGAGAAGAATATCAGATTCCGGCGGGGCGATCTTTCACGAATTTCACGCACGGCTAACTCGACTGACTGACTAATTCGCGGTCGTTATTTCGATCGCCGAAAACGTGCGAAACGTTCGCTTGCGACACTTTTCGGAACTCGAGAAGGAATTAATTTGGTCGGCGAAGTAAACGAGGTCTCTTCGTGTTGTCTTTTTTCATGAATATACAGCAGATGAGGAGATAAACGCATTCATATACCGACGAAGTTAACCATTTGTTCTGGAATACACTGACGCTTTCAGATTCCATCCAAAAGAAAGCAGTTCGTTTCGTCGATAATGCCTCACTCACGAACTCGCTTGTTCCTAGAAATTCAAAGAAAAATTGTCGACCTGTTGTTCTTTTTTATAGGCATTTTCAACGAATCTCTTTGTTACGGCTTGTTTTTTCAACGATCGGTAGAGGTTTGAAGATATTTGCCCAGGAATAAATGTCTAGAACCTTCTATCTTCAAAAAATTATACAAACTACCCATGAAACAGTAACGGCCCAGTCAATCAAAATAATAAATTTATAAGATAGTGGTAGATATAAGCATATGAAACTGCTCGAAAACTACACGTAACCAACATATTCTAATTCGCGAGGGTAAATATGAAAATTGAATATAGGCTAATTTTTTTGCAGTACCTATATATTGTAATAAATTTCAAAAGTTGCTAAATAAAGTAAATTTCAAAACTTTCTATAAATACAAAATAGGAAAAGAACACCTAAGCAAACAACAAACTCATTTGGAAGCACGCAGTTGAAAAAAAAAATAATTCGAAAAAAAAATGTTCAGTCTACAAAAACGAATTTCATAATGCCTTCTGCACTAATATAAAATCTCCCAGTAGAATACAAATATATCCGTTTCTCATTCAAACAATTGCAATACGATAACAAAAAATTTATATTAGTTGCTAGGAGACTTGTTTACAAACGAGAGAAGCCAAGAATATCCAGTAATGTCGGTTGTGAAAAGATTTGTTGAACATTATAAATCCATAATTGAAGTGAAAATTTATAGGTATTAGAATAATTTCAAACAAAATAAGTTTTCAGTGGCCTATCCTAACTAGTACATGTAATGTAAATTTCTTATCTTTAAGAAGTGTTGTGAAGTGAAAAATTCTGAAATACCGAAGCTGGTCGTCAAGAAACAGGTATTTGAAAAGATTATTTATGCTATCTTCTATCGTGAAAACAAAGTGAAACTATTGCAATATTATTTTACCGTTCATACTATACTGGGTGAGTCAGAATAAGATTGAAAAACTTCGTACACAGATTCCATATTTGATTTAGAGGTAAAAAGTTTCTATCTTCTGAGATACAGGGTGTCGAAAGTCCGAGAAAAATTTGAATTCATTTTTTTTTTTCTTCCAAACTCCTGTCGGAAAAAACTTAGTACCCTAGTCTAGGGTGTATAAATGTGATAATTTGAGGTTATACTATTTAATTTTCGTAGAACAGTGGCGTAGTTACGGTTGTATGCTACCATATTTTAGTTCATATTTTCTTTGGAAAAGTGATTTGACAAAAGAGTGTTTGACATCAGTTAGGCGTATCCATACTTGACCAAAAACTCATATTATTCGATGTGTATGTGTTTCTGGTAAAATTCCGTTAACTAATAACCACAAGCTGTCAACAATTTTTTTTTTGGAACTGTCGTAGTTTGGCCTCCTGAACAAAAAATCCAACTGAAATTTTTGCCGGTCTCAACTAATTTCGGAGATATTTTTGAGTGATGACTGGAATTTTCACACATTTCTACCGCGGAAAAACACTCAAAATTCTTCCTTCTTTAAACTAACACAATGTACATACCTTAATTGACCTGTTTCACACTCTTTCTTTATTGAAAAACAGTACTTTTTGGGAAAAAACTCATCCTTCTTTTATGATCACATAACCACAAATCTAGGCAAAATGGTTAGTGAATATTATTCATATCAAGTTGGTAACTCGAAAAGAAGTGAGTGAATAATTTCCTATTTATGTTGAAATGAAATAGCTCGAAAAGTTGGCTGTGCAGATATGCAATGTTCAAAGTTACCAACTTGACATGAATAATTTTTAGATAAACAATGCCATTTTCAATAAAAAAATTGTGTGAAATGTGTGAAAAAGGAGGTGTACATTGTGTTAGTTTAAAGAGAAGGAAGAATTTTGAGGGTTTTTTCGTGATAGAAATAAAATAGGCCCTTATCTTGAGACCGTCAAAAATTTGGAGTTTTCGTTCAGAACTTGGTAAGTTCCAGAAAAAATTTGTTGATAGCTTATGACCACTAGTTATCGTAATTTTACTCATTTTAGGATGTACATTGATAGAAATTTTTCATCTCGAAATGAGACAATGAATTTGTGTACGAAGTTTGTCGATCATATTCTGACTCACTCTGTATAAAAACCAAAACTTGCTTTCGGAGTTGAGTGAGTCTGTTCTTCCTTCAAACAAATATTGACCAAAGTACAACTTTTCCCACATTTTTACCAGCCAGTATTATTCATACGAATAAGGAACTCTGAATATTTTCTCAAACTAGAATTCACTATTGCGCCAATTGACGGCTTTTTCAAAGCTGTTGTGGTTCGTAAAAAAATAGTATAATTTTTATCAGCGGCTGGGGTAAATTGAAAAAATTGTGCAATGAAAGGGTATAAGAAATAGATAGAAAAGAGTCCAAACTATGGACTTTATGGAAAATTTTCTACAGGATTGTTAAAAAATGCCGTTGATATTTGGCACATCTTTCATTCTTTGATGTAAACGATTGCATTTTCACGATCTGAATTGATTTTAATGGGCCACACTGTATACTCAGATTCTTCAACCACCTTTGCGAAAAAACTCAATTTCAATAGGTTTTCCCTCGAGACATTTACTGTATTTTTCAATCTTTTTTGCTATAATTTTTCTCAACATTTTTCATAATATACGTGAAGTTGATTTATGCGCTTTCGAGCTATACGCCTTGATATATTCTTGACATTAAAAAAATTTGAAAATAAATTAATAAATAAAATATAAATAAACCTAGCGGATCCATATCGAACGTGTATCGTGACGTGTATGCAAATCCGCAGTAAAATTAGCGAAGTTACTGCCCATGAATCAACTTCGTTCGACCGACATATCGCCGACCTATATAAACGCTTGTCCTTTATAAATTACGGGTAAATATGATGGCGGTCGCTGTGTTTGTAGTATAATGATGCCAGACGTAGTAAAAGCGACCTTGAATATTTGCTACGATTTCCCATCAATGATTATCCTCGTCTGTTTACGTTCGATTCTTGAAAACTCGATGCCCCGGACGAAACGAGTGGTGTTTGAATCGATTTTCCGTTATCGCTTTTTCTCGACGGATATTGCACCGAACAATGCATTATTATTAATATTAATGTCGCAGGCACTCGGCAATTCACATGCATAAATATTTTCAATGTCAGTCGTTTGATTACATCATGGCATTAAGATTGTTTTTCTCGGTTGGAGTAATAGCATATTTATCACTTTTCAACAGTTCTATGAAGTTCTTTGAATTGGAACATTTTGGCCTCTAAAGAATGGATAGAGCAGTAGCCATTTTTCTATTAGACATCGAAGGAGTTCCATAATTTATCAACGACTTGGCAAGATAAGGAACTCCAGCCATTTGTATTACATTTGATTAATTTAGGACTTCCTTGCTACAAGCCTCTACCCTGCACCCTTTTCAGATCGTTTGGAGTTCTTTATCTAACTCCCTGAGCTGGTTTTTGGTACTCTCATATATCCGGATTTTCTTCTTCCATCGTTAGAAATATTAGCCTTGGCTAGCCATCGCATCATTCGTATCTACATCTACATCTACTGATGTGTTTATCCAGTCAACAGAGCCCTATGAGGATTACAATTTTTCTGGCTTTGTTATTATGTCAATATTGGCAGCAGATTTTTGAGAAAACTTCTCATTTCTGGTGTCTCATTTCTGGTGAATCTTTCCACAATTCTTTGGATTTCTGTTGGATCCAAGATTTGGTGTTCGTTTTTAGTACAACTTTTGCTGTACCACAAAACTGTAATGGGTCATTCAGGGCCTTACCTGTTCCTTCTCGAGCTAATGAATCGGCCTTTTCATGGCCTCCATAAACTGTGTTTGCTGGTTCACAGGTCCTTTTAGGGCTTCTACGAAGTTCCGAAAAACTTTTTAGGTAACTTTCATCGATCGATTGGCTTCTACAGAATTGCTATATTTTCAATGCCTCAAGATATAGCGATCTTTGATATCTGAATCGACTGACGTTCGCAGAATTGTTCTATCTTCAACCATCTACGAGTTGAAAAGTTCAACTGGAGTTGAAAGAAGAATTGTTGACGTTTTATTAATTTTTTATGCTATACCTTGTATCTGATGAGCATATAAAAGTCGTATATTTTCGAAATGAGCATGAAATTTTGCGTATATAGTGCGAATTTCAAGTGGATTTGATGACTTTGTATTTTTCATGATTTTTGGACTTTTGGCCTTTTTTCGAGTAATTGATTTTCAATGTCGATCGACTCGAAATTCACAGAGGTTACTAATTCGACCATTCTAAATCGACTGGCGTTCGCAGAATTGCTCTATCTTCAACCGTTTGCGAATTGAAAAGTTCATCTGAATTTGAGGGAAGAATTTTTGAGGTTGTATTCCTTTTTTAGGCTATACCTTGTATCTGAGCAAATACAAATAATATATTTTCCGAATCAGCATAAAATTTTGCGTACATAGTGCGAATTTCAAGTGGATCTGATGATTTTGTATTTCATGATTTTTAGGGGTCTACCTACCCCTTTGGACTTTTGGCCTTTTTTCGAGTGGTTGATTGTTTATGCCGATCACCTTGAAATTCACAGAGTATACTTATTCGATCATTCTGAATCGACTAGCGTTCGCAGAATTGCTCTATCTTCAACCGTTTGCGAATTGAAAAGTTCATCTGAAGTTGAGGGAAGAATTTTTGAGGTTGTATTCCTTTTTTAGGCTATACCTTGTATGTGAGCAAATACAAATAATATATTTTCGAAACCAGCATAAAATTTTGCGTACAAAGTGCGAATTTCAAGTGGATCTGATGATTTTGTATTTATCATGATTTTTAGGGGTCTTTTTTCGAGTGGTTGATTGTTTATGCCGATCACCTTGAAATTCACACATATACTAATTTGACCATTCTGAATCGACTGGCGTTCGCAGAATTACTCTTTCTTCAACCGTTTTCGAGTTGAAAAGTTCATCTGGAGTTGAGAGAAGAATTGTTGACGATTTATTCCTTTTTTAGGCTATACCTTGTATCTGAGCAAATACAAATAATATATTTTCGGAACCAGCATAAAATTTTGCGTACATAGTGCGAATTTCAAGTGGATCTGATGATTTTGTATTTATCATGATTTTTAGGGGTCTACCCCTTTGGACTTTTGGCCTTTTTTCGAGTGGTTGATTGTTTATGCCGATCACCTTGAAATTCACAGAGTATACTTATTCGATCATTCTGAATCGACTAGCGTTCGCAGAATTGCTCTATCTTCAACCGTTTGCGAATTGAAAAGTTCATCTGGAGTTGAGAGAAAAATTGTTGACGTTTTATTCCTTTTTTAGGCTATACCTTGTATCTGAGCAAATATAAATCATATATTTTTCGAATCAGCATGAAATTTTGCGTATATAGTGCGACTTTCTAGTGAATCTGATGGTTTTGTATTTTTCATGATTTTTAGGGGTCTACCCCTTAGGACTTTTGGCCTTTTTTCGAGTATTTCATTTTGTATGCCGATCGACTTGAAATTCACAGAGTATACTAATTTGACCATTCTGAATCGACACAGAGTATACTTATTCGATCATTCTGAATCGACTAGCGTTCGCAGAATTGCTCTATCTTCAACCGTTTGCGAATTGAAAAGTTCATCTGAAGTTGAGGGAAGAATTTTTGAGGTTGTATTCCTTTTTTAGGCTATACCTTGTATCTGAGCAAATACAAATAATATATTTTCGGAACCAGCATAAAATTTTGCGTACATAGTGCGAATTTCAAGTGGATCTGATGATTTTGTATTTATCATGATTTTTAGGGGTCTACCCCTTTGGACTTTTGGCCTTTTTTCGAGTGGTTGATTGTTTATGCCGATCACCTTGAAATTCACAGAGTATACTTATTCGATCATTCTGAATCGACTAGCGTTCGCAGAATTGCTCTATCTTCAACCGTTTGCGAATTGAAAAGTTCATCTGAAGTTGAGGGAAGAATTTTTGACGTTTTATTCCTTTTCAATGATATAACTTGTATTTGAGCAGAAATGAATCATATATATTTGGAAACGGCAAGGAATTTTGCGTATAGTGCGAATTGCAAGTGAATTAGATGATTTTTGATTTTTCATGATTTTTAGGACTTTTTCAAGGCTAACTTGATAAACAAATAAACACACACATAATACTCGTCGAATTGCTACCTATTGCTCTCAGAAGTCTTTGTGTTTACTATACTAGCACTAAATGGTACTCATCATTTATTGGATTATTATCTGATATAACTAACTGACTTTTATCACGCATCAAAGTAACAACTCGTGAAGAAATTAAAATACTTCGAACACTGCAAAACTTCCTCAAAGCTAATGCTTCAGAACAGAAAGATAGGTCACTCCAAAATACAGGTGTAATAACTTGGTATATCCAAAACACATGTAAATTTTGTTTATATACAGTGCTTACTGTGACAACATGATCTTAAGATAAATTGTTTAGATAATTTTTATCAATGACCATTACCCCGCCAGATATTGTATCGTAAATACTCCAGGTAATTAATTTAACATTGCCACGTGCGCATATTAATTTCCGCTGATGAAATCGCATGAAATGAGCGAATTCATATTTTACAAATCAATTAGTGACTTGATTGATTTCCATCAATTAATTTGTCCGGTTCCGAACGATTAATTTGCGATAGTGTGTGCCAATTTCCACAAACGACAAACATTACGGTATTACCGCTATATAGTGCGTTTTTTCCTTAGATTTGACAGGATTTCGTAACGGCTGTTTAGCAGAAGTTTTACGGCATGGAAAAAATGGTTTACTTTATGAAAATGTCGATTGTGCCATTTTATTTGACTAAAAAATTATTATTATTAAAAATTGTTATTTGTGATAAGTGTTGAGAGGAATGTTTTATTTTGAGAGTGAAAACTTGGATATTTCTTGATAGGAAGGATAAGCTTCATCGAAAATGTTCACAATGATTTGAGTTTTTATATTTCGTTCAAATACGTCAACAACAAAGTTTCATAAAAGGTATCATCATCGTTTTTTGGTACAATCTCATAAAAGTTCATATTTGGTCTTCGACTTTTCATAATCCCAAACATGGGAGACCGTTTCATTTATTGTACTAGAACAAAATTACATTGTGATTCAGCTGATGAGTGGACAAATCTTGCAAACTTAGACTAAAATCTTACTTGACAAAACATTCGTTACTATAGATAAATCAAAGTTTTGATTCCGTTCTTATATTTTTATGTGGCGCTAAATGTGTATTATTATACTTTCCATGCCATTATATGGAATGGAAAAAGGAGTATTCGATATAGTTGGTGAAGAATAGTTATTAATAGTACTAGTGTGTTATGTTGAAAATAAGTAACGCGAGAGATATTTATACCACGAGGGAAATGTTTAAATAAATTTTGAAACTTGTCAGTTTTCCCTGCAGAAAAGGGAAGCTTTTTTTGAGGAAACGTATATAAACGTATATAAAATGGAGCAAACCGATGAAAATTACGTTCCTGAGGATATCCTTACGGAAGCAAAAGAAGCAGCGATGCAGATTTTGCCAGAAAAGTTCCGAGATCCTTACGACAAGGAATTCAAAAAGTTTGAGTCTTGGATGAATTCACAGAAGAAAAAGGTATCGATGAAAATGTTCTATTGTCTTATTTTTTGCAAAAAAAAAATTTGTCCCTCGTCGCTATGCACCAAATACTCGATGCTTCGCTAGACTATTCACTTTATGAAAATATCGACATTTTAAAATATGGCAAACTAACGAGCTTTTTGAAAAGAAAATCACAGGGATACAAACCAAAGAAGTCCAAGACATCAGAACGACCTGAAATAGAGAACGAACGCAATTTGAAAATAGAAAATATTCAAGACAAAGGGAAATATTTTCACGTAGTTTTGCCAGACACTAATAAAATCAAGAAATCGAAAAGTTTCATCATACTTGAAGAAGGATTTCCAGTCAACCCGATCAATTTGTGTAAAAAATACATGTCTTTGAGACCAAAGGATACTAGTTCTTGCCGCTTTTTTGTTTTTTATAAAAATGGGAGGTGTGCCAGCCAGTGTGTGGCAATAAATACGTTGTCGAAGATACCTTCAAGAATTACAATGTTTTTGAAATTGGAGGAACCAGCTCTCTACACCGGTCGCTGCCTGAGAAGGTCTTCGGCGACTCTTTTGGCCAATGCAGGGGCTAACATGACTACTTTGAAGCGTCACGGAGGATGGAAGTCCTCGACGATATAGCAGAAGGATACCTAGAAAAATCGGTGCATAAGAAAATACAAATTGCAGAAAAAATACAAGGTTCTGATGTGTCGGCGTCTTCCAGCACTATCAGCAGCTGCACCGATATGGGATATGGGAGCGTCTGGTTCCAATAAACCAACGAATTTTACAGTGACTTCAAATTCGAATAACCGTTAGCGTTTTCCTTTCATTTCAATATCAATGTGAATTCTGCTTGTAACAGTAATAAATGAATAGAATACTACGTGACTAAAATTGCATTAGTAATAACTATATATATATATATATAATGGATAAACTAACATAGTAATCCCACTTAATATCTAATGAATCGAAATAGTTTTGGAGAAACTTGATGAATTCTTGTTATGCCACAAATATGATCTTGTATAGTAATCCTGTCTATTTGTTTATGTGACTTATGTGACTTTCAATGGGTTTATACAGCGAATGAGCTGAAACAAGGAAGAAAATAAGAAAAAAGACACAGATGGAGTCTTTTATACAGATGAATCGAATCAAAGAAGAATCAAGAATCATCCAATAAAATCACTGCTTTCTTGGACTTCTATTTTCCATAATAAATGAAATTATATGTTGAAAGTTGGCAAAATCTTATTTTATTTCTCATTGTATTGTAATTGTGTTGAACATTTCATCTAATTTGCTGTATAAAAGCACTGGTACTTGAAATGTGATGCGTTGCATTTCATACCAAGTCCTTTACAGGTATTGTCATGTCTAGTACCCCGACAACTATTGGACTATACCTGAAAGACAAACTCGACAAACGCTTGTTATTGAAATAACTTCGTGATAGAGAACCGAAACAATGATAATAGTAAACCAGTTGTTCATTTCGTAAATCTCGTCGGAAGACCCTGTAAATATTCCAACCATTACCTTTACAGCACCGATCGGCAATTGTTCGTCCTTGCGCAAGCCGTCACGTTCGCTTACCTGCAACAAAGAAACATCTTTAAGAACGGATACGAGAAATAATATCGGATGTGCAGTTCTTTCTCTTTCGGGCGAAAAACATTTTTTTCGGTCGCACTTCTTTCGTCCGCATGAAAGAGAGGATATCGAGTTTTGTTGGCTATTATTCGAGATCCATATACGGTTGTAAAGCCTCTGATTTTTTCTCGACGGCCTACAAGCGGTTCTTGCGAAATTCTGAAAGTGATTATATTCTTTCTGGACATGGGCGTGCTTGGTTGTTTACCATAATAAAAATCTAGCTTCAGTTCATTTTATTTCGGTACTAACACTAATTGTTGAAAACGATGGCTGAGGTGAAATAGAATATTTGATTCTTACGTTTGTTTAACTACGCCTTAGTTCCGTATTATAAGCTAGATGGCGCTCACATCGCTATATGAGGAAACGGTTAGGCAGCGTACACAAGCGTCTGGCGTTTATGATTTTTGATTACATTCATTTTCTTGTCGAATTTCTATTGAAATCTCAAAGACAAAACCTCACAAAGTAGCAAAACGGTAAAACATAAATAAACCTCATAAATACATCCGGTCAGAGTTTAATGGGTAAAAAATGGCGCTAAAATATAAGCACTCTGTGTATAAACATATGGTTTGCTGAACACTCTGATAGCGAATTTGAAACTGAGGCGTATTCATTAAAAATAAAGCCGAATCAAGTTAAATTTGAAGGTATTTGCTAGGTAGTTGCTACCCAGGATTTCTAGACTACCTATATACTGGGTGTAACAGCTAGGATCATGGCACGGTACACCCCCCGTTTCTCCGTTAGTTTTAAAGGTAATTGATTGAAATATAGAATATCCCATATAAAATAATAAGCGCCACTTATTGACCTACAAATAATTTTTTTCGCTTTCAGTTTCGCCGGAAGTAATACGAACTTTCGATTTTTCATTAAATTTCTGAAATTTGCATAATTTTCTGAATCCAATGATACTACATAAGTGACATTTCAAACTTCAAAATTTTTGATAAGTCAATTTTTAGTTCTCTATTTAAGTGTGCCGTGATGGTTCCGATTTATTCCAATTAACCCGTCTAATGCTAAAAAAATCGAAAATCTGTCAAAAATACTAAATTGCGTTTTTTATGAGCAAATCGTAATCGATTTTGGGGAAAACTCGATTTTTTCAAATGGAACCATATTGGTACCGTGATACCCTTCATTAGTACTATTAATGAAGAATTTATTCATAGCTGGTAATAAAATGTGCGGTAAATATAGTAAAAATTACAGCTAAAAGAAAATGAGAAAATACTTTCATTGTGTTCAAATTTTTTAATGCTAAGTTACTGAGGTGGCTTTGAAATACAAGAAATGATCACAAAACATGACAACAATGGTTCAAAAGGCTGTTCATTAACGGCAATGCACTCCTGAACTCGCATAGCTGTTTCTTGAAGAACGTTCGCTAATTGCAGGGCCGTTTTACTATTATTTGCTCGTCTTACTCGCAACTCCAGGTCTGTTACGACGGTTGCATAAACGACGTTTTTTAAATGTCCCCAATCAGAGAAATCAAGAGGTGTCAAATCAGGTGACCTTGGAGGCCATTGCACAGGACCATTCGTCAAAATTACGTTTTCTTCGACCTGTCCTCAATTTCATTTTGCAGAAATCCCAAGTACCATCTAGCTACAGTCAAGGGTCCATCAGATATTATTGAACCAATGATTCTACAAACGAATAATCCCTCCCTCCCGCAATAAATTTTCATTTTCTTGTGATCAATACCTTGTATTTTGTCGGTTGAATAATCCCATATTTGCGATCCTAGACTCGTCCGAAATTAAAATCCTTCCCAAGAAAGCATTGCTTGGCTGCACATTATTCTGCAAGATCCAGTTGCAATATTCCATCCCACGTTCATAATCATTTTCGTACAGGTGCTGGTGCAATTGATATTTGATACATTTTATTTCATTATGTTTGTGCAAGATTCGGCTCACCGTTTGGTGACTATTTTTCAATTGAAACCCAATTTGCCTTAAAGAAACAGTCTTATCAACTTCTATTCAAGCTGAAACATTAATTTCCGTTCCTTCGTCAATGATAACGTTTTCTTCCTGTTTAATTTCTTTGGGAAAGGATAAGGTTGAATTGTCACTTCTTTTTTTTTCGTTATGCACATTTCTACTAGTTAGTAATAATCGCTAAAATTCAACTGAAATAAATTATATGATAGATCCTGTGAGGAAAAAACACGTACGCACATGTCGGTAGATTCTTGTGCGGATTAATAACTTTCCTTTTGAATTGTATGAACTCGGAGGTTTGAAGGAGTCGTTGGATATATTTTTGTACAGAACACCATACATGTAGGTGTGGTCATACCAGTTTGAATGTTACTTAGATATTTTAGGTAGATAAATAGTCCTTTTGATTGGAAGGTATAACATTTGTTATCCAATAATAAGTGAAATTTACTAGCTGGAACCAGTTCTCGGATTTTCGAACAACGATTTATGTCCTCTATGGTTTATGAAAAATATCGGAGTATATTTGTGACATGATGACCAAAGAATGGCGATTCATAATATCTGGGGTCATAATCTTGAGCTCTGGAGAAGGGACATATATTGACCATCTATTGCCATAAATCATCAAGTCATTCTAGTCGAATTCTATACATTTCTCATTTTGGGCGGATCAAAAAAGTCTTAAGAGCGTACATCTGATGATATTGCAGGGCACTGTTCTACTTCTCTTTGTCCAATCTAATCAACATACCAAAGAAAAGTTCATATGGAAACTAACAACATCTGAAGTAGTGTGTAGAGGCATTTCTCGTTAAAACTCCAATCACATTTTCATTCTGACACTATGTGAGATAATTTATGTTGAAACAGAATACCTACTGTAGATGTTAATTGACACAATTTTTTACAAAAAATACTGATAACATAATGACTATTGATCCCGCTCCAAGCCCATAATTTTTCAAAATATCATGAGTGATTTTCATGGAATACCTACACATTGTTTAATGTCGACCAGCAAAAAATTTATGACGATTAACAAAAACAACAGAACGTCTGCGAAAAACGTGTGAAGGTGCTTCGGAAACAAGATTCAATTAAACTGTCGAAATTTTGACGGAAAGTGTCGATTTTTCCAAAAACTTGCTAGTTTATGTGAGGGAATATAGTAGGCATTTATGTCTATTCTCATATTCGTTAGTGATAAAATGTATTTCTGGAATTTGTTATTGAATTTACCAACTTTTTTTGATAGATCTGATAGTCCTAGCACCATACAAAAAAAATTGATTGACTACCTAAACGTTGAGAATTCGTATATTTGTTCTTTGATCGACTTGAAATTCTCAGAAAACGTTGATTCTACCATTCTGATCGCTTGTCGTTCGCAGAATTGCTGTATCTATCATTGTTACCGATTTGAAAATTTAATCTGGAGTTGAAAAGTGTTATTTCCTTCAATATTTTTATTGATAGATCAAACTAAATAGAAGTATTATCCGAAAGGTGCTTGGTTTTTAGTATATTGACAAAAGCAGGTCGAATATACAAAGAAAAAATATATTAGTTCAGAATTTTTCTGAGTTTTTGCACAACTTACCAATATGAATTGTTGAAAAAGAATATTATTGTAAAATACACTAAATTGTGATTTTCAGTTAATTTATTTAGTTATAACCAAGTTTGAACAACTTTAATAGGTATTAAATAATTCAATTAATTTCTTTTTGTTCTTTTTTTTTAAGTTGCAAAAATTCAAAAAAAAATTCTTTAATTTTTTTATTGTGAACATACCATGAATATGGGCAACAAAGGTGTTCATTATACAGGGTGATTTAAGTAGTATTTTTTCCTCGAGTAGTGTATAAAAACATGTGTTTCTTACAAACCCTTCAAAATCAGGAAATCAAATTATTGACGCAGTTAGCTGAAAGTCAAGGCTAACTACTGATGTCCCTTTAATGGTATATTTTGTACCATATGGGTGCAAAAATGTCCGATAAGATTTTTCTTCTTTAAATTACTACGGCAATAATTTTTTTCAGAACAATCGGCATATTCTGTCATAAACTGTAATAGACAAGTTAACAGCATTAAAATTACCAAAACTCAGAATTAGAAGGCTAATCAAACTTCTAATTCATGCACTACGAAAATCTCCCTGTATAAAAAAAAATAATTTATAAATTGTCAAGTGATGATAAGTAAGAATATATTTTATCCGTTTTTGGTACTACTTTTCCCGCACTAACAACGTCTCCAGCTCAATCGATACACCGGCAACGCTGGGGGAAAAATAAAAGCAACGTCAATAAGTACAACGCCGCCTAGCGTCGAGTAGACGAAGCGCGCGATCGACCTCGCGACCTTTCAAGGCAGTTTATTGACCCGCGTGACGTACGCGGAAGCGGTGACGTCACGAGCGCAACGACTGCGGACATCGCTTACACGAGCAGTAGGCTTGACTCACTTCCCACGGTGCGGCGTTGCCGGTTCGTTAGAAAGAACAGGGGAATGGGTAATTTTTGACGACGCAATAAATTGTGATCGTACGTGAAAAGTAATCTGCAAGATAAGGGAGTAACATGAGGAAAAAAGTTTCCGTGATGTGGAAATGTATCATGATTAGAAAATGAAAGTAAAAAAAAGGTATTGCGAGGATTTGGATGAATTGTTTTGTTTGGGTATTCTATCTGAATTTTCTATTACGATTGTTGTCAGAGAGTTTGTCCATTAGAGGACGCTTTGAATGATTTTCTTTCCTTCAAGAGATCTCGGAATATGTTTCACAAGAGTAATTGCAAACTTGATATATATGGATTTGCCAGTTGCATAAATTTTTTTTTTATTATTCGATTTACTCTAAAGCAAAACAAAATCGAACTTGTTCGAAATATTATTAATGCAAGAGATAAAAGGAAATATCAACTATGCAAGTATTAGTTTTCAATCAACTTATATACATGACGAATTCTTCTTTGCTACGTCGTAAATAATTAATTGGTATTTGTTTCATATGCATGTTTCTAATTCCATATGATTGTAGAGGAGAGTGATTGTTTTATTGTTGATATCAGAATAAGCCAAATTGTTTTTTGTTCATCGTCGACACATCAAGATTGATTCAATGGAAGAAAATTACGTGTTGATTGCCTCAGATTCTTAAGAGTGCAAACAACTACTTTTATTAGTACTTTCTATTGACGATCCAGATTGATCTGACTTAATTAAGGTTATGAAGACTGCCTAAAAATATAGTATGAAATAAAATTGACGTATTGATGTTTGTATAGTTATCTATGTCTCAATATGTTGAAGTGTCATATCTTATTCAGAATTTCAATATAAGATTGATAATAATCTAAAGGCTGATTCAGATACATGCGTCTTTCACTTGCATTTTTATGACAAGGTCATATTTAATTTGGTTCTATAATAATTTTGTTAATTCAGAAGTAATACCATTTTTGCAAATAATTCCGACTTATTTTATCTTAAGGAGACACAATTACCTGAACGTAGATGATCTTCTCTGTAGATAGATGATGTCTGGAAGGTGACGGTCTTGCTTCTAATGCATCGTTTTAGAAGAAGACCGCGTTTGGGACCAAAAACAAATAGGTCTAGCCGAATAAATCTCGATATTTAGTCCGTTTCCACTTTTCTTTTTTCGGGTGATATTGGTTCCGCCAAGAGTTGAAAACTGTTTTTCACTCAACGTGTGGGTTGGAATTATTGGCGAAAATGTTATCGGACCGTATCTGCTTCGTTGAGGCTAAATACAAAAATGGCCACAAGTAATTTCAGTTGCACTCCCAAACATGGTGTTGATTAAGAAGTACGTGTGTGACGATCAATCGCTGCTTGCATATGAAAGAATCCGTTGACAAAAATCGTCCTACTTTCATGGTCGAGGACTTCATCAGGCTTATTGGCTTTTATTTACCTGTGGATGAAGACTGAGTATTTACAATAGATTTGGCACTTCTCATTCTCCACAACAACTTAATCCATTACGGATACAATAAGTCTAAGATAGACCAAGGTGTCGAAGAAACCGTCTTGGCAGACTCTTCCCGAGTCCATTTCATCTTTCCAAAGGAGATAGGAAATGGGTCTGTGTCTTACCAGGTTTAATAGTTTTTTTCACTAAATGTTCCGGGTGTATGCCTATTTCTAGGTTGGTTTGTCCGAATATTCTGTAGCGCCTGTTGTGCAGACGGTGTGAGAGGCTGTTTCTTCCTCGTCGCCACAAAGTCTGCGTTCCACGGTTTCTCTGTTCATTCCCTTAGTGTGCAGGTGTTTTCTAAAGCCGCAATGCCCGGTTAGTAAGCCGGTGATTGTACGTATCTTAGATCTGTTAGTGCCTTACCATGGCTGCGCTGTGTCGATGACTTTAGATTTGGTCCCAATATGTTTGTGTTTTGTTCTCTTCCACTCATTTATTAGGTTTCCGCATTGGGTTTTGCTAGTTCCAAACACTGGTTCTGGACCTGTTTATGGTAATTCAGATGAATGTCTCACAAGTTCATCTGCTTTTTCATTGCCTTCTATTGGCCTACGTCCAGCACTCACACAAGTGTTACCTTTTTGTGCTTTGCCAGGTAATTGAGGCTTTGAAGGCATTCTCAAACCTGCCTTCACTCAATCTGTATTAAATTCAGAGTTTTTATTGCGCTCTGGCTGTCAGATAGAATGTAGATGTGTTTTTTTGTACCCACTGTCTACATTCATCTGTACGCATGTTCTTATGGCATGTGTCTTAGTTTGGAATAGTATGATGTTATTGCCAAGTGGAGGTATAACATTCTTTTTAGCCTCACTGCATGTACTCCTGCTCCAGTTCCTACCTTTGTTTTTGAACCATCTGGTGTACCACATTATGTTTCCAGATGAATGTGATTCTACTCCCAAGTCCCATTCGTCCCACTTGAGCTGTGTTCTGAATGGTTTCTCGTATGAGTATTGGGGTCAGTAATGTTGACTTCATGAATGATTTTGGTGTGCCCAGTTTGTGGTTGGGATCTCCAATTGCCTGTTTGTATGAGTCTGTATGGAATCATCCTCGCCTCTTCCATAACTATGATGTCCAAAGGTGGAAGGTTTAGGATGATTTTCATAGCAGCGGTCAGAGTGCTGCTCATGGCGCTCTTGATACACATACAAGCGAGCTTCTGAAGTTTACTGAGGTTAAGTTTTGCCTGTTTTTGTTTCACTTTGGGCCACCACAGCAACGAGCCATATGTGATTCTGGGTCTCACTACTAGTTTTTTTTGTGTATTTTGTTCGCTATTGTGATTTTATATAAACTTATTTACTAAACCCAATATCAATGAAGTATAATTTGCTGTTTTATATATTCATCATGAAATACTCCATCTTCATTCCATTGGTAATTTTTATCCCCCTGCGACGAATCGAAATACACGACGCCACCGTATAACATTGTCTCTGCATAATTGGTATCGATTCTTTTTCGTAGCGCACTCTGGCAACCCCGCATGTACAGCGTAGTGTGCGAGCAGGACGGTGTACGGTATCGGCGAGCGCTAGACAAGGACGACGATAGAATGAATGACCGAACTGGGAAACGTGTGCATGAGCAGTCATAATATTGAGTTTTTTTCCTTCCAGTGGATATATTTATATTTCTTCGCGTGTAATAATACGTCGTTATCTATTTGGAAGTGAGCATAACGAATGTTTAAATGTTAATTAACGATAATTGATAGAGACCACGTTTGGCGTAATTTGGTTTTAATTTATGTCCTTATTCTTATCTACCCTTGTAGGTGCATGGTCATAATGATTCGTATCGTCAAGCTGCGTCACTGGAGCATAATAAAAAAATATTCAGGAGCCATCAGCCTCCAGATCACAATGGTTAGTTATGTATCAAGAGAATTATGAGGGCTACCGATGGAAAAGTTTGCGTCCCGAGGGCCTCTGGCCCGAGGGGTACCAATTGCCTGAGATTTTTAAAGCTCATTAATTCCCGTGGTGCATAGATGATTTTATTTCTGACCGATTTCAATAAAATTTTGTTCATTTTTAAAACGGAATAAATAAATGTAGCAATTCATTAACTTCCCGCCACGGAGTTTTGTTGTTGCTAGATTGTTGCTATGTTATTTGTTTATAAACAGAGCTTTGTTATCAAGCTGTGTTTACGTTAAAAACGAGTTTTCCACCCCAAATATAATGGAGGATATTTTGAAAGCTGAAAAAGCAAGAGAATCATTAATTCCATCGAAAAGTGAAGCCACGTACTAAAAAGAATACAAGATATGTCTGCAGTGGCTGACACGGTAGAATGTTATGCCAAAAGATGCCCCTAAAACAGTATTTCTGGCATATTTTCATGAACTGATAAAGAATTTTCTATGATTTTCGGTAGATTTGGTAATAATTGTGTTTATTCGTTGCAGTCAGAAACGTATCGTCCGAATTCCCTATGGATTAAGGTCAGTGCTAAAATCGATGGTGACTATACATGAGAAACGAGATATCACTGAGTTCAATGAACTGGAGGTTGTTTTGAAACGGAAGAGTAAGAGTTATAAGCCGAAAAAGTCTGCCGTTTTGTCCCCCAAAGATGTCATCAGATTTTAAAGAACGCTCCTTATTATGGTTCAGTTTTAATTTCATAAATATATACACATGGTAATAATATGGTATCCGTTATCACAGATCAATTGATGACTTTCTACAAGGCATTTGGTATCAAAAACTCCTCGCCATCCTTCGGCTTTCCTTCCCAGTTGTCTATCCAGCCTGCTTTTAGGCAGATTGCTCCACGTGGTGCTGGTGTTCCGCAGGGATCAGCCATTATAGCACCAACACCGTTTCTTCTTCACATCAATATGATTCGTTCGTAGCTACATTATGCTCAGTACGGATTATAGTAACCCGTCATACCGCATTCTCTTACATAGTTCTGAATTCAGAAATGAATAAATAGAAAAGAAATGTGAACGACCAACAACTTGGTAAAATTCAATTCGAACTAATCGAAGTGTTTTATCTAGAAAGGCTGATCTCACAGTGGCCAGAGTATTTCATTTCGTTGCTCACTATAACTATCAGTAGTACCAACTCATTCAGGAAAAACCCATATGAGATTTATGGCCAAAAGCACCACTCAAAACTCTGGTTTTTGTTTCGTACGTAAAACCTATTTCCTTTTTCATCAACTACTGTTCGAAAATTTGCACGTTTCCCCAAAGTGGAAAGATGAGGAAAAAATCTGTCAGAAAACACCTACATCTCTGGCTAACACCACGACGAACCACTGAACCACATCTGACAGATATTTGTGCGACGTTCTTCCAAGAAGACTCAATTGTAAGTGCGTATCTTGTAATTAAACAGTAGATTATTCTTCATTTGGCTGGGAATGGATGATGCAAGGACAGCCCTAATCGAAATCACAAATCAAATCATTATTCTTTCATTGAATAATTAATTGCCTATATAATACATCGCTACAAAATTCTTGAAAAATTGATCTTTATTTAAATTCTTCTATGAATATTATTGCCCGGTTATATTCGAGTAGGCCTATCGTTAAAATGTATCTGAGGAGGTCTAACAACAGCATGCATGAATGCAGCTGTGTTTGTTAACGGTTATTTAAAAATCCGGTAATTTTTCAATATATGCGCCGCACCTTCTTGGAAAGATATTATGAAAAATACTTATTCCTCAAAATATGGAATAACAACCCTACAGTCCATTATAGTGTTTATAGAACACAACCTTGTGATATTGAAGAACTTAAAAGACGAATCACAGCAGCCTGCTAGTCAATTCCTAGTGAAGTTTTCCGTAATGATAAAGGGGAGTTCGAAAACAGACTCTATTACTGTTTAGAGCAAAATGGACGACATTTCGAACAGTTTATAAGATAAGCGTAAGTAGATTTTATGTTTGCAATAACCAACAAATAAAACATCCCACGCGTAATAAATTTATTCCTGCCATTCAGGGGTTGGAAGGGTGCCACCTACTCTTCTAACCATTTTTATTAAAAGGAGTCAAAACAATCATGCATCTCAGAACAGGCAAATTCTAATTACATGTTCAATTAAAAGTCAGGATATTATTGGAAAAATAATTGAACGCCAATCAAAATGATTCTAAGGGTAACATCTACCCTTCCTAGGAGGTTGAACCAAGAGGGCTACAAATATTCCTTGAAAGTGCCCCCTTGAAAATAAAATATACCTGCTTTTACGATTGCTCATATTATTTACTGGAACGAAGATATCAAGGGTGGGAAGTTTTCAAATTGACACCCTGTATATATAATTGCATAAAACAATACAAATTAAAATTGCATTATAAGTATAGAAGAAAATCTAAGTATAAGTATAAGTTTAAATATTAATGTAAAAGTCAATAAAAGTATAAAATTCAATATAGGTGTTAAAGTAAATATAAATATGAGTAAATATAGTTATAAAAGTAAATAAAGGGAACAAATTTTACATTAATTATCAGATTTTTTGGAGTTGAATGAATTGATTAGTCAATGTGACTTTGAATTGTTGTTCTAGGCAATGAAAAAACAAACATTTTCAGATTGTGTTTGAATGTAGTTGGTCTTGAGGTATT
Organism: Chrysolina americana; assembly: GCA_958502065.1. Lineage (NCBI taxonomy): Eukaryota > Metazoa > Arthropoda > Insecta > Coleoptera > Chrysomelidae > Chrysolina > Chrysolina americana. The sequence continues at coordinate 52,463,534 of OY293421.1, read as the reverse complement.
TTGAATTTCAGATGGAAGGAATTGGTATAATTTTGGGCTCAAAAATGACAAACATTTTTTCCCTTTTGACTTGAGCATATCTAATGTTGATTCTTGAGAAGAAAAGCTGCCTTGGATCCATGATATCAATTTCGTGGAACTATCTAACTGATGGATATTTCACATTTTTGTTGAATATAATTTTTAGTAAACGCTTTCGAACTATAATTAGTTTTTCCAAATGGGACTTAATTACTCCTCCCCATGCTAAAATACTATACACAAGATTGTTTTAAAATCGAGTATATATTTAAGACTAAGAACGTATGAACGTTGAAAATCAGGAACACTCATCAGCGTAGAACTTCAAAGATCCCAAAGACCTGTTTCTGTCGAGAAATATCTCTGCGTATATTCAGTAAAGTACGTTTGCGAACTACCCAATATAAGTGTCATTGTTATCATAATATTTGTTTGTGCAGAATGACCGCACTATCTCGCCTAAAACCACGACGCAGCGCCACAGAAAGGCACTCCGTCCGCAGGAAGAAGGGGAAGAAGAAGACGGGAAGACGGAGAAGAAGAAGAAGAAGGCTCGGCTCGAGCGGGCGCGGCAGAGTCGTGTTACAATCTAACGGACACCGAGGATCGACTAACTGTAACCTCACCGAAGAGCTGGTAACCTAGTGCGCTTCAAGATGTACCGCTACTCCCGACAACATTATTACATTCGTTGAGATATTCCGACCGATGGACGTGAATCGTTGCGATTCCCAGCGAGTACGACAGATACTTTTTGCTCGGGGCTTTGTTTGAGGCGAGAGAAAATATCGGAGGTTGTTTACCAACTTCAAAAATAGAAGAAGACCTCTGTATTTTGTTTCGAGTATCGGAATATATGCGTTGAAGTTGCTTGTACAGCTCATCTACATGATTTTGATTTAGGGGTTCCCCAAGGATCGGTTTTAGGTCCCTTGATTTTCAATTCGTATATCAATGATTTACCAAAATATTCAAACACCGAATACATTTCCTTGTGTGCAGATGATACGACAATAATTGTCGCTGATGCTAAAACTCCAAAAGGATTTGTTTAGAAAACGAATAATTTATCGAAAGAATTTACAGATCGGTGTAGTAACAATTCCTCAATTCTGTGGAAACTGTATTTTTGCAATTTTATTCTCGCAACAAACTATCGAATGTTCATATTGTTCGGTTAAACAATAAAAAATATTCTGTCTATATATTTAGATGCAAATATGAACTGCTATGATTGTCTTACGAGAAATGGCGATTCAAGTAGACCATACTTGCGAAAGCAGTTCTAATTATAATGAAATGCGATTCTCTAATATAAAGAATGATAAATTTTTTTAAAAATTGAAACAAGTGGACATAACGAATCATTTGTTTCTTTGCTTCAATTGCTCTTAGTGAAATGTTTTGCGTTATCTTGTACACTGTACCATATACTATATCATGCTGAGCTATGCTGCGTTGTTATGACTGTGCTATGCTGTGCTATGCTGTGCTATGCTGTGCTATGCTGTGCTATGCTGTGCTATGCTGTGCTATGCTGTGCTATGCTGTGCTATGCTGTGCTATGCTGTGCTATGCTGTGCTATGCTGTGCTATGCTGTGCTATGCTGTGCTATGCTGTGCTATGCTGTGCTATGCTGTGCTATGCTGTGCTATGCTGCGTTATGTTATGACTGTGCTATGCTGTCCTAAGCAGCGCTAGACTGAGCTATGTGGCGCTAGAATGTGCTATGTGGTGCTATACTGTGCTAAGCTGTTCTATGCCACGCTATGCTGTGCTACGCTACGCTGTGCTATGCTGTGCTATGCTGTGCTATGCTATGCTGTGCTATGCTGTGCTATGCTGTGCTATGCTGTGCTATGCTGTGCTATGATGTGCTATGGTGAAATAACGAGCTGAGCTGTTGCAAAAGATGCCTTTTATCAGGAGCTCGAATGTATTAAACTACACAATCACAAATACACGACAAAAAGTCAAACGTAGTCCTCACCGACCACACAAGCCACAAGACTTGTCATGAAGTCTCGAAGGACCTTTATTCGGCTAGAAATATATACGTTCTTCGATAAAAAGAGATTTTAGGACTTTCAAAACCTTTTTTTTGGTAATAATAAACTTCAACAGACCAGAATTGTCCAAGACACTTTTCGAATCTCCCAATCAGATCAGAAAAATTTTTATACAGTTGACCTTTTCTCGCATTTATTCATAAGAGTAAAAAATCAGGCCGTTCTTGTTGTGAAAAGTATGGAAAGTTGATGTTTTCAAATTCTATGAGATGAAAGTACTTGGTACTTGACAAATTATGCAAGTAGATTACCGGGATTTGTTATTATTTCAGATCAGAACTAGTTTACCAGCATATATAATTTGGGCAATTTAAATAATGAACAGGATTGGCCCTAAGGCAGATCCTTGGGGAACTCCTCTATTATTTTCAATTTGTTCTGATAGACAAATCATTTTTTTCATCATCATAAAACTTTCGTGCTTTGTTTGTAAAGCAAGAATCTTAGAAAAAATCATCGCATATAACGCAATTGGAAACAGTATCGGAACACACGTCAAAAACAAAAATTACCTGTCATAGTGTTCGGGGGCGAAGTCGACGGGGTCGGTCTCTGCGGGGCGGTGGACGTCGGCGTGGCCTCGATCCGCGACTCCGGGTGCGCCGCCGTTGCCGGCGGAGGAGGCGTCGGAGAAGGCTCCTCGGCGACGGGCGCATCGTCCACCTCCTGCAGCTCTATGGTGATGATCTCCTGGCCAGCCAGCTTCAATTTCTTTATGATTAACCCGGTAGAAGAAATTTTGGAGCCGTTTCGGTACAGCTTTCGACGAGTATGGAGAGAAACCTACGAAGGGGGGGTGGTTTAGTTCGGTTGACGGTTGGTTGTCGAGAACAGAGCCATGATTTGTGCGGATGCTTCTAGCGACAAGTGATTTTTCACGTGTTTCGTGTATTAAACACTCAGAGCTATCAGTTGACTTAATTTCATAATTTTTGTGGTCGTTGAGGGCGTCTGAAGATTGACTTTGAAGACGTAAATGCCTTCAGAGTCAATCAAAATGTTACCATGTGGTTTCAGAAGATGTGGGTATGACGATGATGTCAGCATAATGCAAATGACTCAGTACCAAGTATCCATGATAGTTAGTTATTAAATAAGGATCATAATGACAATCATTATGGTAATAACTGTGAATATTATCGGGCGAGGGGTAGAACCGTGCTCGATAACACGGCAGCCATTATAATGATAGTTTATGATCTGAATTACATACAAGACTTCATCTGCTGTACCAATAAATTTATAAATGATTTAAACATTTTCAAAAATTCCGAATTCTAAAACAGATACATTCTAGTTATTATGAAAAATAGTGAGCAAGCTATGTCTTACCATTTTGTTGAAAATGTAACCGCAAATTATTTATCCACTGAAATGTTTAAAAATGGGTGATTCTGGTGATAGTTTACCTTCCGATTTGGAGAGTGAACTTGTGTATTTTTATTAAAATTGCTTGATATTATGTACTTTTATTTTTTTTCTATTAAGTTCATTCATGCTAAACTTTCAGAAACATCAAATTTGAATTTCTTTATAGTACTAGGACATTTTGAACTTCATTGTGGTCCTAGTACCTAACGACATGAAAATGAAACAATTGGGTATGAAAGCATTTACGTCATTTGCGGTAATTTAGAATGACAACAAACATATAAATCCACTTCTAGTGCCCTCAGCATTCACAAATATTATGAATTTCAGTTAACTCTTTGGAGAATATATGAGACATGTGAAAAATATAAAAATATAGTACGCTATTCGCATCCTTGTTTGAGATAAAATTCATTATTCTTTCTAAACATTCACTTCCATTGATTTTATGGATGATATAATCACTATATGCGTCTCACAATTGGATGTCGTTGAAATCCTCGATAGCTTGACCAACATTATTTTTAGCTCTGTTCATCGAAAACCCTGTATATGTGTTGTTCCAGTTTTATTCACAGTACTGCCATCTTTATATATCTAGTGATATTCATATATAGTTAAGAAAATTCCATGTATTTTTCACAAAAGATAGTTGAAAAGCAATTGAGAATTTTTTAAAATGTCTTGTTGAGAAACGATAATTACTCATACAGTTTTCTTTGATAATTGAAGAAACTTTGTGTTGAGCTTTTTTCAGAACTACCGCTTCAAATAGTTGTTTCAATAAAAGTGATTATTATTGTTGAACATTTATGTATTGTTGACATTAATTTATCCTGCCAAAAACACTGGAACTTTTTTAAAGGGTGCGACTCTTTCAACTCAAAGTGTTTGTCCCACTGCCTCATAGTTTTTTTTATTTAATTTCTTCTTGTAAACAAATAATTTATACAACAATACTAACATCAGAGCTTTTTTATTGAATACATTTTTTTTTGACGAAATAATTACTTTCATTGAGAAGATTATTTCGGGAAGTAACTATTAAAAACACAGTTCTTATAAAGTTATTTTGAATTTTTTAAATGAATTTTTTTCGAATCTATTAGTATTGTGTCAAAAATAATCAACAATCATAGCTGAAATTGAAGTGTCGGTCACTAACAGGATTTGGGTGATAAAAAAGAATGCACCTTTCTCATCGTTTGCTGTCTAAAGATTCAGACGTCATCATTAAATGGGTTTTATAGTACAGAAGGTGAAAAAATTATGTACTTTTACTGTTGAATAAAACTGGAACATATCATAGAAAAATAGCCCACCTCAAAAGTTCTCCTCAGCAAAGCAGGCTGCGACGAAAAATCGATAAAGGATTCTAAAAATTTTACAAAATTGTCGAAATCGTAAAAAACACCAAACACGAAATAAACGCTCGACGACAAAACCCCATTGGACACCAAAATCGAAGAAATCGAATGAAAATTCTTGGTGTAAATGTCAGTCAATCCGATGTTTTCAGTCAAATTCAGTCTGATACGAAACAGTCTTTTGGAAATCTCATTTATTTACTATATTGGTGAGAGTATTGCTAAATGTAGGGAAATTTCTGGCGAGAAGGCCCCTGGGTATATCGGCTACGATAAAAAACCGGCGCCCGGAAAAACCAAAGAAAAGCCGCGACGATCACTGAACGAGGAACACATAGGGCTTTCGGAAAAATGAAAAACGAAGGCGCCTCCGTAAACACCACCGGCCGAGCGCGATCAATATTTTTTTCGATCGATTCCAATGCAGGTTAGAAGAACGCGAATGTAGGGCTGCGGCGGTTTCCGCGGCGTTTTTCCGCGATTTTCCTCCGCACGATCGGGGGGCCGAGAGACTGCACTGGTACGTACGCGGAGGCCGTGGTTTTTTTCGCGAAATTTCGACGGCCGGACCAGTTTTTTCGGTTGTTTCGAGCGTGTCTGTCTATTTGGAAACGATGCAGTCTGATTGCGTAGAACGCCACTAGGGGTGGCGAGGCGAGCGGGAGAGGCAGGTTCACAGTGGGAAATTTCCCGGAATTGCAGGACGAAGGATGCGAGGAAACAAGGAAATACACCGGAGCACGAGCGGGAGTATCGGCAGAAGGCATCGGCTGATTTCGGAACATTTGATAGAAGTCAAAAATATTAACACTAGAAAAACATTTTTTTTCATTCAGATTTAGGAAAATGTCATTTCTATAAGAGTATTCATATATTTTTTATATGCTGGTTTCCACGAAAGGAAAATCCTGTAATATTCAGACAACATCGTGAGAACCGAGGAAAGCTAGGTGGAAATTGGCGTTCTTCTTGAATTTATGTGGGCTAGAATCTTAAAGTAGCTTCTTCAAGACAGAAGTTTATTTCTGCGAAAAAATTGTCGTGGTTTCATAAATAAAAAATGTTGTCAAGTCAACATTAAAGTTTTATTATGAATGCAAACTGTGGTAAACTCATTCTGCCTTCTCCGGTCTAGAGCTCTGTATTTATATCGGCAGTAACTTATTTTCGAACACTCGCAGTTGTTCGACAAATGCCGTTATTCATAACAGTTAGGGAGATTTGGTGAGATGCTTGGATGATTTCGAGAAAAATAAAAAAAATAGTGACACACAAGGTCTGGCTCAAGGCTCTTTACTTTATGCGGGCCACTGTTTTCAATTAAAGAAATGCTTGGTTGTATAGATTTATGTAAATAAAATCCCCTCAACGAAGAATTTGAATGAACAGATTTTGCAATTCTACCCGAAAAAATATTTTGGCATGAAGGTCTCATATAGTACCTTCGGTAACATAGATTTATGCAAAAAAATCCTCATCAACGAAGAATTTGACTGACTGATGGAATTATTTTGAAAATTATTTCTCTAAACGGCGGGAGTAAACATTTTTCAATTTGACCCGAAAAAATGTTTTGATATGAAGGTCTTGAAAAGTACCTTTGGTAACATCGATTAATAAAAAATCCCCCCCCCCCCCAACGTAAAATTTGACTGATTTGACTAATCGGCCGGGAGTCAAAACTCTATAATTCTGCCCGAAAAAATATTTCGACATAATGTCTCATAAAGTAAATTTGCCAACATAGATTCATGCAAAAAAAAATCCCCGTCTAAGAAGAGTTTGACTGACTTAAAATATGAAAGTCTTATGAAATTAGTTTGAAAATTATTTCTCTAAACGGCGGGAGTAAAAATTCTGCCGAAAAAATATTTTGGCATAAAGGTCTCCTAGAGTACCTTCGATAACATGGATTTATGTAAAAAATCCCCCACCACGGATAATTCGACAGTCAAATTTTGGCCAGTTCTGTACGAAAAAATATTTTTTTGTATGAGTTTCATAGTGTACCTTCAATAATTTGGATTCATCCAAAAAAAATCACCATCAACAAAAAATTTTACTGACTTATGAAATTATTTTTCTAAACGGCGGGAGTCAATTTTTTGCCCGACCAAATATTTTGACTCGCAAATTTTCTAGAGTACCTTCGGTAACATATTTTCATCCTTGCATAATCCGAATATTGCCGAACGATTCCTCATCCTCTTCCGTTTGGGTATAGTTGGGTATATGCGCACGACATGGGGATGGATCGCGATCAAAGTGCGTTGATATTACTTCGGATCGGTAGAATGCGAATTTTCCCACATATTTACGTGCATATCGTTCACGGTATCAGCTCATGGAATGAGCGGAGCGGAAGTTTCTGGCGCGAGACTGATTATTATGCATGTCTTTTTCGATCACATCAAGGATGCCTATTTCATTTCTAATAGAGTTCAATCATTGAAAAATTCGCATGAAATAACGTTTTTGGTAAAAACATTTTGAAGAATGACAGTCCTCGAAAATGTTAAGCCGAAAAGATGTATCCTCTTCAGTTGTCCTATTCATTTCTCCACACTTCTACCTCTACTACTTCTACTAATTCTACTACTTCTATTACTTCTACTACTTCTAATACTTCCACTACTTCCACTACTTTCACTACTTCTACTGCTTCTACTACTTCAACTACTTTTACTACTTCCAATACTTCCACTACTTCTACTACTTTTACTACTTTTACTACTTTTATTACTTCCACTACTTCTACTAATTCTACCAATTCTACTACTACCACTACTTCTACTTCTTCTGTTACTTATACTCTTTCAACTACTTTCACTATTTTTACTTCTTCTACCACTTCTGCTACTTTTACTACCTACTTCTACTGCTTCTACTACTTCAACTACTTCTACTTATTCATAGCTTCAATTAGTTTCCTTTTATCTATCGTTGGTTATCCAACTGATGTGCTTTGATTTGTTTTCCAAAAATATTGCTCACAAAATTGTACGGAAAAATTAATATTTCAAAAGTTAAAAAGTACAAGAGAATATAAGCTCGATCGATTTGGGGTAGCTAGGCAAAGAATAAGAATATGTAATGAAAAACATGAAATGTACATACTCGTTCAGCAGCTTTTTCAAGATATTCAACCTTTATGAAACTTTGGGGTCATATCTCAAAACGTTCTGTACTAATTCTCACACTGTCCTCAATATCGTCACAACTCAAAATGAGCCAATTATGAGATAATACCGTACCTGACACCATTTTTTTATCAGACATATGTATTGTGTCTTGGAGAAAAAAGGATACATGATAAAAGTGGACGTTTCATATTATGTATTTCACCGGTCAACTCCAGCTTCTGGTAATTTTCACCATAGCACGGAATTTGTTTGTGCTCTTTCTCAAAAATCTTTATTTTTGAGATGTGACGTTATTGAAGACAGTGTGCGATTTACATTCTTGATTTTTCCATCCCAACAGATCATAACTTTGGTCCTCTTTTGGTTCTATTGATAGTGATTCTGGAGGTTATAATAAGTATTTTGAAGGCCGAGAAGATTGGCAATGGGGTTTTCGAAAAATATGATGCAATTTCATTTTATGGCTAAACTACTACATTTCAATTAAATCAATACTTTGGGGCCAATCTAAAAAAAATCTCCAACTTCAAGTTGACGAAAAATTACAAATTTTTTTGATAAGAAACAGTTACTAAGTTAGTCCCAACACTCTTAAGGGCTATAATTCAAATATTAGTTGTTTTTTTTAACTCCCAAAACACTTTCGAAAAAAAAATGTTTCTAAAACTATTCACTATTCTAGACCAATATTAGCTTCTGCTTCAGAAACAAAATTCAAAATTGCCGATGAAGATTTAGAGAATCCATGACGTTGAATTTGGAAGTCAATGAACGCCGTTTTGCGAGAGATAAAAATATTTCCTGAGGCAGAGGATTCGCGCATTGTCCTCGTGTGAAACGGGCTTCGTACAACACGCTTGCGCCACAAGGATGTAAATCCTTATTTCGATCGCCAGGTTTCATTTGTCCTCTCTGCTAGTAATGGATTGAAATTGACGTAGAGGGTGATTTTAATATCAGTTCACTGCTTTCCTCTTCGTAGATTCGATAAAAATATATTAGCTCAAAAACCGAAGGAAATCTGCGAAAATAATATTCCGGAAAACATACGGATAATTACATCGATCATCATTTTGAATGGGAAATTTGTTTTTTCTAAAAGGCCCTCTGAAATATGCCTCGTTTACAGTTTTTTTTTGTTCACGAAAGTTTTATTGGCGGGTAAAAAAAAGGTATTTGCGGTATTTTCAGTTGCTATTCTGCCAGATAACACCAAAATAATTTGTTTCATACCTCTCACATAATTAAGATCGTTAACGTGTATTGTTTGTTTTGAACTTTTTCCAACCTATGTTTGTGAACGAGTTGAGAAGGATGCCAGACTAATAATATTCAAGTTTAGGTTTGATCAAAGTATTATTCAGCAAGGTGACTGCTTTCGTGTCGTTGAAATGTACACTTTGTCTCATTACGAATCTCATAGTTCGTAGTGCCTGAGATGCTATGTGATCCAGATGTGATTTATACGAAAGTGTGGAGTTAAAATATATACTTACCCAAATCTTTAACCGTCTCTACTCTGGATAAATGTACATCATTCATCGAGTAATCATATATTGTCTTGATTTTTCGGGTATAAGACATGGCAATATACTTGGATATTGAATGTCGTTCTATAAAATTTCAGATCATCTGCGAATAACAGGCGTTCAGAATAGTTAATATTTTTTGTTGAGTCATTGATAAATATAAGAAAAATCAATGGGCCCAGGTTTGATCCTTGGGGGACTACAGAATTTGCGCGAAATATCCCTGTACAATTAGTCCTATACTTGACTCTGAAGTATAGATTATTCAAATACCAGGCCAACAATTTGGGTGCTTGTGTGTTGGCACCACTCTCATGAAACGAATTGAAAGATTTTTTGGCGGGGAATTCACCGAATGATTTCATATAAATGTATTAATGATTTCAGTTTGAGTTATATCATAATGAACTTCGATATGAGAAAGCACTGGACTTGTTCTTGATTATGATATCTGCAGTGCATAAAATTCAACTAGCCGACCAATAACATGAGAACAGGCTTTATCATTCGATGATTTTTTGTTGTTCAATAATAAGAAATAGAATTAGATGGTGGGGCTGGACAAATTTTTAACCAACTACTTTTGTAAGTAATACCCCCACACTCCCAAAATTGGGTACCATTACAAAACATCTTTAAAGAGCAATCCAATAATTGAAATTCCATGTCATACACTCCCATTTCCATCAGCAATTTCAGCAAAGACCTCTTTCAAACACCTTTATTTGGCTCACCGGGTATAAGAAACAATAAGGAAGCGCCGAAAAAAGCAACCTCACGACTAATAACCGATCCGTATCGTATCGGAAGGGGATCTAGGGTCGTGACCTAACTGTACACTGCGGATGGGATGATGCGATACATGATCCCCGCCATCTGCTTCATCTTCTTCCTAGAAGGTTATACAATATTTTTGTAGATGGGTGGCGTGGGAGGCGATAGATATCGTCGGATGATGAGATATCGAAGATCGTTCCATTCTTTGAACTTTCAAGATTTCCGAACTGACTATTCCAATGGAACGTGAATGATATTGAGCCTATACGAATTTGATACGCACAAGTACAAAACGATGATATGAATGATGGTAATACTTTTTCTCAGTTTGAGAATGAAAGCATCCTACGTATATAAAAATTACGTTCATGGTAAAGAATTTAACACATTAAAAGATATTCATTTTTCCACAAATATCGACAGATATGAGTTTTGTATCTAGATTCAAAATATACTCATATAGAGATTGGTTTTCCACTAACAGGGATCAGTGTGAAGCCTAACATTATTTCTTATCTATGTAAATAAATGCTGACTTAATCACTACATTCGAAGAAACGAAGTAGAATCTGAAGTTTCTGGCGAATAAATTGCCTTCCAATTTCTCTAAATCAAATAATTATTATTCAGGTTATATGAAGATATTTATAATATCTCTCACTATACACCTCAATCAGGATTTCTTCAAATGAACAACATTTCTGGGAATGATTACTGGCAAAAAGTTATTAGATCATACTTCTGCACTTTAGCCTTATTAATTGAGTCGCTATATACAATTTTTTTAACTTTGAAGTGGGTATACTTACATATGCCTACTTGAAAAAATGCACTGAGTAGCTTGAAGAAACTGATCCCAGCAGCTTCATTGCTGTCAAGCAATCCTCCATATCAACAATTCGAGGCTTCTACTTCTGGTAATAAATAGACTTGCTGTGCGTTCACTTCCTACTATCAACAACACTCCATTCATCTCACACATTCTCATCTCGGAACGCGTTTTCTCGAATTATCCTCGAAATACGCTGCTATTAGTTGGTGACCTGCGGGTCAATTTCCATTTATCCGGCTGTCTCTCGTCCATTGTCAGTGTTTTAGTAATAACGGTACGCAAATTACGGCATTAGCTTTTCTATTGATATTACTGCGAGATACCGAGATGCTGGACGAGAGTTCTAACGGTGAATCTGTGAACGATCGTTCGGCAATTGGACAATTACCGATTTTTACAGCGGGCCTTTCGATCGATCGGAATGCTGTCGACGACAGGATCGGTCGCGTCTGAAGGCTCCGAAGATGACGCGTTTTTCAAAGAAGTGAAAAAACAAGGTGCGTTCATTGGTCATTGGAAGGTGAGGAATATTTCACAACATATTGTGAAACATATGTACTAACATATTCTTGGCCAAGCTTTTTTGGTGCTCTCTATAAATTTCTCTCTACCCTGAAAAAAGCGTAGGGTACTCGATATACGAAAATATTATCACAGTGATACTAATTTTTTTCATTTACTATTTTTTTCTGCCTAAACGAACTATTATTTTTTACTTTTTAGTTCAGTGTGTTATAAAATCGTGTTTTTTAGTTTTTTCAAACTATTTTTATCTCAGCTAAATGTTTTTTCTGGTCCATGTGCGGAAGACCTCTTATGATGGTGCAGCCACCTAGGTCACCAGATTTGACCATGTTAGAGTTCTTTGGGGTCGCTTGAAAACAACTTTGTTATGGAACTGAATTATTCAATAATGTCGCCTAATAATTTCACCACAGACCAGAAATATCGTACATTTCTTAAATCTACTCGTCGGTCGAGAAAAACCTGATAATTGAAATATATTATGTAGGGTGTCCAGAATGAAACAAAATTAAGGGGTGGAAACTACATTGTGTATGAAATATGGCGAGTAGTTTTCGATGGAATATACTAATATAACTCTCTAGTATTGTATTTTAAATATATTCAATTTAAAAAAGTTTTTCCTATTTTCCAGCGGTTAAGCAGATTGTCTTTTTCTTAAAAATATCTTTCTTATTATTCCAAATTTTCATTAAAGTAAACCGAAGTATGCACAAGGAAAATTCGTGTACTAATAATTTCAACTTGTAGATGTCCAAAAAATGCAAATATGAAAATAGACCATGGCATTCAGTTTTCTATTTCGCATTTTCTTACATTGTAACCGGATTCCCTCACCTGTTCCACAGCAGCTGACCCCGAATGAACAAATAAAATTTAATATCTTTGGTGTTGAATTACATACTCAGGCAGTCTCATTTCACCTGAACGTACAGGGTTAGCTAAAGAACATTCTCTTACTTGGGTTGAAAGCCATAAGTAGGGGTGAATTTGAATTTACTATTTTTGCATAGTAACTGTCTAAATCAAGGTATATGTGATGTTTTTAGCATGTCAAGAAATGGAGATTTTTAGGGAGTAAGTGAACACATTTGTCATAAAAGATGTATACGCATAGGGAAGCAGTGGGCCGAGAATGGAGTCCTGTGGAACACCTTGATAAATATGAGCGATTTTTTTAACAATTCTTTTTTCTGAGACCTATGACTTTTCGAAAATTCTAATAGGCTACTGTAAAAACCAAATCTGCAATTTTCTCTGAGACATGAAAATAATAAAAATTCTCCATCGAGAAACCACAGGATTCGTTCAAGTTTGCGAAGAACTCTTCCGCAATTATACTATGAATCGACGCGTACCGATCGAAGTAGCGGAGTACCCATACCCACCGAAAAACGAATAACAGTTCTTCGGAGGTTGAATAACCTACCGAAACCTCTGCAAGCTCCGAAAAAACGACGAGTCCTACCCAAATTCCGCGTTGGTTTCTAGCATGTACATCTACAAGTACAAACTCGATTCGGTCATCGACAAAGTTATGGATTGCATGTGGTTTCATTTACGAACGTGGACAGAAGCAAATATTTATTAACTCTCAATCCAGTAACGTTCATCGTGGAAAGCCAAGTCAAATTTCGTCTACACTCTACATTTAACAACAGCGCTGAATTTTCCTGGAAATACTTAGTTTTTAGCACTATTTTGAATTCAGTTATATAGCAAGAGAATTATTCTCATCTCATTTGCACGATAGAATGCAAAAGGTTCTTATAAGTGACAAATCCTCAAATTGATAGAAAAATAAAGCGGGCGTACCACAAGGTAGCATTTTGGATCCATTGTTATATATCATTTACACCCTGCTTGGAGTGCGCACCGATCATCTGGAGTTTCGAATAATAATTATAGCATTCCTCTGCCCGCACATGGTATGCCTTTGGGTATACTCTACGAGTGTTTACAAGTAACTATTTTTATCATTAAGGTGACTGCTCAAGAGCCGTTTCTGTTAAACGAGGGTTTATCAGATGACATTAGTGAATGACTTATTACAATTTTTGAACATATCTGGATCCCTTGGATTTTTATTGTATTTTTAATCCATATTTTCATTCTGAATCAATTGGCGTTCGCAGAATTGCTCAATCTTCAACCGTTTTCGAGTTGAAAATCTGGAGTTGAGAGAAGAATTGTTGACGTTTAATTTCTTTTTTATGTCATATATTGTATCTTAGCGAATACAAATCATATATTTTCGGAATTAGCATGAAATTTTGCATATATAGTGCGACTTTCAAGTGGATCTGAAGATTTTGTATTTTTCATGATTTTTAGGGGTCTACCCCTTTGGACTTTTGGCCTTTTTTCGAGTATTTCATTTTGTATGCCGATCGACTTGAAATTCAAACAGTATACTAATATGACCATCCTGAATCGACTGGCGTTCGCAGAATTACTCTATCTTCAACCGTTTTCGAGTTGAAAAGGTCTTCTGGAGTTGAGAGAAGAATTGTTGACGTTTTATTCCTTTTTTAGGCTATACCTTGTATCTGAGCAAATTCAAATCATATATTTTTGGAATCAGCATGAAATTTTACATATATAGTGCGACTTTCAAGTGGATCTGAAGATTTTGTATTTTTCATGATTTTTGGACTTTTGGCCTTTTTTCGAGTATTTGATTTTGTATGCCGATCAACTTGAAATTCACAGAGTTTACTAATTCGAACATTCTGAATCGACTGGCGTTCGCAGAATTACTCTATCTTCAACCGTTTTCGAGTTGAAAAGGTCATCTGGAGTTGAGAGAAGAATTGTTGACGTTTTATTCCTTTTTTAGGCTATACCTTGTATCTGAGCAAATACAAATCATATATTTTTGGAATCAGCATGAAATTTTACATATATAGTGCGACTTTCAAGTGGATCTGAAGATTTTGTATTTTTCATGATTTTTAGGGGTCTACCCCTTTGGACTTTTGGCCTTTTTTCGAGTATTTGATTTTGTATGCCGATCAACTTGAAATTCACAGAGTTTACTAATTCGACCATTCTGAATCGACTGGCGTTCGCAGAATTACTCTATCTTCAACCGTTTTCGAGTTGAAAAGGTCATCTGGAGTTGAGAGAAGAATTGTTGACGTTTTATTCCTTTTTTAGGCTATACCTTGTATCTGAGCAAATTCAAATCATATATTTTTGGAATCAGCATGAAATTTTACATATATAGTGCGACTTTCAAGTGGATCTGAAGATTTTGTATTTTTCATGATTTTTGGACTTTTGGCCCTTTTTCGAGTATTTGATTTTGTATGCCGATCAACTTGAAATTCACAGAGTTTTCTAATTCGACCATCCTGAATCGACTGGCGTTCGCAGAATTACTCTATCTTCAACCGTTTTCGAGTTGAAAAGGTCGTCTGGAGTTGAGAGAAGAATTGTTGATGTTTTATTCCTTTTTTATGTCATATATTGTATCTTAGCGAATACAAATCATATATTTTCGGAATTAGCATGAAATTTTGCGTCTATAATTCGAATTTCAAGTGGATCCATCTCTGAATATCTTTTTAGTTGCCTGTAACGACAGGTACCCTTAGTTCTACCCCTTACGGTCAATACCGTGTATATCAGCACCGTGTTATTTGCCCTTTGTATTTCAGGATATCAAAATGAAACATCACAAAATCAATAAAATCATTAAATTTTTCATTTTGACACTAATTCTTTATTTTCAAATGAAACCTCCTCGAAATTCCTGAGAAAAGTTTGATTGGTTTGAAACTATGTATTTTATCAGATTTTGCAGCGACTTAATTTTCTGTTGGAATTTTGTTGTGAATCCAGCATGCTGTGATCAACTTAGAGTCGTCATAAATGACACGAACAGTTATTTGATTGATTTCTCAAATTCCGCACAGGAAGAGACATATCAGCCGCTTTGTTTTTGAGAGTTTCAAGCAATATTCTTATTCCATACTTGATGCCATCGGTGGATTTTGCCAGATGTCATTTTCTATTGAAGGTGGTATTTTTTCCAAACTTGCACTCTTCGGACATTGATGTTGTTATTGACAATTTGCTAAAGCATATCGGAGAAAAATCATTGTGGAATTTTCGGGTAATTTGAGCAGAATAAATGTAGCTTCACCATTTCGGCATGATTTAATTTCAGTTTTCCACCTTCAAATGAACATGTTTCTCTATTTTATGTACACCTTTTCGAAAGAAAATCCTGGCTACTCCACTGCGCCTGTTCTCCGAAGATTCGAGCATGGCCACGACCGGGTTCAACTATTTCGGCGGTTGAGTGGCCGGTCGCCAACCTTTCGCACCATCGCGATGCCGATGGGTCGGCGGTATGGGTCGACGCCACGCACAGCCCTGGCGATTTTTCCATCCCCTAACAGCGCTCGTCTCCAAAGTTAATTGCGACTGCATGATTAATGAATAGTAATTGATTTTTCGGGAAGGTCAGATGTCGAAACATCCGAAAAACTCGAAGCAAACGGCCTTGAAAAGTGCGTGAGGAACAAAAGGAAGTTCTTATAAAAGCGGCGACGCAATATTATCAATTTAAGGAGGTGTTTTTTTTTGGTTGAGCAATACAGTTGAGAACGAAACGGCGGCTGAATTTCATCGCGAACGATGTTCCCCCGAAAATGTAGTTAACGTGTCCGAGGTTTTTATATAATTCGGTTCTGCCGACCTACAGAGCTGCTATTTCGTTTTGAAAGGCCCGCTCTGTATATTTCAAAGCTATTGCTTGTCATTTTTATATATCAGACTCTTGACCAGATCGAAACAAAATTGACACAATTATAGAAAAATTATCGACCTGCAGGTAGACATTGTTGAAATATAAGATTTTTTTCATGTATCTCCACAACTGTGATTATTTCCTTCCTATTTATGATATAATTCAAAACAATACCAATGAAATTGTGAAATCTGAGTTTCCAAAACCAAGTTTCATCCTCTCGCAGTATTATTAATGAGACCCGTGTATATGGCCGTTATGGTTTATGATCCTACCGAGTGAACTTTCTCACGATTTGGTACGTTTTCGTTCGACAATTCAATGAAGCTGTTGAGACTAGGCAAATTAGATGGACGGACGCATCGAAATATCGGACCAGCTTCGTTTCCTGTTCTCACGATCTTTTCATAATTTGAATTAATAACAGGATTTATAATTATACTATAATCGATCCGACGAGTATGGGAAACCTAATCTGAATCCGTCAATGATTACGACATATTGTGTTCGGTCACAAAATTTATTTATGTTTGCAGGTCGACCTATACTATCGATGGTCCAAAGATTTTGAATAATATCGTCATCGTGATGGGTTGGGTACAATACAGTGTTCTTTGTTTGAATTCTTGAAAAACTCCGATAAACTAGAAACGCCAACTTACTGCAGATTCCAAAGCACACATCCAAGTTATATAAAAAAAGCACAGCATATATGGGCATTAAAATCTGAAATCATTTACCCAAAGATATAGAAGATGAAAACGATTTTCCAGCATTCAAAAGGAAACTGAAGAAATTTCTCGTTGAAGGAAGTTGTTATAGTATAGAGGAATATTTATCCCTTTATATGAAATGACAGTGATTTAACTATGTTGAAAAATTAATAGAATCAACAAAAAAAAATTGATAAAAATAGACGCCAAATCGAAGAACACCGATACAGCACAGTCAGTAGATCCTATTAGGTAGCATAGTGTCGACAAACTCAAGGGTTAACCAGGTATTTTATTCTCCAGCCTCAAACTAACCAACCAAGGTGAGGGTTTTCTCCCCTTCTCTATGACGCGGTTCCTTTTAATTGTAAGGCAGACCAGCCCTATCGGATTTCATGCATAAATCGGCAAGAATCCAAAAGTAAAAGTTTCAAGTGTACACCGCGAAAAGGTCAATAACGGCATAATATTAAGAGAAGGTTCATCAACCCACGATTGCACGAATATCAAATAAAGAAGGTCGCTTAGATTTTTATCAGTGTGGAAGCTACTTATAATATCTCGATGGTCGCGAAATACTAGAATTATCGATGAGCAATGATGAATGGTTATGCTAGCCTCCAGTCAAATATTATTGTTTAGCAATTCGGTTGTAAGGTATATTGTTATTTTGAATAGTAGCTGAAAAATAGAGAGCCAGTTGGTTGTAATAATTTTACCACTAATAACAATTAACATTTTTTTCTTTCCAATCGAATGAAAATCTTCTAATATTCACTTCACATTGGAAAACTTTCAAAACCCAGATTTTTCAAAACCTGTTTGGTAGTGCCCCAGAAAAAATATCCTAAAGCCTGCACTGAGCTCCGAGGAAGTAATTAAATTTTTTATGATAGCATGATCAACGAAACTCTGAGAGATATGTTTTTGGTGATAATACAAAGAATTAAACTCGGGTCACGAAATCTCCATTGCGAATGCAAAGTGTGAATACATCTAAGCACGCGATACAAAAACTAGCCAACCGTCTCCTCCCTCTTTATCGGCTGAAAGGTTATGCTCCTTAAGTGGAACACAAAAAGCTATAATCGAGAATTTTGTATTCTAGAGTTCCACAAGGTGGCCATGTAGGGCCAGTTCTAGTCCACATTTATACTTGTAATAGAGTAGATACTTATACAACCACCACCATGAACATCGTTTTACAAATGAAAATCCAGTAACTGTCTTTTTTTAAATAAGTCGAGTTAATACAAAATATTTTCCTCATTTTATTGCATAATTTGTTAACTCATGTATTCCTGTCTAATATGTTTTACCTGTCTGGACACCTCTTTTATTTATTTTTATTCTTTGTTAATCTTTTTCATAATTCCCAAAAAAAAGTTCCTCATAACAATACAGAATCCCATCTTAAAAATTGAATTTTATGAAGGATTAATAAATTTTTCGTCGGAATCACAGAAATTTTCGTTACTTCGTGAATCCATCGTAAAATTTAATTATTAAGGCTAGATTTGGAATCAACTCGTCGAGATACGTTTGAGGAAAGTTTGTGATATTTCAAAAGATGAAAAATAAAAATTTCTTAAAATTCGATTTTCCTCAATATCGAATATTGCTTGACTTTGATCGCCTGTAAATATTTACAAAAAGCGAATATTAGATAACCCGATAAAAAAATTCCTTCTAAAACCGAAAATTTAGACGTTTTTCAAATTAGAACAGTAGTTCACTTAGAAAATGTCGATTTTGTGGATAGATGCATCTTTTTGTCGAAAAAATTGCCCTCTCTTGGTTACCCCTTTGTCGAATTCAATTTTTAACGTAGTATTCGGAATCAGCTCGTCAAGATACGTTTGAAGGAAGTTTGCGATTTTTCGAGAAATAAAAATTTTCCATTTCGATTTCCTTAAATATCTCAAAAGTGCGAAATTCCCGCGAATATTACTTTATCCGATGGAAAATTTCTTTCTGAATCCGAAAATGTACTCGTTTTTCGAATTAGAACTGTAGCTTACTTAGAAAATGTCAATTTTGTCGATAGGTCGTAATTGTTTTAAGATTTGAAATAAACTTACCTCTTATAGTGCTGGGCATCGTAACATATCCTTGGACGGAGCAACGTGAATTCCTGAACCGGGCCTAAACTTTTGGGAAAAATGTTCGAAACTATGTCACAAACTCCATGTGTCGGATGGAGGGAAAAAATTTTGAATGAAATTACTGGCAGTTTAAACAGGATATTTCTCAGTCAAACGATCGACAAACAATTATTATTCCTTTTTTTTCTTGGATGTGCAGAAGATTTCACAAAACATGGCTGACGATGGGTTCTTTTCAGTTCTACACAGAGTCCATTCGAAGAACCTGAAAAAAAAAAATGTGTTAAGTGGTTGAAGAAATATTATTTAGTTTGTTCGGATAGGTCATGAATTCGAACCAAATATTTGTGGTAATACAGTTTTTCTATTCATTACTATCATTATTTTCAAAACCTTCTGTTTTCATCAAAATATGACAGCTGTTATTTAATCTATTAGATTATTAGGACAGCTCCAAATAATTGTAGATAAGTAATTGTAAGTAAGATGGCACAAAAAACGCAATATTAGAGAAATTTTATTCGGTGTCCTTCAAGGATCGACATTGGGTCCTGTCTTTTTTATTCTATAACCTAGCCATTGAGTTGCATTTATTGGTATACGACCCTTTTTGGTTGCTCATACATATGATAATCACTAGTTGTAAAGAAACGAGGAATAGGCAAGGTGGTTGGGGTGGCAAACAAAGATTTGCCATTAGACAACCACGATCTGAGGTCTGAGAGATATCCAGAGCATGCTGTTGTCTCCCAAAACCTAAGGGATTATGTACTCATCTCATTTTTGGGGACTAGGCTATGTCATATGTCAGAGCTTCTCCTCAGCCAGTTAATGAAGTTGCAAAAATGAGAGCTATGGAGGAGGTTGACATCAGGGTATCAGAATAATACTAAGCCCCTGAAGGGACACAACTGCCACTGCTGAATGCGAAGATTCACGATATTATATAGCATGAGCGTATCAAGCATTCGCTCAAATGACTTGCATCTTGCACCCAGTCAAATAGTGAGATGCATAGACAGCTGATGCTGCTTTGGAGGACACGCTCCACCATGAGATCTGGTCAATTCAGAAGTGGGATTCCATGTATAATAGAATTCTACTCTTCTTCAAATAAGTGAGACGACATTATAATTGAACACATGGTAAAGACAGAAACATAACTATCGACTATCGAATTCTACGGTAAATGGAATCCCACCACTGAGTCCAAACCGAGCAGGTTATCTTCAAAAGGGGCGTGTCTTAGCCTCTTCTTTTCTGCATCTCCCTATAGATTGATTGATGAAGTAATAACGAAAGTGCTCATTAAAGTACCAGACACTGTATGAATTATTTTATGAGCATTTGCAGGGTTCATATTCGTCAGAGACCCGAAGAACTCGAAACGGGAACAAACACCCCCGCCCACTTCCGGCAGTCCCAGTAGTTCGTACACCTTATCTTTAATTGCTCAGCAGCGTGATACGAAATAGCCAAGGGTTGTGTGAATTTTTTGACCCGAATTATTTCAGAGTTCAAACACCTTGGGGATGGAGAGGGGCGGAAGAAAAACGTCTGAATATGTTCGTAATGGGAAGTTATAAAAGGTCGAAGAAAAGGCAATGACCTTGGGCCTTGTAGCGTGGGTCGAAAAGTTTCACGCAATTTTTCATCGATTCATCACACCCGCTTATGATGGAATGTATTCGATTTCTACTTTGTGAAACAGCAATCAGGGTCGCACGTTCAGAAACAATTTGAAGGAGGTGTCTAGGAATGACTCTAAGTGCTTCTAGTTTCGAGGATTTTCAATCGTAGGATTCTAGGAACCATTCATAATGGTTTCATTGGCAATCCTGACTGTGTTCATCAGCCCATGAGCGATAATTGTGAAAGCCAAACTATATATTTCATAGCACCATCTTTGCAAAGGCAGGTCCATTACCTAATGCATATTCCAACTATACAGGATAGTCGTACTAGTCGAATATCCCTCGCTCACACACTCTCTTCTAGAACGCCACATAAAAGTCGAAAATAATAGGCCCTAGAACGTTACCTTGAGGCACCCAATATTCGGCTTCCTCTTTCTTTACTGAGCTTGGTTATCTACTTTCAAGCACTGTAATTTATTGATTAAATAGCTTTCAAATAGTTTTTTAAAAACCAATGAATAGATTTGGCATGTTTTCATACACAGCGGGTGAATATTATGTTTGAATCCGAATGTTTTGTCACAAACGATTATATAAATTTGTTTCCTTGGTATACGGTAAAATTACTTCAATAGTTTCTGCCAGCAGACTTTTTAGTTCTCAGGCCACAGAACAAAATTTCTGATTTCTCCACTACCGAAAAATAAACTAATGTACTGAAATATTCCCGTTAAAAATTCACTGATGTATTTTTATGAGTGGTAAGTATAGTGAAGATTGTAATAGTATATTTTTTAACAAGAAATGAAAATACCGTTTTTTTTTCGTGATGTGAGAATTTGTCCACTGAAATTTTGCTATCAGAGTCCATATTAATTATAGTTATAGAGAGTGGTCTCGGCCAAAAATTAACACTCTCATGTGCCATTAAAAAAACACTCATTTTACGCACCTTATACAAAAATAACTATTTATAGTATATTTTCCATCGGTTCATTTGCTCCATTTTCATCTCTAGAGTGAAATCTATCACTTTGTTCTTTCCATATTCCTCTCAATCTGACATTGCAAAACTTGTCAACAGTTTTTTTGTCGATTAGTGTATTGGAAACTTTTTTATTTTTAATAAGTTTTGTTTGTTAATGATTCAATTCGATTTGAATGTCAATTTTATGGTTCTTTTTGTAGAGTATTTAATATATTTTCAACTATTAAAGTATACGTAAGGGGGAAAATTCGAAAATTCTTCACCCTTCCCAATGGCCCTAACTTAAATTGTATAGTTAACCCTCACGTGGTCCGAAAGGCCACTATACGAATTCATTTTCGTTGTGGACACGGAAGAAAGAGCAACTCTGGCATTCATTATGGATGTATGAACTCGCAGATGCAGATACATTGTGAGTGTCATTGACCGTTCAACGTATGGAAATATTATGAATTCGAAAGATTATTGCGCGAAGGAGATTAACAAGACTACCTACAGGGTGTTCTGCGATAGTCGAGCGATATTTCGTTGCTCGAATTATCACAAACAAATATATATTGTTGAAAGTATTGAAACATTCGAACTGTTTTAAAGAATGTTATAGTTTTTTCTCGAGGTAGTAGGTCTAGCTGATTGAGAAAGCCAAATATGAAAATTCTAGAGTATTCTTGTGTTTGACACATGCGAGAATTCTTTAAATTAGCTTGTGCCTTTCACTGGGTCGGGTAATGCCATTCGAGCTTTCCAAATTCATATTCTTCACTGTATCATTCTTATGTGATAATTGGCTACTGGAATAAACATAAAATTATACTGTTCTTTCGTGTATATGCACGATTATTAAAAGAAAAACGAAACGTGATAACAAGCAGAGTTTAAATGGAAAAAGAGCAAACAGGGTTCAAAAAAAATCTAATTGAATGATATTCTGAAAAAGAAAAGATCATGACGATCGATAAAAGCATTTATAGATCTTGACAAAAGAAAGTTTTGACACAATTCAAGGAATGACAGATTCTGAATGATTTTTACTTTCAAATATTACCTACTAAAGCTTCGTATAGGGATGGAAAGTACAAGGAAACCAACAAAGTTATTGAAGGCAGTTGGAATGAGGTCCTTGAGAAAAATAGCTGTTGAAACAAAATGAGGCAGAATGAAAAATTTAAACAAGATCAAATTTTACATTCTTTCAATCATCGTTAAATTTACTCTACGGTGTGACCATAAAGTATGGGGTAAATTCTTAATTTCTAATATGAAGATATTTTGTAGTCGATTTTTTTTTCGTTTTTGAACCATTCACAAAATATAAAAGGGTTATCAACATGTATTTAAATTTTTTTCCAATCTGGTGAAAAACTTTGCTTTGCTTGATTGATAGCGTAACTATATGACGATATAAGCTTATAATATCCGGGTCAGAAATAAAAGAACATACAGCACTAGAAGTAACATACCCAAACAGACTATAGTTATCCAATATTATTGGATTATTAGACAAAGTCAAGAGAAAAATAATGAACCTGCCGATTGTGCTTGCCGGACCGGTATTCATCTCCAAAAAACGAATAAAAATATACATTCCAATTGAAGAGTTCGCCGAACCGCTTGTGCACAAGGCTTCTTTCTTCTTCTTCTTCTTCTTCTTTTTTATTAACAAAGATGTTTCACGGCCGGTGGTTCACGGAGAATGGAGTTTTTGCCGAAATTTGTTGCGGTTGGAATATTTTTACGCGTTTCTTTGGGTTACTGTCCTGCGTACAGAGCACTCGTCGATGTCGTAACATTTTTTTTACTTTCCTTTCAGTAACCATGGGATGTTTATCGAATTTTTTGCTTTGAAGGTATAAAATTTAGAAACGTTGGTACGTTTTGTTCTGTCGACAAAGCTAGTTGCATTATTAAATGACGGAAAAATGTTCAGTTGTTACCAGCTCACCCAGTATTACTTTCCTCCAACATACATCCAAATCGATAAAGACTCGAGCTATTGAAGATTTCAGTTACGGTTAGGGTAGATTTCTTTAATATTCAAAGATGTTACGTTTAGTCAATCTAATCAAGTCTGCGTTGAAAAACCTTTCGCGCCAAAAAATCGATTTCCACGTGTGAAAACACTGGACGTCTCGTCTATATTCCGAACTGTTCGATCGACAGGTATTCGCTAAGCGATGTCATTGACACCGTAAAAAGCTTATCGAATCAAAATCGGAATTGTTTATGCTTTCGTGCAATTCGTTCGTTGAGAATGGCTGTTGTTTGCTAATATTTCGATTTTGAAAGAAAAACTCTCCGTTTTTGTCGCACTGTTTATGTTTCCTCCAAAATCGTCAGAATTGTAGGTGGCGTGTTCGACTAGGAGGTGTTATACAACAAGGAAGTGGATGGTGTAATATCCTACAATTTTTAAGGGAGGGCGTAATTTTCAACTCAAGCCAAATCGGTTTGGTGCATGGTATCTTAAATGGCTAGAATGCCATGATATGACTTGCTTCATACCTAATTTCGCATTGCATATTTAATTTTAAAATTAAGAATTGGTGTCACTTCCAGCCAAACCGTAGGTCTGAAAAAAAAACTCAAATACGTCAAAGTGAGGCATGTGACGTCTGTATTAGCTGTGTCAAGTTTCACTTTGATATCTCGAAGAACAAAGGGGAAAAAAGGGGGCTAGTGATATCGTTGTCACCTGGTATATTGAAGAATGCTAGATTTTTGTCAGTGTTTCAGAGCTAATATGTGTGCATGGCTTTACCGATCAGATGATCTGTTTTTAATGGGTATGAGTCCAAATTTTTTTTTTTATAATAACTTGCGAACTAAAAAGAGAGAAATTAAATATAGTTTGATATCGCTTTTAAGTTTTACATGCTTCTATAACACATTGAATTAAAAAGTAAAAAATTATTGTTTATATAGGCAAAAATAATGATAAATGAAAAATATTAGTATCAACGTGAAAAAAGCGTGAGGTGCTCGATATACGAAATTACTGATACTAATATTTTTCATTTATTATTATTTTCTGTCTATATAAACAATAATTTTTTACTTTTTAGTTCAATGTGTTATAAAAGCGTGTTTTTTAGTTTTTTAAACAATATTTCATTATATAGTCCGATATTTCATAAAATTGAAAATAGCTTAAAATATTTTTGATTTTATCAATTCAAAATTATTCAAAATTCAATGCTCTATGAGATGTCTGCAATTTCAACCAATCGAATATCGATTTGTTTATGAATTTTTGCAATGACTGCAAATAAAAAATGTGTTCTTCAAACTTTCAAATATGGAAAAAAGCTTTCAAAATGATTTTTTGTTTATTTGATTTGGACGTTAAATTTGGCTCTGAAAAGGATAAAAATATGACCAACTTGAACTGGGTTACGAGACTCGCTAATGACAATTTTATTCGATTTTTCTCCTAAAATAGGCGTCTTTAAATTCAAATTTCACAAATTAGTTCAATTACTGAATATCGAAACACTTTTTTCATTGGGAAAGAAAAAAATTATGTGAAATTTTTGTTGTCGTGTAGATCGTTAAGCTTTCGAGAAAAAAATGTTTCAGATACGTAAATTAATTCGATGATATTTTAATTCTAAATGCTTTACGATACGTCATCAACTTTGCATCCAGCTAGAAATTACAAATTTTTCAACAAAAAAAATTCGTAAATATTAAAAAAAAATATGGTAGAAACTTAAATTAGCAATAGAATGTTTAAATTTAAAATAAAAAAGTGAAATCGAAATAGAAACAACGTTTACCTTTAACATTTTTCGAAATTCAAACAAATAATTTGAAGTGACTATTTAAAAAAAAATATCAATGACAGTTAGCGAAAGTCTCCGTCCAAGTAAATCATTATTCATATATTTTAAAGTAGAACTTAAAAAAAGTTTTTCCCACATGATGTCAATTCTTTGAATGACACTGTGGTCACCGTGCGTCAAGAAAACACCTAAAATACTTCACTGGTGACGGTTTTCAAGAACCGAAACATCACAACATTTAACAATAAAAATTAAATGAAAACTTCGTTGAATTTCAGAGAAAACCCTGTTTAAATCGTTTTGAATCAATTTTTTTTTTGTTCATTTTAGAACAAAGTTGTTGGTAGTTGCAGATAAACAAAACGTCCAATTCAAATTCTGATTTATCTTCAAGACAGTTTCGTAGCAATTTTGTTCTAACTACCCCTATTTCGCAACCCACATGGGACACTCAAATTTGAATCATTCTGTGTGAGGGTACATTTTCAAAGCTTTTCCAAAATCGTGGCCTCGGTGTAAAAATCAGCAAGGCACATATCGGCGACATTGACCTTCAAAATCTTGAAAAACTTACCATTCCGATTCAATCAGTATCCACAAACACCAAGAGCAATGTCATAAGAAAAAACACAAAAATCCCGCCGTAGCCGGCACGCGCGTATTCACCACCGCACAAAAAACTGCCAAACGAAAAAATCGCACCTGATCGAGAAAGGCGTCGCAGAAGGGTAGCGCGGACTGGTCGCAAGGGTAGCGCGAAGAGCAGATAAGAGAAGAAGCACCTGTTGTTGCCCGGTGCGCCACTAACTGAGGTATAACGCGGGCCAGGTGAGCAGCCGACGGGGGTCAGTGACACCGCCGTCGTTCGTAGCGGGACACCGGCACGGTTAGCGGTAAAGCCGGAGACCAGTTAGATTACAGGACTGTGTGTATGATGGGCCGGCAACGTCACTGGGCAACGGTACGGGCTAGCCGCCGAGAAGAAGACGAAGAAGAAGAAGAGATGCTGAGGGTCGCGGCTCTGTCGACTTGACGCTTGGCCTCCGCGGTCAATGCTGAGGCGATTCGACTGTGCAGGGGGGCGGTTTGAGTATCGTCTTTGGTTTCGAAAGTGAAATATTCGTGTCGCGATGTTGCCTACAGAACCTAATGCAAACAATCGGATGATATCTTCATCAGAACTCACTGAAAAATATCCTGACGGATATGTGGTTATTTCTAAAGTTTCGTATCTGGAATTGAGGCTGGGAAGATCGACATTGATATAATTTTTGGGCTGTTGGAGGTGCTTTCTGAAATGCTTTTCTAGGCTAAGACTTTCCCGTTCGATGAAACAAATATTTCGTGAAACGGAAAAATATTGAATTGTCCATCTTCTTACAAACAAATTAAAATATCTGATAAAATTATGGAATTAACTCTTCAAGAAATATACAACGGTTTTGATCAGCAGCAACATGGAACATCTTCAGGAATTTATGTTGGAAGTAATTGTTCAAACTTTACCTACTATCAATTATTATTCCAATAAATGAAATAACTATTTCAATAAAGGTACAACAGGAATCATCAATATAACAAACAAATAATGAAAATATCGAAAACAATACAAGGTGGTATCCACTTAGTAAATTGAAAAATCGAAATGACGCTGATATTTTCGAAAGATATTAAAGAGAGGAAAATTTCAAATTGACGCCCTGAGTACAAAAATCACACTAAATACATAGAAATCAATTTACATACATGTACTCAACACTTTACAAGTAACCGCCTTCCAAAGGGGTGGAGGAGAGGGTGAAAACCATCCTAACAACGATACCTCCCATCGGTGGTTCCGCCTCCTTTTTGCTCTGCAGGAAACCATCGTCTATCTTTTTCTACGTTGGAGTTGTGGAAATGCTGCAGATCAAATCTGGCATATCGTTCCTACGAAAAGGAAAATCCTGTAATGTCTTTTTAGATAAATCAGACAGTTGAAAACGAGTGCTGGAGATTTGATTCAAAACGGCCACTACAAATAGTTTGAATAGTTTGTGGGCGTGAACGATTGATGTACACGTCAAAAATTCTATGAAAACCAATAGATATACCAAGACAGTTTGGACAAGAAAAAGATTGATCAGGTATTCAAGTCCTAGGACTTCAACTTGCTGTCTTTGTTTGAAAAACACGTAACTTTCCTTAGTTTGATGCTCTGTCGTTCATATCTCGTAAGAAATACAAGCCGCAGATAAGATCGCAGTATATATTAGTCTTCATAACATGTAAGTAGTACTTTGAGCCAGTGTGGCTGACCACAGGCATCAACAGAGATTATAACCAGCGGTATATCGCAGGGTTATATCAATAGAATTGCCTCGCCGGCTATAGCCCGAGATCAATGTAATTTCTTTTATAACTATCTTTTCTTTTTACGTCACTTCGAGTATTATTCAACGGTTATATAAAATTATTGGATTCGATTAGGTTACTCAACAGTTTCATTGATTATTTCTGGTTTGATTCCCAGGATAGTGAATGCGATACAGAATATTTGTGAAAAAAAAAATCGTGTCAGAGAGGTCCAGAAAAATGAAAAAAAACTTGGCGGGAAACATATTTTCAAATTTTATTTCCAAACATTAAAAAAAAAATTTAAAAAATTTTTCGGAAAAAATATTTTCACAATTTTTTGTAAATGAAAAAATTTGAAAAAAAATTGTCCGGAAAAATTTTTTCACTTTTTTATTCAACCAATCAAAAAATAAAAATAAATTCGTGTCACTGAAAAATAAAGGAAAATGAAAAAAATGGTGGGAAAAGTATTTTAAACAATCAAATTAATTGAAAAAAAAATTTTGGAGGGAATATATTTTTTTTATTTATAAAAAATCTGAAAAAAAATCTTGTTTTATCACAAAATTATTCGTCATAGGAAAGGCCTGAAAAAATAAAAAAATAAAATTGCGGAAAAAATATTTTCACAATTTCCTTGACTTGACAAGGTCGATTCAAGGTCAAAGTCAAAGTCAAGAACAATGTTTAAGTCTCGTTCCATCCTAAAACTTTTCGTCACAGGTACAAAAAAGAAAAAAAATTGGCAAAAAAATATTTTTCACTTTTTTTTTCAAATTAAAAAGAATAGGTGGTGCGAAAAAAATATAATCGCAACAACAAAACTCCTATATTCAACGGTACCTGATTCAAATATAGCGGCAAGGTAATGAATTGGTACATTTATTCCGTTTTAAAATTGAACAAAATTTTACTGAAATCGGTCAAAACAAAATTAAATTATCTTTGACCACAGGAATTAATAACCTCAGGCAAAAACTTTGCCATCGGTAATTATGGCCCTTATAATTCCCTTGATACATAAATTACTATAAAAAACATGTGGTCCTGATGGTATCCTACAAGATTGGTTAAATTACAGGTGAAAAACCATTACTAATACTAATTTTCAGTTTTATCATGAGAATCGAAACGTTTTCTACTATTTGGAAAATATTCCAAATCGGTCCAATATGGGGATATTGGATATGGTCAATATTGAAGATATTCTTATTTACAGGCCTAGCACAAATCTGTTTCGAATTTTTTCAAAATTATTCTGTTTGGTTGAATCTATTCACATTTTTTGACTGTTTATCAGGATTCCAACAAGGTTTTCTGCTAGAAAAGTTCCGCCAATTCCATTTAACTCTCCCTTACTCTTACTTTGCCCAAATCTGAATAAAGGTTTGGTATATTAAGCTGCAATAGAATACTATTTCGAACACTTTGAGAAATATTACTTGTGGATGATTGAAGACTTAGGAACATCTCAGAATAATGTGCATAGAAGTAAAAAACTACCCCTCTGAAAGTGATGAATCATGAATCCATTAAAAAGGTATGATTAAAGAAGACTTCATTCAAATGAGTATCTTCATCCGAAATTTCAGTGACTCGACAAAAAAAAGAAGTCTTCTTCTTCGTTTGCCCTGTATAAAACAGCAATTTCATAACATCGCATCGAGTCGTTTCATTATCATGCAGTGGTTATCGGCGAAGAAGACTTGAACTTGAGTTCGTCCATAAATTTACGGTTGTACAGTTATTTGACACGATTCCGAACTGAAATTTACATTGGCGCGTTTTTGAAATTTAATTTCGGTACAAGCGTTTCATCAATTTCCGGGTTTTATTGCCTGGGAACGAACATCGAACTGCAAAATGCACTCGGGACGGAGATTGTTGAAAAATTCGCGAGCTGTTATTATTTATTGGCCGCGATGTACCGGATGATGGTGCTCGAACTGTGAATGAGAAAAAATTTTATGAACTAGTAACGAAAGTCGTTGCTGATTCGTTGCAAATTTCAACTGAGAAGGTATGCATCAGTGAGCATGAAAGGGTTGGAGTGGATGTTATAAGGCCAGGTTTCAGGCCCTCATCACCCCTTGGTAACACCAAGCCAAGCAGAAGTAGATCACTGCTGCAAAGGGTTTGGTTTCCACAGTCACTCCCAAAACAGTACTCATTCTTGATATTGTGAGTTCTGTGGAATCTACCAGCAATAGAATGAATCCTATCCAAACAGAAGAATACAGATGGAAAGTAAGAGAAGCACTGGAAGATGAGAAGAAGAGAACCCCCCGACATAACATCAGTCTTGCGGAACAGAAGGCTTTGAAGAAATACAAATCATACATCCCAGACAAACAACGCACACAGCTAACACCAGCAAACATCCTCACCTATACGGCCTTCCAAAAATGCACAACCAGTTTCAAACACTCGCTCACCTTCAATTTGGAGGATGTTAGAAGACAAGCCACTAACTCCAAACCTATCGAGGAAAAACAACCGCGACTAGTGATTCACCTACCGTACATCAAAGGAATCTCCGAAAAGGTTACAAGGATTGGGAACAAGGTGACTTTGACCTTAACCTTTTCCTTTCACCTTCAGGCTCACTATCTGAACTCTCTTTAATGGACCTGTAGTGTCTCTTCTGTACGCTGTCTTCTTTCTTCCTCATTTCGAAGTTCTCCTTGGATCCTGAACTGAATCTCGAATGTCCTTAACATCTTTGTAAAGGGACCTGGACCGACGACCCTTGAAAGATCTGCTGGACGCTCTCAACTGAGACTCTGTGATTTTGAATGGGTCAGAGATGGGTATGACAGGGCGTGAAGTATTTGATGATACAAATAGGCCCTCAACCGGTACTGATCCTTTCACTTTGGCTGACATCTCCGATGTTCCTCATTTCGGAATCTTTATCCAAAGATTTCGATCTGTTTCTTGATACGACATCCCCACTTCTTGATTTTTCCCTACTCGATTTCTTCTCTATACTCCTTGATTTCCTAGCTCTACTCTTCGACTGAATATCTCTGCTTTTGGATTTCCTTGTCCGACTCCTCTATTTTCCGTCTTCAATTCTGGACTTTCGTTCAACACTTCTTTATCTGGATCTAGATTTATGGTCTCTGCTTCTAGACTTGATCCTGGATGGCAATCCTAGTAGATCTCCAAAAGTTCTAGTTACTGTGGACCTCAAGGCGCTCCAGAGCCTTAGAACTTTCTGTTATTCATAGGACTTGCTGTATAATGTACCTGGCCACCATACGATGGCTCCGTACGTTATAATCAGACGAATAATTGCCGCGGAAGGACCTTGGATTCTAGAATCAACAAAATCAAATTTGCCTTGTCTGGATCGGCTCCTAATCTCTCAGCGGAACACAAATGGTCCATTTTACTTAGAGCTTCGGGAATGGACAAAGTCGTATGTGAATATTTGCGAGCACATATCTGTCTTATTCAGTTCAGGAAATCGTCCATCGACTATCAGGCACCTCGAGGAGTGCCGGAAACATGCCACCGTCATCTTGTGACTTGGATCTCCTCGTTTGGCTGGTTCTTGTCGTGTAAATCATCATGAAACTGTTTATAGCGGAGAATCGATGATATTTCAGAAGAGCATCAGCTAAAATCTTGTGTTATCCGGGTCAACACGTCTTCCGATTCCCGCCTTCACTGACAATTGCCATTGTAACAACCATCGACTCCGCGTGGACATGTGGTTAATTGACCATCTTTACGATGACTTTGGAGGGCATTACGGCGTTAATGACAGCCGTGCTGCGGCAATTAGCTGTTGCGAACAACGGTTCGACGGATAATTCTATTTACCAAACCGTGATAGACCTGCCATTATAACTGCATGAGAATACTTTGAGCGTCTGCCTGCCTATCTTCAATTTATTCCATTAGCGGAATGGAGGAGAAAATACGGTCGGTGCGATAAATGCGAGGTGTGAGAAACGATTTTTCTTTGTTTCTCGACGTAACGGTCGAATTGATTGGAATTCACAACGCGGATTATGTTATTATCGAACAATAACTCACTCAAATTCGGTGTAGCTAAGCCATTGCTGGTATAATTGAAATAATATCAAGTAGTATCGAGCGTGTGTATGGATTTTTTGGAGAATTTATAGCTATTGTTTGGAATCGCGAAGGACTAATCAAGTAGCTTTATCAGGAACAAAGAGGAATTTTATTCCAAATATTCTGCTTCAATTTCTTTCATGATATCTCTAGTAATTTGGATATATTGAAATAAATATTGCAAATACTTTCCATATTATCCTTTTTTTTTGATAAGTTTGGAAAAACTACTACTTGATGGGATTCTTTGTTCTATTTAGATCGCCTCTGCAACAGAAGAAAACTCGTTGATCCAGCAAAATTTTATTTGACATAATTGGGACTGTTTTCCATTGTTCCTGTCATAAACATTCTTATAATGTTTTTTGATCTTCCTAAGATAATTAAGAAGTTCTCTACTGTTAATGCATCATGGCCTTCTTGATTTGAAAACAATGATGAAATTTACTTACGCGTACTTGAATATCTGTAAATTAAAAGCATACGATGATGATTATATACATTTGAAAAGAGAAATTATAGTATTGATACATTGTATGTATAGTCATATGTAGTAAAGAATATTGTCAATAATTCATTTACTTCACCCACTAAACCTACTAAAAAAATATTTTGTTTCCGACTCATCCGGTATTCAGGCAAAATTTCAGTACCAATACTGTCCTGTTAAAGTAATGGATGATATTACCTTTAAATTAGAGTCATATGGTTACTCGTCAAACTACAATGCATGGGTTTGAATGGTATCGTTGATTTATAGAAATGACAATGATTCAATTGCAGAATGACTTCTTATAGAGTTTCCCAAGGTGGTGTTGTCGGTCCACGTTCAGTCTGAATACTGATCTGCCCAGTGTAATAAAAATGTCTGAACTTCACTATGTGATTCAGTTATATCGCGTGTGTGTGCATTTATCGTATTATACTATTGATGGGATGAATCCATCTAAAACTGGACTGAAAATTAATCCTATGCTCTCTATATAGGACCAGAACTCCTCAAAATTATAATAAACAATTTATCCATCAATTACGTCTCTAGTGCTGGAATGATATAATGCTACCTCCTTGTATAGTTAGTAGTACAATTGATCAATCTATCAATCAAATATACTTTATTGTCCAAGAAATAGTTCTTATTGACAAAGTAAAAGTTAGTTGTATAAAGTCATAAAACGGTTTCCATATCATTCAAATACAGTGAAAAGGAAATAGGACCCAGAAC
Organism: Chrysolina americana; assembly: GCA_958502065.1. Taxonomy (NCBI): domain Eukaryota; kingdom Metazoa; phylum Arthropoda; class Insecta; order Coleoptera; family Chrysomelidae; genus Chrysolina; species Chrysolina americana. The sequence goes on along the minus strand of OY293421.1, from coordinate 52,430,264 downwards.
CGAGCTTTATGGTACACCAGTTCTATTATACTCAATGTGCGATGGATTTCCTTGAAGTTTCACTATCTGTTTTCTGCCTGTTATGTAACTTTGAATCCAGCTTTACGATGATCTCCATAAGCCATAGCACTGAAGTTTATAAACAACAGTGTTTCATGATTACTGCTCCAACAGCTTTGTTATCATTTTAATCAACATATACATCTTCCGAAAAAGAGAAAATTGCATTGCTCATGTTCTTGAAGCTCTGGAATCCATATAGGGATTCGCATAGTATGTTATGAGTACTTAAAAAGTTCAGTATTCTCTTTTTAACAAGCTTTTCAATCATTTTTGAGATTGTTGAAAGTTATGGTATAGCCGGATCATTCATTTCACCACCTTGACGAAGCGGAATGACAATTGCCAATTTCAGACATGAAGGAAATCTGCCATAATGAAAAAATGTTTTATTGATGGCCTCTACAAGAACATTTAAAGCGTATTCTGGAAAATTCTCCAAGATTCTTATTGATATTTATACAGTTTCGTCAGCTGGATATCCCCATATCTATGAAGTTACTCTAATGGCATTACAACCAGATAAAAACTTATAACAGAGATTAGTGAGAACTTGTTGGTCAAGCTTGATTCACACGCAATTGTGTGTATCCTATAATTTGGATTCGTTTTCGTAAAAGTGTCATGCCAAAAAATGTTAGTATCATCTACAAATAGCATAAACCTAGCTGATATATGTTGAACGTTTTGTGACATGTTAGACATTCTAAGAAAGGGTATCGGTGGGAACATAACGCGACTTTCCATTGCATTGCCTCCGGAGTCAAAAAGCAATTTTTCTGTAGGTCCCATCAGTGTGAATAGTTTTTCAGTTTATGGTATCTTTTCTAACTGTTTGGTGTTCTTTAAAACGCGTGTCCATTGCTTATCATGTGTGACCACTATACAACCCCCACCATAGTTACAATATTTATGAAAAATTCAATTGTGCAGTTTCAGAACCACCTATATTTGCTTTCTCACCTACAATCGTGAAAGAAAACGTTTTTTCGGCGTAGGCACCGCTCCCACGGCCCTCTTCCCCCCGCGCCTGCTGCTTCGACCGATTCTCGATGGTCGCCGCATGAATAGCGGAACGCTATGAAACCAACGAGTTTTTCTCGTTATTGCATCTTCATTAAAACGTTAACAGACATTCTCGAGTCATTGCACCGACGAGTTTCAAATCGCCGCCGCCAATGCCGGGGACGAACACGCCTTTTCTCTTCTCCCACATTTTACATTCATGAATATCATTCATCATCTCCCGAAGATGTGACCGCTACACGTGGAACGGCTGTTTGGGGAGAGGCACCCAGAGAGACAAACGTGAAAATCCACTTATTCATTACGAATAGTTTTAGTCTATGCGACTGACTTTCCCAGCCTACTGATTTGAAGTAAGCAGTAGTACTTCTACAGGCGGGATGCCTCAGGGAACCCTTACCGAGGGAGTGAGCCACAAAGCTTTGCCATTGGTTGGAAGAACGGTTCCTGGGAATGAGATGTTCCATGACGAAGAAGGGGTGTGAAGGCTGAGCTCGATGGATCAGTCTCGATGTAACATCTAACGGTGTAAACGGTTAATCATATTTCAGAAGTACACAGACAGACAGACAGATTGACAACTTTCCAAAGAAGTAACATTAATTCTGGGCAGGATCTTGAAGTTTCAGTGTGTGTGTTCGAAGGCTGCACTCCATAAATGGAAACAGTATTTACGAACTGGTCGAGTCCCAGTCAACACACGGACGTTCGGTGGATATCCAATGGGCATTCATTTTGGATATTGGCGATATTCAGTAATATCCGGTGGATATTTTATGGACGTTTGGTGGATGTTCCGCGTGGACGAAGATGGACTTCTATAAGATATCGTTCAAGGGTATCCATGAGATGTTGTTCAAAGACATCTACAAGATATTCACAAGGATGTTCATGAGACATTGTTCACAAATATCCACATGATATGTTTTAGGGATACCAATAAGATCGTCATTGAGGAATAAGGGAAACTGTTTAAATATATTGTTATTTGGCATCTGTAAAATATCTTCTAATGGATATTCATTTCGAATCCATAAATGAACATCTTATGGAGTTCATATAAAGTCCAGACAGATTACGGTCCAGAAAAAAAATACAATTGGTATTCGTTGAAGAGAGAAAAATCATCGATACTAAAAATTCAGCTCGACATACACATTCATTTATATTTTCTTAGACTTCACCGTAATCCGTAAAATATTTTCTGAAGAAACCGATTACCTATTTTCAAAAAGATCTAATTTACGTTCTATTAAAGAAAACATCGATATTAAAAATTCAGCTTGATATTTATTTTCGTTTAGGCTTGCCTCGGATATTTTATGTTCATCTGTAGAATATTCAGAAATAATACCACGAGTGATTTAATTTTCGCGATAAGTCTGTCGATTTATTTCTGAACGAAACTGAATTGCTTCGTGAAAACACCACGAGTCCGCAGGACGAATGGTGTTTTCTCAAAACAATTCAGTTGAGTTCAGAAATAAAAGACAGACGTATGAGATGAATTCAATCACGAGTTGAATTTTATTAGACTATTTCACTAATAAAGTTTCTTCATTAATATAAATACGAACAATGTATAGTCCTAATCAAATTATTAAAATCGTCAATATTATAATGTTTCGTTTCATAATTTCATTTGAATTTGCACCGAAGCGACTCATTTTGACACAATCAGGTTCAATTAATATTGATAGAACTGCCAAACTCTGTGTTGCCATGGTTACGTCGTTGAAAATACCGAAGCTGAATCAGAATTGAAAGACAGCTGGTGTTATCGCGATAACACGAGTTGTCGTTGGTTTGCGATTGGTCAGATCATGTGAGAATTTTAAGATAAGTGAAATAGTTTCTGGAAGATATCTGTTTCGAATCCATCGACCATCGATAAATATCTTATGGATGTCCATCTCAAGTCCAAAAAAAAACAATGATACGAGCTATATGGTATTTGTTGAAAGAAGAAATTTTCATACGACAATGGAAGGTGAATAAATATCGGTTGAACACTCATTGTGTTATATTCACATGAATTTATAAATGCTTTGGATATTTCATGGCCATCCACGAAATATGTTCCGAAATATATCCATTACACATCCTCGATGAACATCTTATAGATGTCCGTTTCCAATCCAGGGATATTCCGACCAGAATTGGATATCCATAGAATATTATGTGTTATCTGGGATCTCTACCTCATATATCAAAATCAGTTGAATTAAATAAGTGATATAGCCCTTAACACGGAGGCCTTTTTGGCGATGAATTTTCCCATAAAATGATTGGTAATACCGTATATCAAAGTGTGATATGGATACCACTCAAGTTCATTGGAAATTATGAGATCGACCATTCTAGAGAAAAGACATTCTTGAGTTTTGTTCGCATTGAATTCTATCAACTCATTTGATCTCCATTCTAGAATTTCCGTATTCAAATCGTTCACGTTACTTACTCTCCAGTTCTTTCTGGTTTCACGGGCTGATGTTTTAAAAGTACTGTCATCCGCAAAGTTGTGAAATAGGGGTAACTCTCAACAAATCATCGTGAAGAATCAACACTCTCTACTAGAGTCTAGTCGCGAGCTATCCTGTTCCTTAGACAGCTTATCTGCTACGTCTAAGACAAACCGTGGAAGGTGCTAGAATAGATCCCTGCAGAATACCATCAGCTTTTCTAAGGAAACTGTCGAAAGAAATTCCATCAACCACCATGGTATAAGCAAGCAGATTACCAGTTCATCTTTGATTCCTGAACTTCGACATATGTCATGAGGTCAATACAATTTTAAGTTTATGAGAGAGAGGTTGAATAGCTAGCAAGAACTATTTTCAATTCGAAGGCACATTTCATGAGAGCGATTGATGGAATTCCATGAGATCCACTAGCTTTGATGTGTTTGATACGTTGATACCCAGCAAAATGCATCTGATTATTGGTTCATTGGCGAAAGGTAATCTCAGGCATATAACTGTCAATGGAGGTGATATTCTGGGGCTGTTTTCCCCAATGATTACAGGGTAGCACTTGCGGCAAATATGCTGGCAAAAATATTAGCTTTTTCCTGGACATCCGTGGCTAGTTTTCCATCTCCCTTGGTTGGAGGAGGAAGTGAAATTTCTTCAGGTTCAGGATTGGCATACTGGTTTTAGACATGGGGGATGAGTGTGGTTAGCTCGATCGACCGTTCTAGACCATATCTATGTGTTAGCAAAAGCTTTAGCTCGACTACTCAACTCGTCTTTCATCATCATCATTTCATAGGCTCTGGATGCTTTTGCTAGATGAAGGTCTAATAAATCATAGTGAGCATTTATCTGTTTCTTTCCAAACGGGTGACAATTTGCTGAACAAATATGATCAATATCGTATATTCCTCATCATGGAGTAGATTAAAATGATTGAATGACTTATCCAATTATACTAGAATGGTCTGTCTCGAAAAAAAAACTACCACTGATATAAGATACTTATGTATTCACCCACCGGTTCTGACTAGTAGCGTCCTCTCTTAAACAATAGCGAAACTATATACTGAACGAAGTTAGTTGCCTTTGGTCTCAAAGTTAATTTTTCAGTAAAGTTTACTACAATATAGACGAATAGTTTCTTTACAACGCCGTAAGAGGGGACTTGCTAAACTTATCTGGTCCTTAGGCCAATATCAACTCTACCGAATTTCAGTTAGTTTCAACGATGTTCTTTGAACATTGTCTTTTCCAGAAAGTGAAGAAATGAATGCAAATGCAGATACAGAGGCTGTCGTGGGCTATGAAATCTACCCCAACAGCAAAGAATGGAAGATCTAGTGAATCTATAATCTTCAGCGTTTTTGTTATCACTAAAAAAATTACTGATGCTACGAACAAGAGAAGGAATCCTAGAGATAACTTATATGTTCAGTTTCATGTATGGAACAGTGTATAGAAGAAAACACATCTACATTCTATCTGACAGCCAGAGCGCAATAAAACTCTGAAATCAGTCAAGCAATTCAAGTCGAAGCAGGTTTGGGAATGCCTTCAGAGCCTCAATGAAATGGCAAAATACAACAAGTCAACCTTGTGGGCTACCTCCCAAGGGACAGTGTCTCATTAGTATGTAATTTTTATTTGTGGTCCCTTGTTGCACTATCTTATGGGTTAATTTTTGTCGGTGGGTTTTGCCAATTCATAGTTTTCGACTTTTACATGAGTGATTGTTAGCAGAATGATCCATTTTGAGAAACGCTACACAACATCTCGTATTGTCGTCAAGAAGTCTGAAAGCTGAGTAACATTTTGAGGATTTTGGGGGTTAAATTACACTGATTCCAACTTGATGAAACCCAGTCCAAGACTAAGAATGAGGATGGTACTGAGATATGTAGGGAGAGGCAGGTCATTGGTTTAAACCTCAGCACAGAAGCCTCTACATTCTGAGGAGGGGTCTTAAAAACCAACTCATGGACATCTTCGATAGTCAAGCCGCCATAGAGGCCCTGTGATCATGCAGGTTTTCTTCCAAATTGCTCTGGGAGCTACACAATGATCGACGACCTATAAGAGCACAAGAAGAGGGTTGTACTAGTCTGGTTATCAGGTCTGCAGGGGCATCCTGGAGGCTGAAAAATCAGATGCCCTAGTAACAACGGGGGTGGCAACAACTCTCGTTGGACCACGCACAATCAGCCTGTGGAATCGACCCCATCTGGGGACATTTGGCATTGAAACAAATTGATAAAAGTAATCACTAATCTGCCTGAGAGAGCTGAAGTACCTGTATTCTGGCCTATGGCCAGCTCCGACGAAAAAGAATGTAATAATAATAGTAAAATCCTCCTGTACGCTTCAGTGTCAGCTTAAAAGAGAGAACACCGAATTAGTTTTGGGGTTCTTACTTTTAAAGCTTGAGTGACCGACAGACACTTGATACTTTGTTGTCCTGCTTCTCAATATTCGATTATATACGTCAGTTCTTAGACCAGAAAAGGTCAGATTGTCAGATATCGAATGAGCATCTACCACCCCTCCACTTTGACATTCTTTGGCATTGCGCAACCAAAACTGGGTTAGCTCTGCATCAATTCAGAAGGGCCATCAAAACCGACGAAAAATTCATGGATACGTTTGCTGCTTCTTAGGAGAATGGAGACAACTTGCGTAGTTTCAGTAATATGGCAAAAATATGGAGATTTAAAGTTTGAATTAAAAGTAACTTATCGAATCGACTTTTCATTAGCCAGTTATGTATGGTAGTGGACTGTCTACATCTACAACCACCAGTGAGTGCAGTTGGGCGACCCATATCACAGCTTACTTTCACGCGTTGTTGGCGGTGTTGCCGCGTGCCAAACGTTTTCAGAAGAAACAATATATTCGATCAAATAATAGTTTTCGTCTTTTTCGAATTCTTCTGATGACATTACAGAACTTGATAATTCTTAACATGGAAGTCAACGTAAAATAATAGATTTATAATATTTAAAAATAAGGATTTGGAATTTATATTCCTCTGTGGTTTTCCTTATTCCATTTTTTATTAATTGAACCAGATATAATTCGATGATGATGTGTCCTTCAAGGCTTGAGCGTTTTTCTACTGCAAATAAACTCAAAAATGCCACCGAAACCTTCAAAAAAGTATTAATTCTGAAATATTACTTATAATCGGATAATAGTAACAGTTTAACAAACATTTGTTTCATGAGAAGACTTGAAATTCATGGAATTTTATTATTCTGAATTCATTGGCGTTCGCAGAATTGTTCTATGTTTACCCGTTTACGAGTTGAAAAGTTTTTGTTGACGTTTTATTAATTTTTTATGCCATTTCTTGTGTCTGAGTAAATACAAATCATATATTTTCCGAATCAGCATAAAATTTTGCGTATGTAGTGCGAATTTCAAGTGGGTCCGATTATTTTGTATTTTTCATGATTTTTAGGGGTCTAACCCTTTGGACTTTTGCCCTTTTTTCGAGTAATTTATATTTTATTCCTATCGACTTGAAATTCACAGAGAATACTAATTTGACCATTCTGAATCGACTGGCGTTCGCAGAATTACTCTATCTTCAACCGTTTGCGAGTTGAAAAATTAATCTGGAGTTGAGAAAAGAATTGTTGATGTTTTATTCCTTTTTTTATGCTAAACCTCATATCTGACGATATATAAATCATATATTTTCGAAATCAGCATGAAATTTTGCGTATACAGGCCGTTTCTTTTATCATGTGGTAACATGCTCTATTCTAAATCGTACTAGATACAAAGACGATTAAATGGGAAAAAGGTAACTATTGTGGGGAGCAGTAAATTGGTCATAGAAAATTTACGGGGATTCTCGCCCTTCCCAACTTATACAGGGAAAACTGAAAATGCTGTTTTCGGTTTTTACGAATAGAATTGTTATTTCAGAAAATATAAAAAAATTAAAAAGGAAAGTTTTATTGTATTTAAAATGTACTAGAACTACGTAACGATAAATTTGTAATCAAACATTTCGTGTCAACACCGCCATCATCAACTATTTTTTTCAAATACGGACCTGTCTATTTCATCACAAATATTGACAGAGCGATAAAATCACAATTCAGTGCTATATCACACTCGACACTTTTTTCACGTTTCATATAAAATAACTAGCATCATCAGTGACAACAGCATTTTTAGTTTTTCCTGTATGAGTCGGGAAGGGCGAGGGTCCCCGTAGATTTTCTCTAACCAATGTACTGCTCACCACAATAGTTACATTTTTCCCATTTAATCGTCTTTGTATCTATTACGGATTAGAATATAGCAATGTTACCACATGATAAAAGAAACGGACTGTATATGCGAATTTCAAGTGAGTCTAATGATTTTGTATTTTTCATGATTTTAAGAACTTTTGCCCTTTTTTCAAGTAATTGATTTTGAATGCCGCTCGACTTGAAATTCACAGAGTATAATAATTTGAAAAAACCATAAGTGAACTGCAGAACAATCTAAAGAACTTAAATAAAAAATCTGAAAATAAAAAAAATAATTATCTTAGCAGCATACAAACCCAGACAGAGGAAAAACACACTGAACAAAAAAAGCTAATCACCCAAGAGATATATAATTCTGATATTTCTACTTAAACGGATGAATATGACAATACAGGGATGCCAAATGATACAAACATCCCTGAGGATCGACCAAATGACAAAAGTCCGGAAACGAATGCACATAAACAAAAAAACAAAAGAAATCGAATGAAACAATTATTATCAAACAAAAAGAAAGAATATAAAGAAGAAATGCAAATGATTCTGAGGAATAATATAAAAAACGGAATAAACAGGAAAATGACTTATCAATGGAAACTGTACAAATTGCTTCGGAGGAAAATAAAAAAGCGGTTACATACCTTGATGAAAATTCATTAAATTACTCAATCGGCAGCTCTATAAACCTAGATACGGAAAAAGTAAACCAGATATCACTAATGGATGAACTAAAAAATGCAAGTATTTTCGATAATACTGACAGTGATATAATTAAAAAGACAATGAACACACCTAATCTTGAGATTGCCAATCAATCAGAGGTACATAATCCATCCCCAACACTGAGAGAGAAACCAAACCCAGGCCTTCCAATGAGAAAAATCCACATATATGGAGACCGATATGCTTCCGGCTTTTCTAAGGTTCTACTAAAATTGATATCAACCATAAATGTTATGTATATGAAACAATTGTACACAATGCTGAGATCTCTGATCTAATAAAATATGTATTTGCTGAAACTATAGATTATAGTAGGGATGATTTAATAGTGATAATGTTTAATACTAAAAATGTAAGTAACCGGCACTCACTATACCAACTTTTGAGCAATACATTAGGACTTAGCAATTTGACTAACCTTATAATAATGACAGAGTGTCATTCTATGGCTGACAAAAATATCAATAGGATTATTTACAATAGAATCAAACTCTTTAAACAAAATAACAAAAATTGCTCTGTGGCACTCTTAACTGGCCAAGAACAAAAAGGTAGCAAATTCGAAATGACTGAAAAAGTAAAGAGAACTCTTTCATTTATCTCAAATCGAGCACATAACTTTACTATGAAAATTATAACAAAAATCAAAATCCCCTCTAACGAATCACTGCAGTTTTCAATCAATCAAGATGCGATTTACGTACGAAAAGTTCTACACAAAAGTTTGTATCAAATGCACATACCATATCCTTTTTAACATTGAACATTCAATCAATACGCAACAAAGTAGATAAACTACTAGTTTTTATTGAACTTCAGCAATTGCCAAACTTCGTTTTGGTAACTGAGCACTGGCTTGAAGAACATGACCCTTGTTACATTCCTAATTATATTATAGCTTCTAAATATTGTAGAACAGAGACAGGGCATGGAGGGACCATGATCTTAATTTCCCGATGTTTGCTGATGATACAACTATAATGTGGCACGGGAATGACATAGATGCACTGAAAAACATTATGTCGACCGATTTAGAAAAAGTAAAAAATTGGTGTGATGCCAGTTTTCTATGTTTTAATGCAAATAAAACTAATATTCTGACTTTGAAATTCAACTATGATAGTTTGTATTTAGCGAACAGAACAATTGTTAATAAGTCAAATTCCAAGTTCTTGGGTATAACTCTAGATGATAAATTGAAATTTAATAATCATATAACATCCTTGAACAAAAAACTAGCTAGCGGTTGTTTCGCGGTCCGAATAATTAGGAAGGAACTTGGGTTTTGATTGCTAAAGCATCTTATTTTGCATTGATTGAGTCTCATTTGCGATATGGCATTCCTTTCTGGGGCTTTTGTAGCCAACAACTGTTTAATTCCGTTTTTGTAATACAAAAAAGAGCAATACGCTATATGTGCGGAGTTAAAAACTCCGATCACTGCAAACCTGTATGTTTGATGAAAAAGAAACATCTAAATATGACAAATTTTAGAACATACGAGACACGACAATATAATAACATACCTTTGCCAATTCCAAAATCTTCTTTAACAAAAAATTCATTGATGTTTGATAGTAAAAAAATGTTAAATCATTTGCCAATTAATTTGAAGCAAATGTCTGACTTTTCTAAATTCCGGAAGGCAGTTAAAGATATATTGTGTACGAAAGCCTACTATTGCCTACAAGAATATTACAGTGACAAATGATATATATAGTAACCAAGTTTTTATTATTTTAATGTGTTGTAATATTATATATTGTGATTTTATAAATTCTTTTATATTTATTGCCTTCTTTTTTAAACCAATATTTATATTTTAGTATTTAACTTCTACTTACTGATCTTGTAACTCTTTTATATGTATTAGTATAGTTTAACGCTTTATCAATAAGTACTTTTTCTTAGACAATAAAGCATATTTTTGATTGATTGATTGACCATTCTGAATCGACTGGCGTTCGCAGAATTACTCTATCTTCAACCGTTTTCGAGTTGAAAGTTCATCTGGAGTTGAGAGAAATTGTTGACGTTTTATTCCTTTTTAGGCTAAACCTTGTATCTGACCATAAACAAATCATATACTTTCGGAATCAGCATGTGCGAATTTCACGAGGATCTGATGATTTTGTATTTTTCATGATTCTATCTATTTTAGTTATCGAATTGAGAAGTTCATCATAAGTTGAGAGGGGTAAATTCCCGCCATTTTTTGTATGACTTGAGTTGAGTTCCGTAATTTCGATTGCAATCAACTTTTTTTAATAAAATAAGAATATTTTCGAAAATTTGAGCTTGAGTTTTACTAAATTTTCCAAAAGATTACCGCTATATATGTAAGACTCCAACCAGCATATCGACAGTTGATATCTGATGACGAAAACCATATTGTCGATAACTCACAATCTCTTTGTCTTCTAGATATTCTATGAAACCATCTGAAATGAAAAAAAATTGATGAATCTGTAGTTGATAGGTAGTTTTTTCCTTTTTTGGAACTCTTTGTATTCCTACAATTTTTTAGGTAGACGGAAATGCCCCAAGTCATAAGAGAGGTTGAATAACTTGCAAATAACTGATGTTAGTTTGGGAGCACATTTTTGGGAATGTTCGGAAAAATCCCGTCAGATCCCGAGATTTGATCGTAAATTTCTAGCTTCAACATTATATGTGTTAAATATTTTTGTTATTTCATAGGTTCCAAGAATCCATCTATCAGTAGTCTACACTCATGTACCACTTTCCCAAATAACCGTCGGTCCTTCCGTACTTATGTGTTTGTCCCTGACCCGCAGTTTTCTCGGACATTTCCTCTGCGAGCCGGCAACACCGCACGGTCCTCTCACGATCAATACGACCAGAAGCGTGGTGCGCTGTGAGCCTTCACGTCGCCGATTGTCATCTGTCCCACATACGGACGGCGCTCCGCGTATTTTACAAATCGCTGATAAGATAACGCGAGCAGGTGTCGACGTCGAGGAAAATTATGAAAAATCGTCCATTCTCGGCCACGAACAGGCTGGGAAGTCGCGAATTGTGATGAAAAACAACGGTGGCCGGTGAAAAAGTGAACTAGTTTTTTGTGTGCGAAATGACAACCTTGGAACTGTACACGAAAGTAAGGTTTTTTCATTTCTTTGGTCGTATCGATTTCGAGATAATTATTCATTGCTGTCGGTGTTTGATTTCGTTGTTGACGTCGAAAAAGTTACCATTATTTGTTTTGATGAAGTGACGTGACTCTCGAAAATTACCCTATTGTCAACTGTTATTGATATTACAGGGATAGTTTTTGATGTATAGATAATATTCATACCTCGATAGTATCCTATTTCAAAAACTTGTAGAGACAACATACCGCTTTTCTGATAAAAAGTGTCATTTTGAAACAGAAGACTACTTAAGCAGCTTCGTTTCTTCTATGTTTAGGTTTTTATTATTGTATTGTTGGCAAAAACCTTGTGCTAATAAAAAAAAACTCGACCAGAACTAGTTTACTGCCGTCCTAAGCAAAAAAGCCGTATCTACAAAAATTTTGAATATGGACATTTTAGTTTCTGTAGTCTTGAAACACTATAATTTAAAAAATTTCCAAAGAAAAAATTACGGAAACTAGTTTTATATAGCCAAAGTTAATTAATCATTTTGCCTTCAGTGCACAAGCTTAAGACTTTTCTTAATTAAGATGGTCGAAACTACAGATTCTCATCTTCAGAGTTTTTGCTTAGGACGGCAGTTTAGAGTTAGCAATATCTCTCTTTAGTTTCCGCAGTTTACGAGACACATTTTTTTCACGAATAATCTGATATTATCAATAGGAAATACTAACTATAGCATCGGATCAGTATTTCAAATGTTCAATGAAGTTTGAAATGAAATAGAGAAATAGAGAAGTCATAAAACAGGACTTTTAAACATGGTAAAAATATATTCTTTAGTTTTTGGATACTACGGGAAAAAATCGTGAAGAAATCCATTATATCTAATTTCAAATCTTACCTAACGGGTTATTATTTTCACGACTACGTACCTACTAGGTAGTCACTTCTCATTCTTCGTGAAGATTCAATTCTTCTGTTTCTATGTGATTTCTGTTGAAACTGTTCAAGAATCCTACATACTGATTCTTTTAGTAAATTTGTTGTTTGTCGAGTTGAAATTGCATAATCCATAGATAAACTAAAAACTTAAAATTGTACGTAAAAATTTACGGAATTTACAGACGTGTTCTCTTGAAAAATGAGACACTCTGTCGATACTTTTTTTAATGATGCCTGTATCGTAATCAACTCTGCCAAATACTTTACACAAACCCAAATACTAGATGGTTCATTTCTGATCATTGTCAAGTAGGATTTGAATATTTGAAACAACTTCCATCACTGCTGCCTCGGTGACTCCAGATTTGCGAAAGCCATAGAGTTCATTATGTAGAAAATTGTTTATTTTTTTCGAGAAAATTGCTCAATCTAGAACTGAATGATAATTTTAGATATTTTGAAACAATTGAAAGTACGGTAGCGCTGGATTTTCATAGATGGGAGACACTTTTGCAATTTCAGTTCTTTCTCTAATCAATCGACAACTTGTATGCTTTTTTGGGTTACGTATTTCAAGTAAATTATTATCAATGAGTCACTAGACAGCACGATCATTTACTTCTGTTCAAACAAGAGTTTTTATCAGCTGTCATATCATAATATCAGCATAGATATCTATGATTCGGCAATCTGTGCTTCAGTACTTCATGCTTTTTTCTGGACAAAAATATTCGGAAAATGCATTAAAATTACTTCAAGTCCTATATTTGGCCTCCTTTTCCGGTAACACCCTTGTATTTTTTTAAGAAGTTACAAATTTGCTTGCTTTGTTGGATCACTACTGAAATTTTGGCGATCTTCTTATCTTAATAGACATTTTTATCACCATTGCTCTTATGAAAAAACAGAAAATCTCCAAAAATCCAGAAAATAGTAATGCATTTTTACTTTTCCTTGGTTCAAGGATGTACTCTAAAAACTCAAGATTTACAAAAAAGCCTTCTTTCGTCTGAAATATTTTGAATTTGCTTAGATCCAACAGGTGGATCAGTGTTGAATTGAAGGATTCGAATTACTTGTAATTATCTCCACTAACATTTTTCCTAAAATTTAATATGAAAATAATACTTGAATCGAATATTTTCTTTCTTTAATGAAAATTAAATCTTGAAAGAAAATCCCAAAATTATCGTTATATCATTGCTTGTACTTTTATACTATAAATTCCTGTGTAAATATTCAGTTAACTGACTGATACGGAAAATGCAACTTGCAATTCAAGGTGCACTGATAAACACTCGTTCTAATGCAATGGTCACGTGGGACTTTAATTATTACTGTAATTCCAAAGTACTTAAATCGCACTCAACAATTTGTCTTTTGACAAATACTTGATTGGACGGTACCACTAAAACATATTAAGCTTCAAGTGGAGATGAAAGAATAGAATGGAAACTCGGTCCTGTTCATCCGGTGTATTTTGTTTTCATCCATGTATATCATCAAAATGTTGAAGTGCTTAAACTTCAGAAAGATGAAAAATTCATTCAGGTAGCAAGGCTCATTACAGTACAAGTTCCCATGACAAAAAGTCGTACTATAAACACCCAATACTGAACCGTTCGCAAAAATAATGCAACGTAGAGTTATTTAAAATTCAGTTGGTCATAAAACTTTTTTTGATTATTTTGTTTTGTTTCGAAATTACCGAACTGAACCCGACTTCATAATTGATTGAAAAATAAATATAAATAAAGTCATTGTCGGGTTGTCAGAGGGGTTAGGCCGATTTTTTTATTTTTTGAAGTGGTCTCAAAAATGGTATTTAAGTTAGCGCGATTGGTAGTGGGTCGGAAAACATTCACTTCGGTCCAATTTACAACTTTTCATGATTGAAAGTCATTGTCGCGTCGTCAGAGGGGTTCGGCCGATTTTTTAATTTTTTGAAGTGGTCTCAAAAATGGTATTTAAGTTAGCGCGATTGGTAGTGGGTCGGAAAACATTCACTTCGGTCCAATTTACAACTTTTCATGATTGAAAGTCATTGTCGCGTCGTCAGAGAGGTTCGGTCGATTTTTTTATATTTTGAAGTTGTCTCAAAAATATGATTTGAGTTGGCGCGATTGGTGGTGGGTCAGAAAACATTCATTTCGGTCCAATTTACAACTTTTCATGATTTAAAGTCATTGTCGGGTCGTCAGAGGGGTTCGGCCGATTTTTTAATTTTTTGAAGTGGTCTCAAAAATGGTATTTAAGTTAGCGCGATTGGTAGTGGGTCGGAAAACATTCACTTCGGTCCAATTTACAACTTTTCATGATTGAAAGTCATTGTCGCGTCGTCAGAGAGGTTCGGTCGATTTTTTTATATTTTGAAGTTGTCTCAAAAATAGGATTTGAGTTGGCGCGATTGGTGGTGGGTCAAAAAACATTCATTTCGGTCCAATTTACAACTTTTCATCATTTAAAGTCATTGTCGGGTCGTCAGAGGGGTTCGGCCGATTTTTTTATTTTTTGAAGTGGTCTCAAAAATGGTATTTAAGTTAGCGCGATTGGTAGTGGGTCGGAAAACATTCACTTCGGTCCAATTTACAACTTTTCATGATTGAAAGTCATTGTCGCGTCGTCAGAGGGGTTCGGCCGATTTTTTTATATTTTGAAGTTGTCTCAAAAATAGGATTTAAGTTGGCGCGATTGGTGGTGGGTCAGAAAACATTCATTTCGGTCCAATTTACAACTTTTCATGATTTAAAGTCATTGTCGGGTCGTCAGAGGAGTTCGACCGATTTTTTTATTTTTTGAAGTGGTCTCAAAAATGGTATTTAAGTTAGCGCGATTGGTAGTGGGTCGGAAAACATTCACTTCGGTCCAATTTACAACTTTTCATGATTGAAAGTCATTGTCGCGTCGTCAGAGGAGTTCGGCCGATTTTTTTATATTTTGAAGTTGTCTCAAAAATAGGATTTGAGTTGGCGCGATTGGTAGTGGGTCAGAAAACATTCATTTCGGTCCAATTTACAACTTTTCATGATTTAAAGTCATTGTCGGGTCGTCAGAGGGGTTCGGCCGATTTTTTTATTTTTTGAAGTGGTCTCAAAAATGGTATTTAAGTTAGCGCGATTGGTAGTGGGTCGGAAAACATTCACTTCGGTCCAATTTACAACTTTTCATGATTGAAAGTCATTGTCGCGTCGTCAGAGGGGTTCGGCCGATTTTTTTATATTTTGAAGTTGTCTCAAAAATAGGATTTGAGTTGGCGCGATTGGTGGTGGGTCAGAAAACATTCATTTCGGTCCAATTTACAACTTTTCATGATTGAAAGTCATTGTCGGGTCGTCAGAGGGGTTCGGCCGATTTTTTTATTTTTTTAAATGGTCTCAAAAATGGTATTTGAGTTGTCGCGATTGGTAGTGGGTCGGAAAACATTCATTTCAGCAGATATTGTTTTTATTTATCGAGAGAATAAAAACTGATTTCCCAACTTCATGCCGAAAACGAATCGATAGAATTATTAATTTTATTATGACTGTCATTATTGATGTCATATCAGACAAGTAAACTATCAGATAACACACTAGTGTGTTATAATTCATAACTCACTGAATGAATTTTATTTGCCATGAAAAAAAAATTGGAGACTTTATTTCAAATACATGCCGTGTAGGTTTCATATGAAGAATGCATTTTTGTCATTGATGCTTGTTAGTTATAATCGACAATTTCTTCTAGCCTCAGCCCTAGTGGAATGTCGTTGGATCAGTAAAGTTGTTAGCCGAGTAGATTCGTTTGGCATTTTCTGTGAACCGCGCTGAACCTGCAATCGGTTCAGGTCTTTCGAAATCTAGTTTTTGCTCTCCGTGACTAGGTACGTTTTTGAGCTCGTTAACCTTTGCCGGAGCAGGATTGATACGGTCCGCGGAACCGGTCGCGGGACTCGTCGGTACAATGCTGTGCTGTGAGAAAATGTTATTTGCTACCCAGCGGTGTCTCCCATGGATCTGCGACGTGCCGTTTAAAGTTTTAAAGAACGAGTCTGAGGAATGCTGAAAGGAAACGGATTCGCCAGTGGGAGGATTTGATGCCGATTGGAGTTTTGTCGGTGGGGCATGTTCCAAATTGTTTTTTTTTTCAAATTGGAGTTTCAATAATAAGTTCTTAAACTTCTAAAACGAGAAAAACCACTTGTCCATTGAAAAGTAACAAATAAATTGTGAGCTAAGGAATTTTTATTATTATTATCGATCGGCTAGGCTGGCCATCGGTTTAAATACAAAAGTATATCACCGACTTCGAATATTCGAGATATTCTTATAATTTTATTCCCTTGATACATAAATAATTGTTTCTGATGATGGGAAATAAATTATCCGATCGTGATGAAATCAATGGTTTTGCAAATAGGTATTCAAGAAAAAATCGGGAGCATTCTAATTTATGGCGATGATCTTCTTGAATTGATATATCCTTCTAAGTCCATTAATGATCGTTAAGATATTATTTGTTTTCTGTGGAGAAATAAAAAAAAAATTCCTACTGCATAGGATTATTATTGCCCTGTATAGCCGTTATAGGTGTAATTATGGAAAAAGTTGAACGTTTGTATTACGAGTGAGAAATTTAAACATTGTACCTATCTGGGCAAGATAGTGATTAATTTTTATTGAAAGTATTACACAACGCTCTCAACGCATAGACTAAACAGTCTTCGTTCCCAGGCTTGGCGAGTTTATTCGAATACGGAGATTAGAGAATCAACGGTATTCGCATTTCAGGTTATATTTTCCCATAGTTTGCCAGAACCATGACTAGCAAATACTGTGCACATTCATAGTATGGAAACATGTGAATATCTTTGGAAAGGCATGAAAAAAAAATTCTATTTGAAACTACGAACCTAGTTTTTGTTTGTTTGCATTTTCTGAGATATAATAGAAAAATTTTCATTTTCAAACGAATGGTATATTTCCTGACTATCTGCTAGAGTTTTTTGTTGTCGATTTATTGATATCATGTCGTCGTCCCGATATTTACTTTCCACTTCTACCTTGTATACTTGGAAGCAGTCCATTTCCCTTTTCAGATTGTATCAACTCGTGCTAAATGATAGACGCCCACACAGCCTTGAATCAGGATCCATATTCGCGTTTAGTATCATATCTACTTAATTAAAATCTGACGAAGAAGTGGGTGTTTTTGGAATTATCTTTTGGTGGTAAATTTCCAACTGCAATAATCTCATGGAATTGAAAAACGAGAGAGATAGTTCGTACTTATATGGTATTAATTCTTTATATTCAAATATCTTATTTATGAGGAAGTGATATTGCGGTGGTCTACTTTTTGTAATGGATTTTTTCCAAACAATGGAGATTGTTTCGTGCCTTTACTCACCACAAATGAAAAAGAGTTCGCTCAAATACATGCCAGGCGTAATATAGATAAGTCTACTTTCACTTGTTAATTCCCAGCTTATTATCTCGCTAAATTAATATGCAAAACACTCAGGAAGGATTATTTGTAATATCAATAATTTGAGTTAAGACTCAAGCGACGTAATGTAGTGAGCACGAAAAAAAAAGCAATGTGATTAACTAGCTTTAAGAAAAGAGTGTCTAATTCGAAAGTTGCGAATGGGAATATTCAAAAATAAATAAAAAAGATATCAACAAATTCAAAACCTGTTTCTAGTAAAAAAAATGCTTTTCTGTGGTATTCTATTTCCAGAGTGTGAGGATGTTATTATCACAAATATGCTCAAATATATTCCAGTTAACAAGCTCAAGCTAATGGAGAGTTATTGGACTTGTAGTATCTTTCCGAAGAAATATAGACGAAGATTGTTTTAATTATTTGAAATTTCACAACTTTTATTTTTGTTTCTTTTCGAATGGAAGCTCATTGTATCAGTATCATGAAAGAATTGGATTTAATAAACACGTCATCCTTGAAAAAAAATAACGAACAATTTTTTTATATTCTTTTTTACTAAAAATCAAACACAAACGTTCCAAATAACGATACACGGCACTGTTCTGCTCGAGTTGTCCAAAAAGGCACTAATCGAATCCAATAAAAATAGTTTTTGGTAATTTATGCAGCAGTAGGCCAGCGAAGTTACTAATATATTCTTTGACCAGAATCACGTTTTATTTGTTCTGCAATATTCTATTTACCGGGATCAATCTTTATTCACACATTCCCGTGTGCCAATTCCAACGAGCCTCATGTATCGACTCGAAAATAAACATATTCAACTGACTGCGGAGAGTTTTTCATTGATTTTCATTGTTTGATTCCGTTTAAAACAAAATACACTTGATGAAGGTGTTCATGTGAAAGTACTGGAATATTTGCAAATGATCCTCAATTTTCTTTGCCAAAGGCTACAAGAGAAACAGAAATTTCTCATAAATTGGTCAGAAAGTTCTGAGGCATCAAAAGGTATTTTGTATAAAATAAAATAAAGTAATACTATTTTGCAAACTGATGAAACAAATGATGTCTACCATATTGAAAACCCCTTTTCTCCACATTATCCCACAGAGAGGAAAGTTCAAGGCACAAAATACAAATACTTCCCCCTACATTGAATTACATCTGACATTTATTTGTGCAATGTTCCTCCAGGGGGACACTATTGCAAGCTCTAATTTAACCAAGTATTGAATACTATACGTACCCCATCTGGTTGGAAATGATTACGCATACAGAAAATATTTCAAGGTTGTTTCTTCTGATTATGGTATTAGAGTCATAGATAATAGAAATAAATACAAGAAGTTTCAAACAACGTTGAATAACATTTTTAAAACGTTTTAATTCCATTTCAATATAATTAAGATCATCTTTACTTTCAAGTGTGACACTAATTTTAAATATTAGAAATAAATTTGGGTTCCAAAAATGTTTTCTTCCCCTCCAATGGTCAATCGTTTTCCATCCGAGTTCATTAATTTATTTAAAAAAAGTTGGGAGAATTTGTTTCAATACAGTTGAATGAAGTTATAACATTCAATAACAATTGAAAAATCTGAAAGATACTTTTATTCATAGTTGTATACAAAGGGATAATGTTCAGTTCATAAATAAACACATCATATAACACTTGGTTGCTCGAGCTAATCATTCTAGTAATTAGGTAACCTCGGTCAATTATCAGATTCGGTTTACTTGATGCTGTTGCATTTCAGTTCAATCTTTAAAATGTACGTTCAGACATTATATATTTTTTTAACAATCGATCTAGTTTTCCATTCACTTGCTTCATTTTGTTTTTTTTTTATTTAGAAAGCTTAATCGACATTTTCTTTGAATTAACAATGATTTTATTATTCGAAACTAGTAAAAAAATTGTAGTGCCTCTGTTTTCAAATCACCCTGACTCACGAATAAAACATTGTTATCAGAATATTTCAAAATTATATATACCTAATCCGTTCAGATCATATTTTTATGAACAGCTTCTCTGTTTTAAGAAAATATTCTTCACTTACCTTATTAATACTTTTTCGTGACTCATGCAATCACTACTACGAGAAACATGTTCTAAAGTGTTCAAGTCGATTCATTACGAACAAAATCTATTTTCATTAGTCAAAACCATTTTTTTTTAATTGTAAAAATACTATTTTCTTCAATTTTTGTGTGTGTTTTTATTCGACATAATGCTGTCAAATATCTACTTAAAACTATAGAAACGTCTTCTGAAAAAAAATCTCGAAGCTCTTGAACGTTTCTGGATATGAAAATAATTTTTTGAATGGTACTTTCAGAGCATCAAAAAAGGGTGTATCAATAAATCAATAAATCACAAATATATATTTTTTATTCGTATCATTTCTATGTATACATTCTTTGGTTTATATTGTGAATATTAAAAAAGCATTATAAAAAAACTTCCCCAATTGGAATGTTTGAGAAAATATAAATAGTATTTCCTTAGAATATCGCAACTAATGAATGATTACACACAGTGTACTGTTCAACCTCCACCTTCGTCAGATGATGGAAATACTAAAATAATTGAGAGTGAAGTACCAGTGTAATTTTCAAAATTACACAAAAAATTAGTTTCTTTAAGAATGAACCATTATTGCAAGAAAAACACTTATACCTAGCCAGTTCAAAGTGAATGTTCAATATTATATTTTTTTTTATATTTTCCTCTCGTAATCTTACCAAAAAAACTACGCTCAAACCCTCTGCGTGCAGTCATTTTAAGCCACCACCTCATACGCTCATATTTTCAATGCCCCTCTGCAAGTCCCCCTCTGCTGAAGGCCCTTTTTCCTGCTCCACCAAATCCACAACTTCCTCCGGTCTGTCTTCTCCCTCCGTCTGCGGCTCGGCAGGCCTAGCGCCGCACGCCAAGAAGGAAAATGGTCTCATGCCGCGACGGCCGTGTCTCATACCAGGTTGTCCGTGCCTCATACCATGGTGTCCGTGTCTCATACCATGGTGGCCTTGTCTCATACCGTGGTGGCCTTGCCTCATACCATGGTGTCCGTGTCTCATACCATGGTGTCCGTGTCTCATACCATGGTGGCCTTGCCTCATTCCATGGTGGCCGTGTTTCATACCAGGGTGGCCCCATGACCCTCCGAATCTCATTGGTCCTCCTTCAGCTTGGTCTTTGCCATCGAGATCTTTTTTGTCCTGCTCCACGCCTCTGAATCGTGCTCGTCTGTTTGCCATAAAATTTGCCAGCGCCTTCTCTACGGATGCGTAGATGATTTCTTCCAACCCCTGGGGCAGAGCCGGTGCTGCGTTGGCGACTGGAGCCTCTACGGTGGTCATGTTGTTCGTTGTCGGGATATAGTCTGAAACAAATCGCAAACTGTTGTTGGTTCGTCAAGATTACCTGACCTGCTTGCACTATTTCTGAGCACACACTGTACTATTAATTAATGACTGCACTATTAACTTTTGAATGGTTTTAATGAGGTTTTTAGACGCGATATCAGCTCGTTATGCACTACGACTGTCTCACTGAGCTAAATGCGCGGAATACTATCAAGTTTTGGATCGGTTTCGCTTTATATCGCTAGCTGGCGATTCAACAGAGCATTGTTTTCGACGAATGCAATATTGCGCAATGTGTGGCAAGCTTTTGTTCGGTTTGCTGGAGATTTTATCCGGATACCTGGCGCAAATAGGCAATATTGCGCAATCCTGGGCCATGGGGCACAGTGCCTCTTCGTCGTTGGCTTTTCATCAGCAGCAGGAGTTTTCAAATGTTTATTTGAAGGTACTGGCACTGTGTGGGTTTTTTTTTTGCACTCGGGTGGTTTCGATATGTTATGGTTCTGTTACATACGAGAGAATTGTCAGAGAATCAACTAATATTACCTATGACATCAAGTTTAAACTAGACACGAAGAAGAATAGAGAAAACAGATTCGCACCACCAACGATCCACAGAATGAACAAATCCAATTTCTCTATGTGAAATTCCGCTAATGAAATTGGAGAATCCAAATCTTGGGATGAGACGGAAAATTGGATTGATACCAAGTCTGTAATTTCATGGCAAGAATCGGAATTGAACTGATATCTTCAACAATATGGAAAATGAAAATTCGAAATCCCAATTACAAATATCAATGGTGTCAGAAATTGTCTTTGTAGCAGATCTTATATTGCAACAACAGCTAAACTGTTTTGGGACTTTTTGAGATGGATTCTGACCATTCACTTTACTAACGGCGACAATACCTTTACCTGAAGACATCCTCTTGATACTCTGGCAGTCATGGAGATTCCATTTAGCTCGGTTTCCACCAATCGCTACGCCATTATGGTATATATCATTCCAATCCTCCCACCACATATGGAATCAGGTGACGTGTTGTCCAAAGTTCCTTCTATACCGATGAAGATTTCCATAGCAGATCGTTTGCTACCAACAAAAACTTCCTCATTATTTTTCGATTTAATTGGGGGAACACCTCCGTACTGATTTCATGGTGCTTGTCAATCATCAGCGAAGGCTAGTTCGATCCTTTTGAATCTAAAAATACTTTCAGCCTGATTGGAAATCCCCGAAAAAAATACTGAAGTATGAATTCTGGGGGAAGGGGTGTTTTCAAAATTATAAAAACATTCAACATAATTATTATAATGGCAAAAACGAATTAAACTCGCAATGAAAATGTACCCTTCCACTTTCAAAATGAATGGTGTTTTATTTTTCTAAATATTCGTTGTTTGATGAAATGTCTGTTTGATTTTCCATAATTATTGTATAAGTTTACAGTATCGTCCTAAATATTTCACCGGTTTTGATAATTTACGTAATCTTACGTAATGTACAGCGACATTTTGTTGTTCAATTGAAAATTTTATTTCGATTGTGAAAGTTCAGATCGACGTGAAATTTTTTCAATAATATGTCGGTATTAAAAAAAAAAGATTGAATAATTGCGAAAATGTGATGTTTGGCTATAACCATTCACATGACAAGGCATAGCAAATAGCCATTCTTTGTTGTGATTCTTTGAAGAAAATTGCACTTTTATTGCAGGGAAATCATCTACGACATTCGTGAAATGGAATTTGAATATTGGTAATGGTTCACATATATAACCTAATTATAAACAACACGTATAACGCAAAAACCACCATCGTGTCAGAAATTCCATAGTCATTCTGAAATTTAAGTGTCTTGCGGTTTTAACATGAATCCAAAGTTGTTATTTATGAAAACGGTATTTTGTTAAACAATTATTTCACGAAACGTGCTCACGAGCAAGGTTCAAAAGCCTCGAAAACCCAAAATCGATTTAGTGAATTATGCATTCTGATGGAGAAATTATTCCTGGTAACATTCCGAAATAAGCAAATGTAGTCTCACTAATCTGCTTGATGCCTGTTGAATCCCTTGAAAGATATAGAAAAGAGTGATTTGTTAAAACAATGGATGAACAAAAAACAAATCAAGCGAATCCAAGATTTTCTTTTTGTCTATTTTTCAACCATTACGAATTTTTTTAAAGCTTTTCACAATATCTTTTATAATATTCTATCTTCCGTGAAAAGCTGGATAATGCGAAAAAAAAGTTTATTTTCCGAAACCACATAAATGAATTAACACACAATTTCGAAAAATGTATTGATCACACAGCATTTTAATATACGAATTCTCAAGTTTTTAATATACCTATTTTATACTTCAGCAATTAGATTGGTTATTCCAATCGATATACATTTGACTGTTCTGTTTTTGATTAATATTTCAAAAGGGATACATCACATTTGTTGAAAACAAGGTAGAAAAACTTGGACTTCACAGGCTTTTTACCTAAATAGATTTTGTTTTGATTTTTCAACTTGTTCATAAATGCGAGAAAAAATCGTTAGGAAATTCAATCAATGAGGGTTGGCTTTATGAAAAAAGATGACGTCTCAAACAAAGAGACAATGTAAAAATATCACCATCACCATGTTTGAAGTGAGCATAACTGATATTGTTGTTAGGATAAAAGAGAAATGATAAGGAAAATATTTTTTTCATCATCCTTGGTGTTATCAGCTATGCAAAGCTCCCCTCAAGTGCAAATATTTGATTCCAAACATACGTTAATTTTGATTCTCTCTCTTCAGAATTACACCATGAGAAGAACAATGAATTCGTTTGATAAATCTCAACATATGATAAACGGTGAACAAAAGAAGTCATCTGAACATCCACAGGGACAACATGTCTGTTATTAGGAAAATTTCGAAATGATTCAGTGTTATTTATTCCCAGATCCATGGATATTTCGAAAATATATTTTTCTTCAATATATCAGCCTGCAAACTTTTATTATATCCCCTTCAATGGCAAAGGTAAATTATTATATTATAGTTTGACAACACCGTTGACCTCCGCCAAATTTGACCCATGTTGTTGCCATAAAGAAATCACACAGGTCCAACCATGTGTAGTGAATGTTAATGGAAATTTTCGTATGTATACCTTGTTAATTTGGATGAAATCACGCATACGCAAAACGATTTAGATAACGGTTAAAAGATCATTGTGTCGAGTTTGTATGTTGTATCAAGTGAGTTTATTTTACATAATGGTTATTCTTGTAACATAAAAACGTTTGAGAAGGTTTTTGAATATCATTCAAGCAATTTTTGTAATATGAACTTGAACAATGGGCCATATGAAATAAGGCTGTTATCTGCGTACAATGTATTCTTATATTTCGCTGTTCTCATACCCAAGAATCTGTCGAGTAGTCTTCGGTCACGTAGTTGTCTAATTGATCTTAATCGGTTATCGTTTTCTAAAGCACGTTGAACAACACTCAATTTCTACGGTCAACTATGTCTATGAGCCATATGCTCTTTGAACCGTATTTCCATGTCCCTTCTAGTTTGACCAACATACTGCTTTAAACAATCCTCACTAATTTCACAAACCTCCGAGGTAGGTAGCGAATAACAATGGGAAAAATTCAGTTTATGCACGATATTAGGTTGAAGAATCACCTGTTTCGAAATGGACATGGCATTTCATACAATATATTGCTATATTAAATGAAAGAAAGAAGTTTTGTCTTGTTTTTATTTCGTCATGTTAAAATACATTCTCTTTCAATATATTCGATGAGGGCCATTGCATGTTTGCTGGTACTAGCATTAGTTCCGATTTAAATAAATTTGATTTTGTTCTTTATTTACAGGGGGCGAAAGTATGGATACCACACCCGGACAAAGTATGGGAGGGCGCGGAGTTGCTCGAAGACTACTCCCCGTCGAAAAACACCCTCAGCGTATCGACGGACGCAGAAGAGGTCAAAGTTTTGTCCGTCAAGTCAGAGAAGGACCTGCCGTTTTTGCGGAACCCCGCCATTCTGATAGGCGAGAACGACCTGACCGCCCTTTCGTATCTGCACGAGCCCGCCGTGCTGCACAACCTCCAGGTGAGGTTCTGCCAGCACAAGGACATCTACACGTACTGCGGCATCGTGCTGGTGGCCATTAATCCGTACGATGATCTGCCTATATACGGTGAGTAGGGTTTACTGTAGCTGTCCGATTTTTGTTCAACAGTCTTTATGGTGTTATTGGTATCATCTTTAAATATTAGTTGATACCATTCACTTCCATCTGTATACTCAATTAATGATCGAATTGCAGCCAGTGAGTTAGAAGACAATGAAGATGTTTCTTTTAGCATGATAGTTCATATTTCTTTGGATTGTTTTTCTTTTTGATATCACATTCATTCCTATTCGTTCAGATTTAACCCAAAGTGTGTTAAATTCATCATTTGTAGTTAATTCGTGTTCTTCAAAAACTCGACAAACTAACTGGTAAGAAACTCTCGAAATTCACCGTGGTATAACGTTGATTCAGGCCAGAAACTATCTGGTAATTGCTGTTACGGCAGTATCATTCAGAAAACACCATTTTTATTCAATTTACATGTTATTAATTAAATCTATGTCCTCATTAAAAATTAATGAAATGAAGTGAAAATTGTTTATTAAATTGTATCTTATATGAGTCATTCGGCATATTAGCTTACACAGAAACTTAATCGGTTCAAATGAATCTAATTAATTCTGCATGAACTGAAGATAAAAACCATGGGTAGGCTAACACTTGCGTACCACTATCGAATAACATCGCAACTTCTACGGAAAAAACAAAAATGTTGTAGAACCGTCAGAAAATCTTGACAATTCTGCATCTCTATTGGTGCGTAAATGTTTACTATTTTCACTGTCAAAATAATTCACTAAATAAACATGAAATATTACTTTTTGAAGGATTAATTTTTGATAGAGTCAATTATTAATTGATTGAATTGATTATCGTCAAAAAACAATTTCAGTTATTGGAATAATAATTGATAGTAAAGTTTGAACAATTACTTCCAACATGAATTCCCGAAGATTAAGAAGTTCCATGTTGCTGCTGATCAGAAACGTTAGATATTTCTTGAAGAGTTGATTCCACAATTACAAGCATTGCTGATCCCAAAATTATGACAACCTACAAATGAAAAATATTGAAATTACTACTAATCTCACAAAATTATGATTTTATCTGTACCCTATAAAGTAAATTTGTTTCGTTATCAGCATCTTGAATGAATTTATTGATATCATCCCTTGATAAAACTTTAGATTTCTTTTGTTCTTAATGAGCTGGACCAATTTTGAAATCTTCCTTATGTCAATATTTTCCTTAACATTCAATGTACTTTTCAACATTGAGTAGACACTCCATAACGTAGAAGGTTTTATAATTTTTCATAATGTCAAATTCCACGTAATAATAAAACTGGTAGTTTACTATTATAGTAGATAACTTCGATACAGGGACCTTTTGTTATTCTTAGTCATTTGTTCGTTTTGGTCTTGCGACAGTTCTCTCTATAATTTCCACTATTATTGTTATAACAGTGAAGTTAGTCATCTAGTATCTCTCATTATTACGGAATAATCTGTCCTTAACGTTTAACCATCATTTATACCCATCATCAATAATTACAGAAACATGTTTCATAATTATATCGTTTAAATTTTCTGTTCGATAATTCACTTTCTATGCTGTTGTCGTCCGTAAAATAGTCATTAGGAATACAAGTCGCGTTCAACATTTCTTGTATAAATCTGAAATTCCACAATCGTTTCAATCGTCATTGTTGCTTTCGAGCAATTTTGCATGTGAAATTCGTAAAAAGTTCGACTTGCTTCGCCTAGAGGATCCAAATTTTTATGATAACCTGTTACTTTCATTGCAGTATGGCTTTCAATGCCACAGTTTATCCGTAAAGATTCATATGGTACCGC
This sequence comes from Chrysolina americana, assembly GCA_958502065.1. Classification (NCBI taxonomy): domain Eukaryota; kingdom Metazoa; phylum Arthropoda; class Insecta; order Coleoptera; family Chrysomelidae; genus Chrysolina; species Chrysolina americana. The sequence goes on along the minus strand of OY293421.1, from coordinate 52,402,878 downwards.
ATCTCACCAGAACCTCAAATTTTTTAATAACCTCCCTGCTTACTCCGTCCTTTTGATTGTCAGTATCTTTGTTGTGATTGCAGACATCGACACGATTCAAACGTATCGCGGCCAGGCCCTCGGCAACCTGGACCCGCACATCTTCGCCGTGGCCGAAGAGGCGTACATGAAGCTGGAGAGGGAGCAGCGCGACCAGAGCATCATCGTGTCGGGGGAGAGTGGTGCTGGAAAAACCGTATCTGCAAAATACACGATGAGGTATTTCGCCACGGTGGGCGGCAATGATACGGAGACGCAGATCGAGAAGAAGGTGCTGGCCAGCAGCCCCATCATGGAGGTAAGAGTCATAATGAATAAACACAGTACATGAAATTTTCTATTATTATAATGTTACGAATTACTTTCATTAGTCTTCTTTCCGGAAGAGACAACCTAGATTTACTATAATTCAGAGATTAAGCACGTGTAAATATCTACAAACATTCAAATATATTTCGAAAGTCGGGTATTATACAGACATGCGAGCTTCTAGACACATGATATAGCGTCAACTTTTTTCATATGAAGTTTCTTTGTCGTCGTAGTTATCTTCTTCTTTGCTAATCGTTGTATTGGCCATAGCTGCCAGTACCATCTGCCAATCTTTTTCTTCTCTTTATCAGACCTCTCAACTGTTTTCTTCAAATTTGTTCTCTTGCAGAATGCCTGTGAAATCTAGCCACTAGATGTCGTTGGAAATGACGATACGTTCGTAGATCATGTGTGGTATTGGGCAACAGGTGATTCTAGTATCAATCAATCTATCCTCATACTAGAATTTCCAATGCTTATGACCGCTTCCGGAAATAACCTTTGCGTACCGACAACAGAAGCTTTCATCAGTGACGTTTTATGTCTCATTCATTCGTTTCAGGCAATCGGCAACGCAAAAACGACTAGAAACGACAACAGCTCGAGATTCGGTAAGTTCATCGAGCTGCACTTCAATAAACAATACAACATCAACGGAGCATCGATGCGGACGTATCTCTTGGAGAAATCGAGGGTGGTCTTTCAAGCGCCGGACGAAAGGAACTACCACATATTCTACCAGATTTGCTCGGCGAGGCAACAGCTGCCGCATTTACGTTTGGGTAAGAAAGTTGGTTTCTTTCTGTGTTCCGTTTAAGCTCTATTGTTCCATCGTCAGTGATTGACCCATCTTTGGATATCTTCTATAGAAATTTCTCTCATTTCAGATCATCAGAATAAGTTCCACTATCTGAACCAAGGCGCCAGTCCTGATGTAGCCGGTGCAGATGACTACCGAGACTTCAAAGACACCGTCAACGCGCTGAACATGCTGGGATTCTCAGAAAAAGAACAAACGGACATGTTCAAAATTCTGGCGTCTGTTTTGCATCTCGGAAACATACAGTTCGGAGAATGCATCATCGAAACTGAAAACGAGCAAGATCAGGAAGGGTGTTTCGTAAGGGTAAATATATTTTAATAAATCCTGGAGTTTCGTTTACATTTCAGAATGTAATCGGTAGTTGTAAAGAAACACTGAAATATTTTGTATCCCAGTAGTATCCAGGACTTTCGTTAAACAGAATAAGAATACCTCAGTTAACACCTGATGGCTGTCGGACACGAACCAAGACGATAGAAGTCGCGGATACTACCCATACTCAATCTCATCTCAAGTTTTGTTCCAGCCTGATGACGAGCACATGAAAGTCCTCTCGAAACTCTTGGATATTGACGAGGAGGACATGCGACAGTGGCTGTGCACGAGGAAGCTGGTATCGATGCGGGACGTGTTCATGAAACCCATGTCGATCGAAGAGGCGACCTTCTCCAGAGACGCGCTCGCCAAGCACATCTACGCCGCTCTCTTCAACTGGATCGTCCTCGTCATCAACAGGTGAGTATTCCGACGCCCCGACGCCCAACGTGAGGCCATCTAAAACTCTCAGCTGCTTTCCATTCGTAGATCGTTGGGATCCGACGGGCCCAAACATAGATTCGTGGGAGTGTTGGACATTTACGGCTTCGAGACGTTCGAGACGAACTCTTTTGAGCAGTTCTGCATAAACTACGCCAACGAAAAGCTGCAGCAGCAGTTCAACCTGCACGTCTTCAAGCTGGAGCAGGAAGAGTACATCCGGGAGGGGATAGAGTGGAAGATGATAGAATTTTACGACAATCAGCCGTGCATTGATTTGATCGAGGCTAAACTGGGAGTGTTGGATCTGCTCGATGAGGAGTGCAAGGTAAAAAATTGATAGTTACTTTTCTTCTTGTGCTCATCACAAATTATGTAAATTAGTTCAAAAAATGTTTTCATTCGAGTTATTATTGATTGTTTTAAAATTCCTCCCATATTCATAATTCATCTTCACTTCCTCGAAGAGACCTCATTCTATAGAGCTATGTAAGCAGTACAACATCAAAGTAGTTTAAAAAACGCATCGAGAAATTGAATCCAGTATTGAAAACCTACCAATTTTCATTGAAAGAAATAGAATCGATGTATTTCAGATTACACTTTGCCAGTGCTGCACCCCATAATCCTAACAATGTTCGTAATCTCTAACTTATTGTCTTTAGATGCCTCGTGGCTCGGACGCATCCTGGACGGAGAAACTGTACACGAAATGCGCGAAATACTCTCACTTCTCCAAGGGACGTTTTGGTTCGTCGTCGTTCATCGTCAATCACTTCGCCGACAAGGTGCAGTACGAGAGCAACGGCTTTCTGGAGAAGAATCGCGACACCGTCATCGAGGAGCAAATTAACGTCGTCAAAGCTAGCAAAAACCACTTGGTGAAGCGGTTGTTTGCTTCGGATTCGCAAAAACTGGCTCCGCCCGGTACCAAGTTGAGGATCGTTGCTGCGAAGCCAGCCGTGGTGTCCCAGAAGAGTCACAAGAAGTCGGTTTGCTCGCAGGTGAGTTCCGATACATTTCTAGCTCGCGGTATTCCTGACTAAATAATTTGTTTCAGTTCAGAGACTCGCTTAACATGCTCATGTCTACCCTGAACGCGACCACGCCCCACTACGTTCGGTGCATCAAGCCCAACGACTCGAAAACGGCCTTCGAATACAACCCCAAGCGCGCTGTTCAACAGCTACGAGCCTGCGGCGTCCTCGAAACCATCCGACTGTCCTCCGCTGGTTTCCCCAGTAGGTGGACGTACGTCGACTTCTTCTACCGCTACAGGGTGCTGTGCAAGTTCAAGGACGTCAACAAGAACAATATGCAGAAGACGTGCGAGAACATCCTGGGAAAGTGCATAAAAAACCCGGACGTGTACCAGTTCGGCAAGACGAAGATCTTCTTCCGCGCCGGACAAGTGGCCTACTTGGAGAAGCTCAGGGCCGAAAAGCTGCGGATTTGTTGCGTCATGATGCAAAAGACCGTCCGGATGTTCGTGGCGAGGAAGAGGTACTTGAAGCTAAGGAAGTCGGTTATGCTGATGCAGCAGTACGGACGAGGCCTGCTGGCTAGAAGGTAATTGATTTTTGCCGAGAGGTGCACGGCGTTTGTTGAACTTTGATCGTTTTCGCAGGCTGGCGGAGAACCTGAGGAGGGAGCGCAGCGCCATAACGATTCAGCGGTACGTGCGCGGATGGGTGAAGCGAGTGCAGTATCTCAGGCTGAGGAGGTGCGTTATTGGCATACAAACGCGCGCTAGGGGATATCTGGCTAGAGTGAAGTTCCAACAACTCAGATACAATGCAGCGGTGAGTCATAAAAATACTTGTATTACAGAGCCAGACGAAGTATATTGCTCGGACACGTCACTATCAATAATTAAACTTACATTCAGTGTCAAATAGTTCATTTGGTGATGCCATAACACCCATTTTCCATAATGTCTCCAGAAAAGAATCATTTTTCTACGATTTCCAATCGAATGAAGATAATATTCAATTGCTTCATTACAATTAGCTCTTGTGTCCGTGAGGAACTCTGTACAATGAATGACAGATATAATTGAATGTCCATGTGGGGAAGTAATTGTTTTCTGTCAGATATTCACCTCATTTTTTCACTTTGAAAAAAATGTGTGGTGAGAAGGGTGTTTTCATTACAACGAAACTCCATTTTTTTCAGGCAATTATGATCCAGAAGCACGTTCGCGGTTGGCTGGCGCGCAGAGAGTCCAAAAAACTTCAGAGGAAAATCGTCGTATGCCAATCGGCAATCAGAAGGTACTTGGCCAGAAAGCAGTACAAGAAGCTCAGAATCGAAGCCAGGTCCATCGAACACGTTAAAAAACTCAACAGCGGCCTGGAGAATAAGATCATCAGCTTGCAGCAGAGGATCGACGAACTCAACAAGACCAACAACGAGCTGAAAAGTTATCAGAACGATGTTATCGAGCTGAAGTAAGTGAGTGTGGATGGGAACGAGTGGAAACTTACTTTGGATGTTCTTTGAAACGAGTAAAGATGGTTTATCGTGTTTGACCTTCAAAATTTTTCTGTGTCTAGGACCAAAATGCAGTCGTTCCGCGCCATGGAGATCGAAATCAAGAACCTGAACAACCTCCTCATCGAGAAGAATAAATCCATCGCCGGCCTGGAGGAACAAGTGAAGCTCGAGCGCGAAGAGAAGATGGACCTGCTGCACGAGCACGAGCGCGCCCGCAAGGAGACCGAACGCCAGCAAGCGATGTGGGCGCACGAGACGGCCAAACTCCGCCTACAGTTGGACAACATCAACGAGATCGTGAAAGCGAACGAGAAGGGCGCCGAGGAGAACCTGAAGGTCAGGCTGGAAGAGGAGAAGATGATGATGCTGAACGAGGCCGACAGCGACAGGGAGGCGTACCAGCGGTTGCTCAACGACCATCACGTCCTCGAGCAGCACTGCGAGGAGCTGATGAACCAGCTGAACGCGGCGCAGGGACACGCGGGCTCGCACCGGAGGAACATCAGCGACATCAGCAGCATTTCGGGGCTGGAGGAGAACGCGCTGACCAACGATCTGCCGGAAGATCACGGGTACGGCTCGGTCAGGTCGACTACCAGCAGCAGTTCGACCAGGGAGAAGTTGGAGAACATCGATTGGAAAGCGGAAGGTGAGTCATCGATCCAGCTCTAGCGGATCCATTATTAACTACCAATATCAATGTCCGTCGTGGTATCAGCCAGGGAAGTAGTTGTTTTCTTACAGATGTTTGTTTTAATTTTTCTACTTGGTGGAAACGCTTGAGAGAGAAGTGTGCTGTTTTCATGTCACTATGTTGATACTCTCCGGCACAAAATTTCGAACTTGTTCGAAATATTAGTAGTAATAGTTTTAATCACTTTTTCTATACAGTCCTTAATTGTTGCACAGATTTTTGAAGGACTTGTTCAAAACCTCTAAAAATTCTCATAGCTAATAGCATTGCGCACTTAATGAACGCTTCGAGACAAAAATGTCGAATTCAGTGGCGCATCTTTTTATGTTTTACAGAAGAGCTATACGTGCGTTTGGGTAATGTATCGCCGTATTCCAGGCTAAAGTATATCCAAGCTTGTCTGCGATAAAAAAAAACATCAGTTGAGGCTATCTGGACCAAAAAATCTGCTTGCGCATGGATAGACAAGCTGCGATTGAGGCGGAAACGCCAACAAAATTATCCTCTAATTGAAATGTACTATTCTTCCGTATTGAGGCAAATCTTGTCAACTATTACCCTGGCTACTGCCACGACAGGCATTGAAATACATCAAATGAGATCGTGGGGATGCAATTGCAAGTGCTTCCTGTTTCAAACTAATCCCGTCAGATAGAAGACACATTATCTTGTTGGAAAACCATGCATATATATTTTCTTTGATTCAGTGTTCGTCGTGTCGTTATCCAGGAAAGTTGTTGTTTATTTTTTCAGTTTTCTACTAAAATGTGGAGAAAAAAAATAGGTTTTTAATTTTTTCTGCCTCTCTTCATTATGGTTTAGTCTTGATGTGATAGGGGACTTTCTGTTTGGACAGAAAATTAGCAAAAAACTGATTGTAAAGATCTTCAGAGTTCGAAATCATGGAATGAGTTCAATTAAAACGGTTTGAAAATATAGTTTAATTGAAAAAAGCTTCGTTCTGGAGATTTGGAATCTGTCCATCAAAATTTAAAATGAATTGAAGTTATAAAATCTGACAATTCTCTTTCATTTATTTTTGTTGTATTTCTTTACCTCCTCGTTTAGAGGAGGAGGTATAGAAATTAGGTTAATAATACAATATTAACAGGGCGATGAACAAATTTATCGACTACACGTTCTGATGATTTTTTTAAATTGATATCGTATGTTATTTCACAATAGACTGTTTACCGAATTTCGGCGATTATACGTTTTATCTAATTCTCTTATCTGCTTTATCATATCTCGAAAAATTGGTGAAGTATCGAAACAAAACATGCTTCAATTGCATCCCGGTCGATTATCGTAGACGCTATAAAATAATTTAACAAGTAAGTAAGTAATTACCGTTTTCATTTAGAACTGAATGGCTATAATGATCATCCAGTATAAAGAGACAAAATTTGACGATATTTAAATCGAAGGTAATAGAAATTCATATTTTACCTACCAATTGAAACAATAATAGAACCAAACATGTAAAACTACGGAACTTTATGTTACATATTCATTAATATGTCGTGAACTCATATGGGCGATAAATTATTCAAAATTGTGTCTGTAACGGATTTTGGAGTGTCTCATTAGCCTAAGAATCGGCCTCATAGAAAAACTACCAGAAACTGTGTATGGGGAAAGTAATGATGAATTATTGACTTTTGGTACGAACTGTTCTCATTCAGTATGTGCTGTCGAGTTGCGGAAAAGTATTTGGCGAAACCTTGTGCTAGTTTTCATCCAACTTCCATATAATTATTGATATGTCCCACTGGACTTCGAAAACAATGATACAGCTTGGGTATCGGAACCGTCCAGAACTGCCATAACATAAATTACTATGATTCCAGCTTCGAGTGAGAGCCACACCGCCAGCACCACCACCACCACCGCCAGCAGCGAGACCAACGCCAAACATGAACCCGAAGGCAAAGTGGACGTCGGTCTCGTCCTCAAGTTGCAGCACAAACTCGCCGAGGTCGAGAGGGAGAAGGTGCGCATGCAGAAGCGTCTAGACGAGATCGACTTGTCGCCGAAAGCGGAAAGGGCGCTGAACGAAGCCGAGAGCGCCGTCAAAATATCCGAATTGGAGCTGTGCAACTCGCAGCTCAAGTCGCGGCTGCTCGAGCTGCAGAATAGTATCAACGACGGTGAGTTTTAGTAAAGGTGGAGGGTTAGTTTGGCATGGGTGGGCAAAAAAACAAATTTGGGTCGGGTCGAAATTTTTATTATACATATTTCTGCTGCAATAACTCCTAAAACCTGATGTTTTACCATTTAATGTTGTCAAAATCAACGCAATGTTGTTCCTTTGTATAAATATATCGTTTAGTCTAGTCACGGTTGTCCATTGTACATCGCAATTCGAATTGTTCAGCTGATGAGTCGGTGACAATCGTACGGGTCGTTTTTTAAGCCAACGGCATCTGCTAAAATTAAAATCTGTCCTTGCGAGTTGATAAAATATATTTTTGATCGGTTTTCTGAGAGAAAACCCAAATATTTCCGTCATCATTGTTTTTTACTCTAGGAACGGGTCCGTCTAAGCTCCACGAGCAATTGGCAGCGCTGCAGGTGGAACTCGATAGAAAAAGCGAAGAAATCATCCAGCTGAAAGGCGTCCTCGCAGCGCAGACGAACAACATGAAATCGATATTCAACAACAAAACGAGGACAGGTATGCAGGGTGGTATTCAATAGCAGACGCAATATAGAACCTTTTTTTTAATTTACATGCAAAAATATCAGTCGAGTGTCAGTAGTATCCGGGATTTCTGTATGCAGATAATATGATATTCGCTCGTGATTCATCCAATACTATGTTGCGCCTCCTGTTCTTTGGTTATTTTATAATTTTGCACGACTTATTTTTCGTTTCGATCGTAATCCCCGAACCCTGACTCTACCTTCATAGGTGAATACATAAACGAAGACGGCGAGCTGGCGCAGGCATACGAAACGCAAAAGACGATCAACAAGCAGCTCGAGCTCGAGCTGCAGGACGAGAAGACGAAGTACAAGGCGCACGAGCGCGAGTACAAGCTCGAGATCGACAAGCTGCGCGAAGACAACGAGCGCCAGCAGCGCATCCTGTCGGCCAACCTCGCCGGCGCGCCGCAATCGCAGAGCGAGGCGTTCATGAAGGCCGAGATCACGCGACTCACGACGGAGAACCTCGAGTTGCACGACAGGAACGACCTGCTCAACGAGACGGTGCGCAAGCTGAAGAGGCAGCTGAAGGGGCTGGCGAAGAAGCTCAAGGAGGCCGGTTTCGATTTGGACGGGCCCGCCGTCGAGGAGAACGAAAAGACGCCGGCGGCGGCGTCGACGAGATCGGCGCCCACCATCCGGAAGAAGGACCGCGAGTACTCGGGGATGTTCGCCTTCAGGAAGGGCGACGAGAGCGCCATCATGAAGCAGCTCGTCGTGGGTGAGTTTGGCGTTTGTTTTTATTGACATACTTATTGAAATAGAAACGTGCGAGTCCAGAAAAAGCTTCTATATCTTTAAGTTTCCTTTCCTCTTTCTCTTCTTCCTTCTCTTCCTCTTATTCATCTTAATCTTCTTCTTCTTCTTCTTCTTCCTCTTTTTCCTCTTCTTCTCCTTTTTTCTCTTCTTCTTCAACAATACGTTTTTAAACTTGTTCTTATTTTCAAACCGAATTCGACTGTATCATAACGTTTTCCTGGACGTTTTTCAGAGTTGAAGCCACGCACGGCGGTGGCTCTCCTACCCGGGTTGCCGGCCTACATAATATTCATGTGTGTCCGCCACACAGACTACATCAACGACGAAGACAAGGTTAGGACGCTTCTCTCTGCGTTCGGCAACACCGTCAAGAAACTCATCAGGAAGAGACATTCGGACTTCGAGACTACAACGCTTTGGCTTTCGAATACCCTCAGGTAAGCATGCAAACGATTTCTGTCAGAATTCTGAGCTTCTCTACATGGTTCTTATCAGAACTCAAACGTTTCCTCTATCTTAACTTTTCATCTATTATTGGTTATTACTATAAAAGGGGTTGAATCGTTTTCAACATTTTGTGTTCTTGCACTTCGATCACCGAGAGAATTTCCCGTCAGTCGCCTCTCTTCCGAAAGATTTCAGTTCTTCTGAACTGCTAGTTTTCAGCCAGTGTATCCCAGTATGATCATTGAGTGAAAAGTTTCTTGCCAGTGTAGTTTTAGGTAGTGTAGTCCCAGCTCAGTATGCAGTAATCTCGACTAGGTATTCACAGGTCATTGGATTCGACAATATCCCGTAGTAGTTCAAGGCATAAGGACATACAGGGTTAATGATGTAGTGAAAATACACTAAACTAATTTCGCTAATTTATTTAAAACTCGTCTCAAACAAGTTAATTTATTTGCAACATTTGTATCACAGTCGCTATTTACAATTTATTTTCACTGTCGCTCTCTGTCTGCGGACTCTCGAAATATATCTGCGACTATTCCCTGCCCTCTCATGTCGAACGTCTTATATACCGGCAAGCAGATTCTTTTGACAGTTCTCGAACGATCGAGAATTCACGTCGATCCATTCAGATGGCTCTCGATTACGTTCTTGGTCTTGGCTAGAACGTTCTTCAGCCAGTTCTCGTTTCTTTTACGCGATCACTCATGATGTTTACGAGCGGGAGATACCTTGTTTATTTACAAGCCGAGGATGATTAATTAATTAGGCGATCAGGGCCGGCCTTGAAATCGTTAACAATAACTAATCGAAAATCCGTCATATGTACTGAGAAGGAAGAAACAATATCCAATGAGGAAAAAGAACCAGTCTGTAACGAGGAGGAGAAAACAGTTTTCAATGAGGAGGAGGAAATTAGTCCCCAATTGGGAGGATCGCCGATGAGCAGATAGAAACTCTCTAGTAGTGAGGAGCGTGAAAGTTCTTAACGAGAAGAAAATTGACCAATCAAAAGAAGGAAACGGTTTCTAACGAGAAGGAAACTGTCCAGTGACGAGAAGGAATTAAACAGCCTCTAATGAGGAAGAAATTATTCAATGAGGAGGAGAAGACAGTCTCTTAGGAGGAGAAAACGTGGGACAGAAATCAATCTCTAATGTGGAGGAAACTGTCAAATAAGGAAGAGGAGAAGAAATCAGTTTTTAATGAAGAGGAAACATAGAAAACGGAGTATTGGACGCCTGTGGTGTCACTCAGTGAGAACAAAAGAAGTTTTGTCCTTCACCACACTGGTAAATTCATTCCTAGATGCGCATTTCGTTAGTGAAGTTTAACTTGGTCAACAAAATGCGCATCTAGGAATGAAATTACTAATGTGATGGAGGGGAAATTTCTCTTGTTCTCGAGGAGGAAAGAGTTATATTGAGAAAATATTCTCTCGTATTACATTCGACTGCATTACCTTAGGACGAATCGCAACATACTAGACTGTAATAGTAGAATGCTAATAATAATTGTCTCAAATAGAATTATTGTGTAACGATTTCGAGACCGGTCCTGATCGCCTTATTTAATATGCTCCCTCAAGTAAACAAGGTCTCCGTTCGCAAACACATGAATCACAGTTAGAAGAATCGCGAACTCGCCAAGGAACGAAAACGAAGTTACATGAGCCATCCGACTGGATCGACGCATAGTCCTGATCGTTCGGGAATTATGAAAAGAATCTGCTTGTGGGTAAATAACGCGCTTGACAAGATAGGGCAAATATTGTCGCAGAGAGTGGCAGATACTGTTCGAGAGTCCGCAGACAGAGAGCCATAGTGAAGATAAATTTGAAATAGTGACTCTGATATGAACTATTGTCCAAGACGAGTTTTAAAATAAATTAGCAAAATTAGTAAAGTGCATTTTTACTACAATTGTTTCAGCAGTAAGTTAAGGAATTCGAATCGTGTGTTCGGTCATCGGAGTTGAATCATTAAAGTGTGATACTTTATAGACATGGTAGATTTTCAAACTGCTGTTCTGAACGAAATAATACCTGTCGAAAAACCAACTGAGAGTGGAGATTTTAGTAAAATTCGCTATTTCAAAAGTAGTGCAAAATTTTGACACCAACTAGATGTTCCAATATTAATCATTTTCACTTTGGATTATACGCGTATTTAACGTTTTTCAACTCTTCGTTTTAGGCTAATTCACAATATGAAGCAGTATAGCGGTGACGAGGCCTTCCAGAAGAAAAACACCCCCAAACAGAACGAGCAATGTTTGCGAAACTTCGACCTCTCGGAGTACCGCCAAATATTCTCCGATACGGCGGTTTGGATATACCAAGGTAAGCGATATGAGACGATTCCGAATATTATTATTAAATGTCATTGAATACAGGGTGAAATGTCAGCACTTACCGAAAAAATCACTGTGGGTTGTCTATCAAAGAAAAAAAATATATAAGGGCATGAAAATGTCAACAAAGAACCGTGCAGACTCATTATTTCTTCTCATAAAACAGTCTTTTGCGTAGGTTTGATATTTTTGGTTAGCCATTGTGTATAATGTTTATTGCAAGTCTCAAATATATATAAACTTGTCTTCAAACTCGGTTAATGGCACGCAGTTGAGCCATATGAGGTCTCATGCGGTTCCAAATTCTTCAGGAGAATGTTAATTCAATCACCAGTCTCGTATTATTCGACATTATTATTATGTCCTTGGTGTAAAATTTTCTGCAGAGGTTTTTGTTCTCCATGTTGGTATTTGGAAACTTCTGACTTCCTTGTTCATGATGAAAATAAACAACAATTCGTTAATATTTCTATTTTACATGGTTTGTTGTCTTATTTTTGCCATTAATATCCTCAAAAGTTCCTTGAAATCTGCATGTATCCAATAATCCCACCTCTGACACCAAATGTCAAATCTTCCATTGGTTCTCCAAAATAGTAACCTCCACATTGACCAAACATCCTGACCTATCTTCACTGACTGATTCTTAATGTCCAGCACGCCCGCTTATATACCGTAATAACCAGCTACGATAACAGTTAAACATCGAGAGTTGTCCAAGCACTCGCGATAGTGATCGCAGGATGTTATAGAAAACAGAGGCATGGTGGAATTAGGGGAAGAACTTCTTTTCTCGTCGGGCACATAAAACTCTGGGAATCCATAGAGGACCCTCTCAAGTGCGGGGCAGTGTGTTTCAAAATGACTACAGCTATTTGGCGCTTTTTCGTGTAATCGAGTATCAACTTTTCATTTTAGCGGTCATAACGACCTTGGAAGAGAAAATCCAGCCGTTCATAGTGCCAGCCATTCTGGAGCACGAAGAAATACCGGGGATAAGCGGCAACAAGCCGAGCGGGTTCAGGGGTAGGATGGGCAGTTCTTCCAGCGGCATGGGCAGTCCGGTGGGCAGTCAGAAGCCGACGACGGCGCTGCTTCAAGAACTGACGAACCACCACAAGGTAAGGAGACGATGCACTCATTTGTCTGTTGGAAAATTCATCATTTGTTGAGATGTTTCAATAATTTGTACCATTGCATCTTACTATTTTCGTTGTGATTATTCTCAGATCCTGACGTTCTACGGAGTGGACCCCGAAGTAATATCCCAAATCTTCAGGCAAGTCTTCTACTTCATCTGCGCGTCCAGTTTGAACAACCTGCTGCTGAGGAAGGAGCTGTGCCATTGGTCAAAGGGCTTCCAGATCAGACACAACCTCTCGCATTTCGAGATGTGGACCAGGGAAAAGAACTTGGACGTAAGTACTTCAATGTTGCGTTTTTTTGCAGGTTCACGCGAAATGGAAAGCTGATATTCAAATATCTGGTTGGTGATTTCCAGAAAAGTACTGTTCGTCGGAAAAACTATTTCCGTTTAGGGGAATTTCAACAGGACAAAGCTGAGCAGATAATAAAGCTCTCAGGACCCGAAACGAATTGGGTAACCACTCAGAGCCTTGTTGATGCAGTTTTCTGAGGATCATCAAGAGCTAGAGGGTTCAAAACTTTTCCGAAGCATCGCGAAAATGGGTACAAAGACTGTTAGGATAGGGCATCAAATTTAAACTACCAGTTTAGGTAGACTCACTGAATTTATTTCATATTCAGTTATACACGCACACTCGATGAAGGCTCTAAAGCAAAATACGGAGTGTTTTCTACCACCAACATAAAATTTAATGGGATTCTGGTCTATTACGTGCGAAAGTACCTATAAAATTTGGGAGCTATCCTAGATGATTCAACCATTTTTTTTTTTACATCAACCATAATCGATACGCCAGTTATATCAAGATACCATACGAGGTATAACATTACGAATGCATGTTCCCAGGCCGTTCCCCGAAGCCAGTCCGCCGACTCAGCACAACGTCACTTTGAACCGATGTTATTTATATACCTTAAATGTAATTGTTCATCATTCATTTTCCGTCTTTTGTCAGCTTAATACAAATAAAGTTTTTTAAAAAGTCCTTCGGCCGATCGTTAGAAATAATTCGCCACTGCAGGAATGTTGATGAAGCAGTTCTGCAACTCCTCGACGACGATCTATCAATAAGCACCCGTGTGATTAGTTGGAGACTTGGTTTAATGCACCTGATATGATCCTCCGTTTCCCCGCAATATTTTGTGAACAGACGAGGCTGTATTCACCTGGGACGGGATGTTCAATTCGCACAACAGTCATGTTTGTGTTCAGAAAAATGCGCATGTGTTTCGCTCATTTCGGTCAGAGTTTTGATTTTCCATCAACCTTTGAGCAGGCCTCTACAACAATGAGTTGATAGGGCCCTATCTTTTACCAGCGAGGCCAACGGGTGATGCTAATTTGGCCGTTTTGAGGGATCAACTCTTTGACGATATACCTTTGACAAGGTTAAGACGAATGTGGTTCATGCACGATGGAGCCCCTCCGCATTCAAGACACGTGGCAGGAGACTTTTTGGACACCGAATATTCACGCCTTTGGATAGGTCGAAGTGGATACATTGGCCCCCAAGAAGCCCAGATATTACCCCTATAGACTTATTTTGTGGGGTTACATAAAAAGTTTGTGCTCAAAGAGACGTATGTCGCGTCTACGACAACCTCATTCGTCCCTTGCAATTGTCTATTGACCGTAACGGATCAACATTCGATCATTTGCTTTAACATAATATCATGTAAGTCTGTTGTGCTGTGTTATGGTTGCAAAAATATCAATTAATTTTGCCATGTTGTACCTAATGTGAGTAACATGTCAATCTCACTTCTAACCCACCAGCTCTGTTGTCAGTCCCAAGTCTGATGAAAGAGGAGGGAAAGTGAGCCTGCATAGTAATTTCTATCCAGCGGCGGCGCGCTCCTACCAATTAATCAGCAAATTTTATTTTTTTCAATTCCTATTCGCTTTCAACATCTTTCGGTGGGGAGAACACATTGACATTGACATCTAGTCATTCGAGTACAGATATGATTCATTCGGCAACGTTTCCATTTTGTTATTATATTAGAAGTGACAATACACAACATAGGATCATTCCTTTTTGATATTTTGTTGACAAACCCAACAAAGACATTCATAAATATGAAGGGGTTCGAACGAAAACAAATGAAAGACGAAGCAACTCCTACAGAAGTCATAGCGAGAAACTTGTTGGTCATTGAATCAAGTGTTGAGGGGTGTGAGTAGAAGAAGACTTCCGGGGATCCTCTTTCTGGATCGCCCTCAGCTCTGTTTACTCCTTTATTCAGTACCATCGATATGCTGATTCGTCTTTTTATTCGTCGTTTTAGGAAACCGCGATTCAGGCGACGCTCCAACCCGTCATCCAGGCGGCGCATCTGCTGCAAGCGCGGAAAACCGACGAAGACGTCGCCAGCATCTGCGAGATGTGCAGCGCCCTGACGCCGCTGCAGATCTGCAAAATCCTGAACTTGTACACTCCGGTGGACGAGTTCGAGCAGAGGGTGCCCGCGTCCTTCATCAGGCTGGTGCAAGCCAAGCTGCAGGAGCGGCCTAGCGCACAGGCACAACAGGTGAGTCGTTCGGGAATATACGGGGCGTTCATTGAACTGGTTTGCCTTATAAATTATCTTCGCTCGTTCCTTGTCTGTGAAATGAAACAATCTTAGACAGGTCACCCGGGGTTCCTCATATACATGTTGAATACGTTCAATTTCATTTTCAGACTCTCCTGATGGATGTCAAGTACCAGTTCCCCATACGGTTCCCCTTCAACCCTTCGGTTATATGCCTGGAGGACATCGAAATTCCAGAGTTGCTGGGCTTGCCGATGCTTGAAAAGCTCTAAGCGCATTTCTATTTTCGAGATATCCCGATTCGTTTCGTTCCGTTACTGTAGATTTGTACATATCTGTAAAAATTGTTTGTTTAGTTTTAATTTAAATGAATATCCGGGAATAGGGCAGCGAAAAGTATGCAAAATCGTTTGTGGCGGTGAAAAAATTAGTGAAATGGAAAATTTGCTGCTTTCCAACCGAGAGTCTTCACAAGTTCTACCACTGCTATTACCAAAGTTTGTATGGATAAATCAGCGCGACTGAAAACAGTGTTCTGACTTGATTGAAGATCTGTATTCCATCATGCGAGTTCTAGAAAGGTTTGCAAATTTCTATCCTTGTGATATTTACATATAAATTGTTATTTTAATTTATGTTATACTCATTTATTCATGTAGTGAAATTTTTTGGTCTACTTCATTTCCAGTAGAGCAGCCGTGTTGCTCTTTTCATAGCATTCACTTCATCATTTCCGATTACTCCGATATTGGTCAATTGTTATTATTAAAACTACATTTCTGTACATTATATTCGACATTTTTTGTATATTTTATGTATGTATTTTTTGTGCCATTTTTTTACAAATGTTGAATTGCTTTCCACATTACTGCAGTATGGTCGACTTCCCTAATATTTGAATGTGTCAACCTGATTTCGTCAGTCGTACAGTGAAGTATTTACTTTACGAGCGGAAAAAACTTAGGTATACAGGTGTCATTTATGAGGGAAGCCGACTCTTCTCAAGAATGCAGTAGACGTGTTAAACTACTCATAATTTATATGAATTTATAGTTACCTATATAAAAAAAATTGTATAAAATTGTTGGCAGTAAAAAGTTTATCACTAAATCTTTTGATCTCTTATGTTCCTCCTCACCAACGTCATTTCAAGCGGAACCTTCGAAATAAAAAAAAATCGTTCGAAAGCTCCCAATATGAGAGATGATTTTCGAAACTCTCATATGCAACTTCTTGCCCAAGGCTTTCGAATTATACTACTGTATTGGTACACCCGAATACAACTTTTGTATTCGGAGCTCTCGAATGTAACTTTAATTTCAAGCTTGCCAATGAAATTTTATCTTTGGAACACCCGAATGAACCTTGTTTGCTTTTTTTAAAAAGCCGTTTTGCAACTTTTGTGTTTATAACCTTCGAATGTAACTTCATTGTTCAAAACCCTCGGATGCAACTTTTGTGTTCGGAGCCCTCGAATGCAACTTTTTGTGTTCGGAGCATTCGAATGCAACTTTTTGTGTTCGGAGCCCTCGAATGCAACTTTTTGTGTTCGGAGCACTCGAATGCAACTTTTGTGTTCGGAGCCCTCGAATGCAACTTTCTGTGATCGAAGCCCTCGAATGCATCTTTTTGTCTTCGGAGCCCTCGAATGCAGCTTTATGTGTTCGGAGCCCTCGAATGCAACTTTTTGTTTTCGGAGCCCTCGACTGCAACTTTTTGTGTTCGGAGCCTTCGAATGCAACTTTTTGTGTTCGGAGCCCTCGAATGCAATTTTTGTGTTCGGAGCCCTCGACTGCAACTTTTTGTGTTCGGAGCTCTCGAATGCAACTTTTTGTGTTCGGAGCACTCGAATGCAACTTTTTGTGTTCGGAGCCCTCGAATGCAACTTTTTGTGTTCAGAGCATTCGAATGCAACTTTTTGTGTTCGGAGCACTCGAATGCTACTTTTTGTGTTCGGAGCATTCGAATGCAACTTTTTGTGTTCGGAGCCCTCGAATGCAATTTTTGTGTTCGGAGCCCTCGACTGCAACTTTTTGTGTTCGGAGCTCTCGAATGCAACTTTTTGTGTTCGGAGCACTCGAATGCAACTTTTTGTGTTCGGAGCCCTCGAATGCAACTTTTTGTGTTCGGAGCATTCGAATGCAACTTTTTGTGTTCGGAGCCCTCGAATGCAACTTTTTGTGTTCGGAGCCCTCGAATGCAACTTTTTGTGTTCGGAGCACTCGAATGCAACTTTTTGTGTTCGAAGCCCTCGAATGAAATTTTTGTGTTCGAAGCCCTCGAATGCAATTTTTGTGTTCGAAGCCCTCGAATGCAACTTTTTGTGTTCGAAGCCCTCGAATGAAATTTTTGTGTTCGAAGCCCTCGAATGCAACTTTTTGTGTTCGAAGCCCTCGAATGCAATTTTTATGTTCGGAGCCCTCGAATGCAACTTTTTGTGTTCGGAGCCCTCGAATGCAACTTTTTGTGTTCGGAGCCCTCGAATTCAACTTTTTGTGTTCGGAGCATTCGAATGCAACTTTTTGTGTTCGGAGCCCTCGAATGCAACTTTTTGTGTTCGGAGCACTCGAATGCAACTTTTGTGTTCGGAGCCCTCGAATGCAACTTTTTGTGTTCGAAGCCCTCGAATGCAATTTTTGTGTTCGAAGCCCTCGACTGCAACTTTTTGTGTTCGGAGCTCTCGAATGCATCTTTTTGTGTTCGGAGCACTCGTATGCAACTTTTTGTGTTCGGAGCCCTCGAATGCAACTTTTTGTGTTCGGAGCATTCGAATGCAACTTTTGTGTTCGGAGCCCTCGAATGCAACTTTTTGTGTTCGGAGCACTCGAATGCAACTTTTGTGTTCGGAACCCTCGAATGCAACTTTTTGTGTACGGAGCCCTCGAATGCAACTTTTTGTGTTCGGAGCACTCGAATGCATCTTTTTGTGTTCGGAGCCCTCGACTGCAACTTTTTGTGTTCGGAGCATTCGAATGCAACTTTTTGTGTTCGGAGCCCTCGAATGCAACTTTTTGTGTTCGGAGCACTCGAATGCATCTTTTTGTGTTCGGAGCCCTCGACTGCAACTTTTTGTGTTCGGAGCACTCGAATGCAACTTTTTGTGTTCGGAGCCCTCGTATGCAACTTTTTGTGTTCGGAGCACTCGAATGCATCTTTTTGTGTTCGGAGCCCTCGAATTCAACTTTTTGTGTTCGGAGCATTCGAATGCAACTTTTTGTGTTCGGAGCCCTCGAATGCAACTTTTTGTGTTCGGAGCACTCGAATGCAACTTTTGTGTTCGGAGCCCTCGAATGCAACTTTCTGTGATCGAAGCCCTCGAATGCAACTTTTTGTGTTCGGAGCCCTCGAATGCAACTTTCTGTGTTCGGAGCCCTCGAATGCATCTTTTTGTGTTCGGAGCCCTCGAATGCAATTTTTTGTGTTCGGGGCCTTCGAATGCAACTTTTTGTGTTCGGAGCATTCGAATGAAATTTTTGTGTTCGAAGCCCTCGAATGCAACTTTTTGTGTTCGGAGCCCTCGAATGCAACTTTTTGTGTTCGGAGCAACCGAATGCAACTTTTTGTGTTCGGAGCCCTCGAATGCAACTTTTTGTGTGCGGAGCACTCGAATGCAACTTTTGGTGTTCGGAGCCCTCGAATGCAACTTTTTGTGTTCGGGGCCCTCGAAAAATTGCATTCGAATGCTCCGAACACAAAAAGTTGCATTCGAATGCTCCGAACACAAAAAGTTGCATTCGAATGCTCCGAACACAAAAAGTTGCATTCGAGGGCTCCGAACACAAAAAGTTGCATTCGACGGCTCCGAACACAAAAATTGCATTCGAGTGCTCCGAACACAAAAATTGCATTCGAGGGCTTCGAACACAAAAATTGCATTCGAGGGCTTCGAACACAGAAAGTTGCATTCGAGGGCTCCGAACACAGAAAGTTGCATTCGAGGGCTTCGA
Organism: Chrysolina americana; assembly: GCA_958502065.1. Lineage (NCBI taxonomy): Eukaryota > Metazoa > Arthropoda > Insecta > Coleoptera > Chrysomelidae > Chrysolina > Chrysolina americana. The sequence continues at coordinate 52,383,860 of OY293421.1, read as the reverse complement.
ACACAGAAAGTTGCATTCGAGGGCTTCGAACACAAAAATTGCATTCGAGTGCTCCGCACACAAAAAGTTGCATTCGAGGGCTCCGAAAAAAAAAAGTTGCATTCGAATGCTCCGAACACAAAAAGTTGCATTCGAATGCTCCGAACACAAAAAGTTGCATTCGAATGCTCCGAACACAAAAAGTTGCATTCGAGGGCTCCGAACACAAAAAGTTGCATTCGAGTGCTCCGAACACAAAATTTGCATTCGAGTGCTCCGAACACAAAAAGTTGCATTCGAGGGCTCCGAACACAAAAGTTGCATTCGAATGCTCCGAACACAAAAAGTTGCATTCGAGGGCTCCGAACACAAAAAGTTGCATACGAGTTTTCCGAACACAAAAAGATGCATTCGAGAGCTCCGAACACAAAAAGTTGCAGTCGACGGCTTCGAACACAAAAATTGCATTCGAGGGCTTCGAACACAAAAATTGCATTCGAGGGCTTCGAACACAAAAAGTTGCATTCGAGGGCTCCGAATACAGAAAGTTGCATTCGAGGGCTTCGAACACAAAAATTGCATTCGAGTGCTCCGCACACAAAAAGTTGCATTCGAGGGCTTCGAAAAAAAAAAGTTGCATTCGAATGCTCCGAACACAAAAAGTTGCATTCGAGTGCTCCGAACACAAAAAGTTGCATTCGAGGGCTCCGAACACAAAAAGTTGCATTCGAGGGCTCCGAACACAGAAAGTTGCATTCGAGGGCTCCGAACACAAAAAGTTGCATTCAAGGGCTCCGAACACAAAAAGTTGCATTCAAGGGCTCCGAACACAAAAAGTTGCATTCGAGGGCTCCGAACACAGAAAGTTGCATTCGAGGGCTCCGAACACAAAAAGTTGCATTCGAATGCTCCGAACACAAAAAGTTGCATTCGAGGGCTTCGAACACAAAAAGTTGCATTCGAATGCTCCGAACACAAAAAGTTGCATTCGAGGGCTTCGAATACAAAAAGTTGCATTCGAGGGCTCCGAACACAGAAAGTTGCATTCGAGGGCTCCGAACACAAAAAGTTGCATTCGAGGGCTCCGAACACAAAAAGTTGCATTCGAATGCTCCGAACACAAAAAGTTGCATTCGAGGGCTTCGAATACAAAAAGTTGCATTCGAGGGCTCCGAACACAGAAAGTTGCATTCGAGGGCTCCGAACACAAAAAATTGCATTCGAGGGCTCCAAACACAAAAAGTTGTATTCGAGTGCTCCGAACACAAAAATTGCATTCGAGGGCTTCGAACACAAAAAGTTGCATTCAAGGGCTCCGAACAGAAAGTTGCATTCGAGGGCTCCGAACACAAAAAGTTGCATTCGAGGGCTCCGAATACAAAAAGTTGCATTCGAATGCTCCGAACACAAAAAGTTGCATTCGAATGCTCCGAACACAAAAAGTTGCATTCGAGGGCTCCGAACACAAAAAGTTGCATTCGAGTGCTCCGAACACAAAAAGTTGCATTCGAGGGATCCGAACACAAAAAGTTGCATTCGAGGGCTCCAAACACAAAAAGTTGCATTCAAGGGCTCCGAACACAAAAAGTTGCATTCGAGGGCTTCGAACACAAAAATTGCATTCGAGGGCTTCGAACACAAAAAGTTGCATTCGATGGCTCCGAACACAGAAAGTTGCATTCGAGGGCTCCGAACACAAAAAGTTGCATTCGAGGACTCCGAATACAAAAAGTTGCATTCGAATGCTCCGAACACAAAAAGTTGCATTCGATTGCTCCGAACACAAAAAGTTGCATTCGAGGGCTCCGAACACAGAAAGTTGCATTCGAGGGCTCCGAACACAAAAAGTTGCATTCAAGGGCTCCGAACACAAAAAGTTGCATTCGAGGGCTCCAAACACAAAAAGTTGCATTCGAGTGCTCCGAACACAAAAATTGCATTCGAGGGCTTCGAACACAAAAATTGCATTCGAGGGCTTCGAATACAAAAGGTTGCATTCGAGGGCTCCGAACACAGAAAGTTGCATTCGAGGGCTCCGAACACAAAAAATTGCATTCAAGGGCTCCGAATACAAAAAGTTGCATTCGAATGCTCCGAACACAAAAAGTTGCATTCGAGGGCTCCGAACACAAAAAGTTGCATTCGAGGGCCCCGAACACAAAAAATTGCATTCGAGGGTTCCGAATACAAAAATTTGCATTCGAATGCTCCAAACACAAAAAGTTGCCTTCGAGGGCTCCGAACACAAAAAGTTGCATTCGAGGGCTTCGAACACAAAAATTGCATTCGAGGGCTTCGAACACAAAAAGTTGCATTCGAATGCTCCGAACACAAAAAGTTGCATTCGAGGGCTTCGAACACAAAAAGTTGCATTCGAATGCTCCGAACACAAAAAGTTGCATTCGAGGGCTCCGAACACAAAAAGTTGCATTCGAATGCTCCGAACACAAAAAGTTGCATTCGAGGGCTTCGAATACAAAAAGTTGCATTCGAGGGCTCCGAACACAGAAAGTTGCAGTCGAGGGCTCCGAACACAAAAAATTGCATTCAAGGGCTCCGAATACAAAAAGTTGCATTCGAATGCTCCGAACACAAAAAGTTGCATTCGAGGGCTCCGAACACAAAAAGTTGCATTCGAGGGCCCCGAACACAAAAAATTGCATTCGAGGGCTCCGAATACAAAAATTTGCATTCGAATGCTCCAAACACAAAAAGTTGCCTTCGAGGGCTCCGAACACAAAAAGTTGCATTCAAGGGCTCCGAATACAAAAAGTTGCATTCGAATGCTCCGAACACAAAAAGTTGCATTCGAGGGCTCCGAACACAAAAAGTTGCATTCGAGGGCTCCGAACACAAAAAGTTGCATTCGAGTGCTCCGAACACAAAGTTGCATTCGAGGGCTCCGAACACAAAAAGTTGCATTCGAGGGCTCCGAACACAGAAAGTTGCATTCGAGGGCTCCGAACACAGAAAGTTGCATTCGAGGGCTCCGAACACAAAAAGTTGCATTCAAGGGCTCCGAACACAAAAAGTTGCATTCGAGGGCTCCAAACACAAAAAGTTGCATTCGAGTGCTCCGAACACAAAAATTGCATTCGAGGGCTTCGAACACAAAAATTGCATTCGAGGGCTTCGAACACAAAAAGTTGCATTCGAGGGCTCCGAACACAGAAAGTTGCATTCGAGGGCTCCGAACACAAAAAATTGCATTCAAGGGCTCCGAATACAAAAAGTTGCATTCGAATGCTCCGAACACAAAAAGTTGCATTCGAGGGCTCCGAACACAAAAAGTTGCATTCGAGGGCCCCGAACACAAAAAATTGCATTCGAGGGCTCCGAATACAAAAATTTGCATTCGAATGCTCCAAACACAAAAAGTTGCCTTCGAGGGCTCCGAACACAAAAAGTTGCATTCGAGGGCTTCGAACACAAAAATTGCATTCGAGGGCTTCGAACACAAAAAGTTGCATTCGAGGGCTTCGAACACAAAAAGTTGCATTCGAATGCTCCGAACACAAAAAGTTGCATTCGAGGGCTTCGAACACAAAAAGTTGCATTCGAATGCTCCGAACACAAAAAGTTGCATTCGAGGGCTCCGAACACAGAAAGTTGCATTCGAGGGCTCCGAACACAAAAAGTTGCATTCAAGGGCTCCGAACACAAAAAGTTGCATTCGAGGGCTCCGAATACAAAAAGTTGCATTCGAATGCTCCGAACACAAAAAGTTGCATTCGAATGCTCCGAACACAAAAAGTTGCATTCGAGGGCTCCGAACACAAAAAGTTGCATTCGAGTGCTCCGAACACAAAAAGTTGCATTCGAGGGCTCCGAACACAAAAAGTTGCATTCGAGGGCTCCGAACACAGAAAGTTGCATTCGAGGGCTCCGAACACAGAAAGTTGCATTCGAGGGCTCCGAACACAAAAAGTTGCATTCAAGGGCTCCGAACACAAAAAGTTGCATTCGAGGGCTTCGAACACAAAAATTGCATTCGAGGGCTTCGAACACAAAAAGTTGCATTCGAATGCTCCGAACACAAAAAGTTGCATTCGAGGGCTTCGAACACAAAAAGTTGCATTCGAATGCTCCGAACACAAAAAGTTGCATTCGAGGGCTCCGAACACAAAAAGTTGCATTCGAATGCTCCGAACACAAAAAGTTGCATTCGAGGGCTTCGAATACAAAAAGTTGCATTCGAGGGCTCCGAACACAGAAAGTTGCATTCGAGGGCTCCGAACACAAAAAATTGCATTCAAGGGCTCCGAATACAAAAAGTTGCATTCGAATGCTCCGAACACAAAAAGTTGCATTCGAGGGCTCCGAACACAAAAAGTTGCATTCGAGGGCCCCGAACACAAAAAATTGCATTCGAGGGCTCCGAATACAAAAATTTGCATTCGAATGCTCCAAACACAAAAAGTTGCCTTCGAGGGCTCCGAACACAAAAAGTTGCATTCGAGGGCTTCGAACACAAAAATTGCATTCGAGGGCTTCGAACACAAAAAGTTGCATTCGAATGCTCCGAACACAAAAAGTTGCATTCGAGGGCTTCGAACACAAAAAGTTGCATTCGAATGCTCCGAACACAAAAAGTTGCATTCGAGGGCTCCGAACACAGAAAGTTGCATTCGAGGGCTCCGAACACAAAAAGTTGCATTCAAGGGCTCCGAACACAAAAAGTTGCATTCGAGGGCTCCGAATACAAAAAGTTGCATTCGAATGCTCCGAACACAAAAAGTTGCATTCGAATGCTCCGAACACAAAAAGTTGCATTCGAGGGCTCCGAACACAAAAAGTTGCATTCGAGTGCTCCGAACACAAAAAGTTGCATTCGAGGGCTCCGAACACAAAAAGTTGCATTCGAGGGCTCCGAACACAAAAAATTGCATTCAAGGGCTCCGAATACAAAAAGTTGCATTCGAATGCTCCGAACACAAAAAGTTGCATTCGAGGGCTCCGAACACAAAAAGTTGCATTCGAGGGCCCCGAACACAAAAAATTGCATTCGAGGGCTCCGAATACAAAAATTTGCATTCGAATGCTCCAAACACAAAAAGTTGCCTTCGAGGGCTTCGAACACAAAAAGTTGCATTCGAGGGCTCCGAACACAAAAAGTTGCATTCGAGGGCCCCGAACACAAAAAATTGCATTCGAGGGCTCCGAATACAAAAAGTTGCATTCGAATGCTCCGAACACAAAAAGTTGCATTCGAGGGCTTCGAACACAAAAAGTTGCATTCGAATGCTTCGAACACAAAAAGTTGCATTCGAGGGCTCCGAACACAGAAAGTTGCATTCGAGGGCTCCGAATACAAAAAGTTGCATTCGAATGCTCCGAACACAAAAAGTTGCATTCGAATGCTCCGAACACAAAAAGTTGCATTCGAGGGCTCCGAACACAAAAAGTTGCATTCGAGTGCTCCGAACACAAAAAGTTGCATTCGAGGGCTCCGAACACAAAAAGTTGCATTCGAGGGCTCCGAACACAAAAAATTGCATTCAAGGGCTCCGAATACAAAAAGTTGCATTCGAATGCTCCGAACACAAAAAGTTGCATTCGAGGGCTCCGAACACAAAAAGTTGCATTCGAGGGCCCCGAACACAAAAAATTGCATTCGAGGGCTCCGAATACAAAAATTTGCATTCGAATGCTCCAAACACAAAAAGTTGCCTTCGAGGGCTCCGAACACAAAAAGTTGCATTCGAGGGCTTCGAACACAAAAAATGCATTCGAGGGCTTCGAACACAAAAAGTTGCATTCGAATGCTCCGAACACAAAAAGTTGCATTCGAGGGCTTCGAACACAAAAAGTTGCATTCGAATGCTCCGAACACAAAAAGTTGCATTCGAGGGCTCCGAATACAAAAAGTTGCATTCGAATGCCCCGAACTCAAAAAGTTGCATTATTCAAAACTGAAGATGCATAAGGTTCGTTAAGGGTGACAAGAAGCAATGAAAGATGATTACATTTATAAGCAAATATAATTATAAATATCTTACACTCAAATACATAACCTAGTTCTATGTCTTGCATCAATATTCATGCAAAGAGAGAACTAGCCTACCAAACACATTCAGTTATTTCGATACAGTTTTTGCTTGTCGAACTTTGTTCAGCTTATGATAAAACAAAATTATCTCTCGTAGTCCAAGAGTTGAGCGATGAAAATGTCATTTTTACAATTTATACAGATTCGCTAGAAACACTCAGCTAGGGTGAAATTTTAAAATGCCGTAAAGTCTAAAACAAAGGCCATTGGTACCGCGAAGGTACTCGTCATTGGCGAAACGGCGGATAATTCTGAATATGCTGCCATTCAGATAATCTCATCAATGAAAACTCAATAAAGACAAATGGGTATTCGAAAATATCCGGCTGTGCTGAAAAATTCAAGAGCGTACACCGTGAAATTTAGAGTTGCTGAAACGGCTACACAATCAGAATCGCGGTTCCGTCCCACAGCCACAGACCTACCGATGGAATGACAGAAAAACCAAACATCTTCGTGAAATAAATAAAAGTATAAAAAGACTCCTAATCTAAATAAATAAAATATTTAAATAACGTGAAATTTATCAAAAATACAAAGTTATACACGCGACGACTTGCTCAACGAACAAACAAAACGAAACAAAACAAACTAATCCCGAAATATTAAGTGATGCGACTGCATCGAAAAGCCCTACCATGTACATTTCAACGTCATTTTATATCACACACTGAAAATATCATTTTCATTCAAAACCGTCCACGAAGCGATTTCTATCGAACGTTCTCTGTCGCGGGCACTGTCTTTCGGTTTAGGGGACTTTTGGGGAGCTCGAACGACACTCAGCTGGTGGACGAGGCGCAGAGCTCGTTCCAGCGCGCTTCGAAGAACTGCCGCATGCAGTGGCCTGCCTTACCGACGGGACTGTCGTCTTCGTTGAACGTCTCGCAATTGTTGAAAATCTGTCGGACGTCGGCGCAGAAGTCCTCCTTCGATTTGTAGCTGAAAATCGAACAGATTTTGAAGATTACAGAATTTTTGGAATTGTTGATTCGACAACCGACAACAAACTAACAGGAACAGGAAACAACAAACAGAAAACGATAATAACGAACAGGTACAAGAATAAACAGGAATCGGAATAGACGGGAACAGGAAACAACAAACAAATAGGAACAGGAAATTCAAACAGAAACAGGAAAAGATAACAAGGAAACAGAAAAAAACTGGAATTGGAAACCTTGAACAGGAATCGGAAACAATACACAGCAACAGGAAAAATAACAGAAACAGGAAAAATAAACAGGAACGATAAAAAATAAAGAATAGGAAAAAATAAACAGGAACAAGAAGAGATAACCAGGAAACAGGAGAAAAACTGGAATCGGAAACCTTAAACAGGACTCGGAAACAATACACAACAATAGGAACAGGAGAAATAAACGAGAACAGGAAAAAATAAACGGGTAGGATACAACAAAAAAATAGGAACAGGAAACAATAAATGGGAATCGGAAATAACAAACAGGAAACAACAAATGGGAACACAAAACAACAGGAATAGAAAAAACAAACAGGAATCGGAACCAATAAAACGGAGCAGGAAAATTAATAGAAACAGGAAAAAATAAACAAGAACAGGAAAAAAATTAATAGGGACGGAACAGCAGCAAGAAGGGGAAACGAGTAAGTTATTGAGACAAAAAAGTTTCGTACTCACACAAACTCCTGCAACCTCTTCTTGATCGTCGACAGATCCATGGGCACCTTGATGATCTTCTTGTAGGTGGGGAACTGTTTGGTGTTGACGGGCAGTAAGAAGGGCCAAGCGTCGTCGTGGCACTCTAGATCCTCCAGCAGCGCCTTGCACTGACCCAACTCCTTGGCCAGCTTTTTGTTGGCCCGCTCCTTCTTGGCGGCGGCGGCGATGGGGCAGTTGGGAGTGGTGGGCGTCGCAGGGCCGGCGACGGACGAGGGGGAACCGACGTTCACGAGGCTCGAATTGGAAATGTCGCTCTGGCTGCAGTTCGTCGTCGGCATTAGCAGGTCTTCGTTAGTGGTTACGGAGCTGTGCGAGGGGGCGGGACTAAAAAAAAGTGATGAGTAACAGTTAAAGCTGATGATTATTCAGACAGTGAACTCAAATTAGGTTTTTAAAAACCGCCAAAAATTTGGGAATCGGATTGAAATTTCACCACAGTGCAGTGTTTTCTCAAGTTTGTCTGGTTAGCGGTTCACAAACTGTGGGCGATTTTCAATCGGGAGTGCAAGTAAATTGAAATATACAGGTTTGAAAAAAAATATGAAAATATTCTTCCATCCAAATTCTTTTTTCGTTCTTGAAGTTTGAAAATAATTGTGAAAATATTTTTCCCGACAAATTCTTTGAATTTTTTTGTGTAAAAAAAATTGTAAAAATATTTGTCCAGACAATTTTTTTTTCCTATTTTTGTAATTCTCAGTGATGAAAAATTATAGGATCGAACGAGATGGGCGCCTTCCCTTTACTGATCTTTTTTTCACCAAATTTTTTTTTAATTTTTTCAGTGTTTGGAAAAATATTGTGAAAATATTTTTTCCGACAATTTCTTTTCCATTTTTGGACTTCTCGGTGAAAAGCAAAATGGGGTTGAACAAGATTGTCTTTCCTTTAAATGTTTAAAAAAAATTGTAAAAATATTTTTCCCGACAATCTATTTTTAGTTTCTTTAAATAATTGAAAAAAATGTGAAAAATTTTTTCTCAACAATTTTTTTTCCTATCACCTCTCAGTGACACGAAAAATAATGGGATCGAACGAAATGGGCCTTTCCTTGACTTTGACTTTTCTTTCACATTTTTTTAGTATTTGGAAAAAAATTGTGAAAATATTTTTCCCGAAATTGTTTTTTTTATTTCTTCAAATGTTTGAAAAAAAATTGTGAAAATATTTTTCCCCCCAAATTCGATCGATCGAATGAGATTGGCTTTCCTTGACTTTGACCTTTTTTTTATTTATTTTTTTATTTTTTCAAGAATTTGATCCATTTTTTCAATATTTTCACGGTCCATTTGTTCGATTCGTTCATGTTATGTAACAATTTCTCGAAACATTCTTTACGGTATATATATCTCGAGTTTACTCACCTAGAAGGTGGGTGTTCGGACGACTCGCTGTCCCTCGTCAGCTTGTTGTTCCTGCGCACCGCCTTTTTGTGCGGCTTTTTCGCCACGCAATTCGAACAGTACCACTTGCCGCGCGGCGCCTTCTGCACCGCCGGTTGCATGCAGTCGGTGTGGTAGGCGCGAGGACACAGTTCGCACAGGACCAGCCGCGTGCTAGTCAGAGACGCTTTGCGCCCGCAAACGATGCAGTTCCTTTCGCCGGTCGCTTTGTTCACGCATTCGTGGCAGTACCTGAAAAAAATTCGACGACTGAATAACAGTAGATACCATTGACTGAGGGCGACTGATACCACCGGTGTTACGTATGGCCCGATGCGTGCTGTGCCTTGAAACAATATTCCCGATATATCAAATCATATCAGGAGATACCCGAAGACTCCCTTTCCGCATTTCATTTATTAACATAATAATCATACCCTCGTTGGGCGCCAATTAAATTCCCCAATTATTTAATACTGCAGTGAGACTAATCTACTGATGGAGATATGAATACCTGAATGGGTATCTGGGAATGAAGTGAAGGTGCGTGGTAAAGGAGAAAAATTTGTATTTATAAAGTACCCTCATTATATAATCCAATCAAATTAGCTAATAAGAATAACCATCCTCAGTATGAGTTATCAAACCCTCGTTGGGCGCCAATTAAAATCCCCAATTATTTAATACTGCAGTGAGACTAATCTACTGATGGAGATATGAATACCTGAATGGGTATCTGGGAATGAAGTGAAGGAGATTTTTTTTTAACATAAGGCGAGCTTGAACGTATATAGGAGCTGTATTAACATCAACTACATCTACTGTATTCACTCTGTGAACACTACAGATTGAGTGGTTCAATTTATTACATCGTCACAAACATTTTTGGTTAATTTCCTGATAATTCTCTAGGTTGACGGCCAAGGGGTGGGACGACTGAACGCGTCGGGTCAATTTCGATGAAACTGCCGAAATACCAAATCGAGGGCACTTTCACAATTGAAACAACTTACCAATCTCCGTCCGGGATATTATCCATCTTCGGCTTGAAGCAGTACGTGTGGTACCCTCTGTCGCAACCATCGCAAAGCAGCAGCTTGTCTTCGTTGTCTCCACTATGGCAGAATTGGCAGTTCTGGAAGAAAATTGTAAAAAAATATTGCACGGGACCGATGAATATCGACAAAAATAATAGAGAAGAATTAATCGAGAGACAGATTAGTAATTTAGTGGTTATGTACAGTCTGCGTTAGTTAGTTGAGGTTATTGACAAGAGAGAAAAAAGGAAAAAAAAAACAAAGAGAAAGGATTAGCTGAAGGCTGTAGATTGTTCGCTTTGTACTGAACACCTGTATTTATTTACTTTATTGATCCCAAGCAACATTTCTGTATTATAACTAGATAAAGATGAATTGTTTATTTTATTAAAAATGGAACGTATTTACTGCAATTGCTAGCGCCCGATGCATCGCAAAATGAGTCTGCCGAAGCTCGGGGTCGCACATAATAGGAGCGGTTGAATTTGGTTCGTGAAATTTCGACAGTTTGGATAGTTTCTTTCACTGCGGATAGAAAAAACTATGCTGTAAACCATGACAAAATCTCAACGTAACTGTTGAGTAGATGTGCTTCGACAGTTCGAGTTTTCGACCATGTTAATATCCATAAGAGATTCTAAGGTCGATTCTGCGATTTCTGGCATATTTCAAGGTCACGCGCATGCGTCGCTGCTTGACATTCGTCGCGAGGTAGTCAGAATTTTCCTGATATAAGTTTGGGATGTTTTTTATGCATCCCGACCATTTTTTTTAATTCAACAGATGCATTCGTCTGCAGTCTTTTTAGGTGTATCGATGATGGTATCAGTCATTTTCAGTGCAATTTGTAATCAGAATCGACCTAAGAATCTCGTATGGAGGATAACATAATATCTTGAATATTTTGTCATGGTTACAGCACAATTTTTTCTTACCACAGTAAAAACAACCATCCAAACTGTCAAAATTCCAACAAACAAGAAAAAATAGAGGTTAAGGGCTATCACGAGCGTAGTTCCCGGAGTTTATCCTATTTGACTTTCCGTCGACAACTCCATAACAAAGGCGGTGTGGCGTGGCAAGGTTTGAAATACCTGTTCACGCGGAATGTATTCAACTATCCATCGAGGATGGAACGTGCTTTTTTCGGCAAAGGAAGCCTCCTCTAGCTGCTTTCTTTGGTCTAACAACACATTTTCTGAGAAGCAGCAATAATAAAAACCAACACACAGTTCAATCACCAAGTCAGCTGAGATCGTACGACTCGGGCGAGCACCTCAACTGTTGCCACATCGTCTTTGATAAAGTCGTACCTAGAGATATACGTGGTTGACGCCGAATTACTCATCAATGTATTGATGTAAATACATTGTTGCCACACAACTGTTCGCTTTTATACTCCTACACCCTGTAGCGTTGTCATTTAATTCCGTTATAATTACAGGTGCCCAGTCTAACAAAAACCGAATGGAGTCATTTCGTTCAGGAAGATTTTTGTTTAGAAGTTTACGTGAAATAACAAATGAATGAATGATTACGGATTTACTAAAAAAATTAAAGAATATATACACCGTATTTCAGGAAGCCGCACTTGAAAATACAAATTTTGGAACTCCCACAAATTTCGAGAATGGACAGAAGTACATTTAGCAACAGCGCCGTCGCGATACAACTTGTATTGAAACTCGAAACTGAATTTTAGAAAAATGACTAGAACGAAACGACTCCGTTGATATTAGAGAAGAAGAGAGACACACAGAAACGATTAAAAGGAAAGCAACAAGCACCACCCACACTCAGATTGCTGTTATATTTGCGGGCATTAAAGACATTTGGAGCGCTCACAGCTTTCATGATGCTCTTGTCCCATGCAATGGAAGCTTCGAGCGAATACAGGCACATCGCCAGCTGCGCGGACGTAAAACACCGAGTGATGGCCTCGCGCCACACGCCTAGTCCCTTCGGAATGTCGTCAGAGCCGCAGGCGGCGGGCTGGCCGGGAGCGGAGGCGCCGCCGCCGCTTCCCGCAGCGCCGGCGCAGCTGCTCCCCGTCGCGACGTCTTGCGCCATGGCCGCCAGGTTGGGATCGCCGGTGCTGAAAAAAAAACACGTTCAATCCTAGAATATACGCAACAGTTTTCTATACAACAGTTCATATTTCATATCACAGTCCCGAAACACCTGCAGAAAAAATATATTCATGTACTCACTTGACTCCCAACGGCGGTTTCAAGTACCTCCTCTCGATATTCAGCTCCAAAGACGCCAACCGATCCTTGACCACGCTCACGATCTGCCGGTAGGGGATTTCCCCGAGATCTCTGCTGGGAATCTTCCACCCCTTCACCTGCATGCTGGCACTGGCCACCTTGTCTTCCAGAGCCTCGACCTGCGAAAAAACAGTTGAATAAAACGATCATCCTCCTCAAATATCGCTCCAACTGACCTGTTCGAGCAAGAACATGTCCACCTTGCGCGCCAGCGTCAAGCTCCACGCTCCGGGCTCGTCCGGAGTGGGCGCGTGCCCGTCTACGTACGTCACTTCGTCCATCTGCTCGGCTCTCAGGTTCGTCAGCTCTCCGGCACCTTCTTCGATGAACAACCTGCCTTTCCGGTCGTACACCGTTTGCATGACGCTGATCAAGCTGCGTTTCAGCTCCCGTTCCCGTACGCCTCTCATCTGCAGGTTATCGAGGACCTAAACGAAATCATCGGCATCATAAACGATCCGTTCCGAATATACCGTTGCACACTTACCTCGCGAAGCAGGTTGGTGTCCGAGATCCTCCACCAGCCGTACCTCTTGTCGGCCGGCACGCTTTTCTTCTCGCTGGCGATCGGCATGCCGTGCTTCTTGATGTGCTCGAGCTGGACGCTTTCTTCGAGCGTCATCTGCAAGGGGGCGGGACTGTCGCAAGCGCTGTGGTAGGTGGCGGAGGAATTGGAACCGGGCGGCGGAAATACCGGGATCTTCAGTTCGGTTATGTCTCGCGTGCAGGCGCCGACGCCGTTCTCCCACTTGTTGCCGGCGGTCAAGTGGATGCCGTCGCAGGAACCTCCGTCGTTGGTCAAAATGCTGAACCACTTGTGCTCGTTTTCTTCCTCCGTTTCCGATTTTGTTTCCGCTTTCAGTTCGGTTTTTATTTCAGACTTGAGTTCGTTGAGTATTTCGTTCTTTAGTTCCTCCTTGAAACGAGAATTGTTAATCATAATAATTACCCTTTGTCCACCTAGGCTACGTCTTTGAATAAACGTACGTGAGTGATTGGCACTGAGATCATTATCATACAAAAATTATAATTGACGTCTCATATCATCGAAAGATTTTAAACGAATTATCAAAATATAAAGGGTGATTTAGCACCACCACCACAAAATTTAAAGGTGGTACTGGTCTATCATGTGAGAACGCACCTGTAAAATTTGAGAGCTATCCTCGATGATTAAACCAATCTTTTGAACGAGCAGAAACGTGAGATGTGGCAATGGCGCACGTATCTGTCAGCCTTTCCACTAGTCGTTCTCGTCGTTCATGAATCGGTACTGTTCTATTGTTCAATATGCCAGAGTTTACTCCGAGAGAATATTGTGAAATGGTTGACACATATGGTGCCTTGAATGAAAATGCCCGATCTTTTGACATAAGAAGTAGTTATACCCACATGTGGCTGAAGAAGCGAGGCTAGATGTTTAGCCAGGTAATACGTAGGCGTACACGAGGTACTCACTATCGGTTTCAGAGGTATGTCCGTTTCTTGTACTTTTAAAAGCCAGGTGCTCGAAGGATACGTAAACCGGAGCATCTTCACGAAGAATTTGAGCATCTTCAAGTGGTCTTGAGATCGAATGGTTACAGTGTAGCCCAGACCAACCAAGGACAAGTCAAAATAGAGAGGAGACTATAACGGTTGCACGTGCATATCTACCCTACATCCCTATGGTCACTGATAGAATCGGAAAACTCTTGTGAAAACACAAAATAAAGACGGTTTTCAAGCCCACTAGGAAAATACAGCAAAGCCTGAGGTCAGCAAAGGATGAAAGGGACCGACCCACTATCGGCCGCGGGTGTATATCGCATACTTGCGGAAAAGTGAATATCGGAACGAAAATATCCATAGGAATAAGGCTAAAGGAACACCAGCGAAACTGACAAATCGGCAGTAGCGAAACACGCGCTTAGTGAAGGGGAACATAGAATACGGTTTGACGACTTAAAACTTCTTGCCCCCAACCAGAGACATCATAGCCGTTTTGTATGAGAAGCAATAGAAATCTATAAACACGCGGAGAATTTCACTGTTTTCGACTAAAGACGCAATAACAAACACAAGTGCGACCCAGGTAACTGATGTCCAAAACAACCTGAGGACTCATAAATATAATTTGAGGAACAGACCTACTTCAGTCATCGGAGAAGAACGAAGATGAACAGACCTCTGAGAAAACTATCCCAAATCACGACAGCCTTTGAACCCGAATCAAAATAGTGGTAGTATTATATTAACTACAAAAATCTCACCTTGACTTCTGCTTTGACGTCGGCCTTCAAATCCTCCTCGGACTTGTTCTCGCGCTCCATGCACTGCCCGAGTCGCTCGAACAGATTGAACTTCTTGCTGCCGAACGGCTCCCTATCCTCCTCTTTCTTGACGACGACGTGATTCATCAGACCGGCCGCTTGAGATTCCTTCAGCTTTTGCTCCTTCTCTATTTCCAAGTTCCTTTCGAGGTTCTGCACGATGACGTCGACGCTCCTCTTGAGCTCCGCCAGATTCTGCTCGTTCCTGTCCAGCACCTCGCCGTTCTCGACGACGCCGACGCCTAATCTGTTGGGCGTCTTCCGGTGCTCGTTCTCGTCCTCGGCGGTCGTCAATCTCGGATCGGTTTCCGCCTCCGTCTTGCCGACGATACTGCTGACCTCTTTGTCGACGTTGCTGTCTTCGATCTCCTCGATTCGCTCTCTGATGTTGTTGATGTCGTTCAAGCAGCGGATGCCGTTTTTGGAGAGCTCGAAGTTGTCCAGGCGGCGCTGTTCCTCGGTTTCTTCGGGGTCGGCGCTTTCCATCCCCTCCACGAACACCCCGCCGGCTTTCGGCAGGGACCAGTACCTGCGGAAGTACCTGTCTTGGCCGAAACAGATAGCGCGCAATTGCAGCGAGGCCGTGTTGAGGGTTTGGAGGTGCGTTTCCGACGTTTTCACCAGCTTTTCCAACTTTTTGCCGAGCTCTTCGCCAGTCAGTTTGTTGTCCTCCTCCTTGAAACAAAACACAGAGTTGTTCACAACTGATAATAATAAAATATTTTTACGAAGATTTCAAACAGCTAATCTCTCTTACTAACAATACAGAGAAGCCCATTAAAAACGAAACAGCGGCTCTGTAGGTCAGCAAAACCGAATTTTCGAGGGGGACATCGTTTGCGATGAAATTCACCTGAAATACATTCCATCCCTTGGAAATGTGACCGCCAACCCTTAATTTTTAACAGCAACATATGGCAAGTGATACACTATTTGAAATGTATTTTCCTTCTTAATATAAAACAATAAAAATAAATTAATTCTATCGATTCGTTTTCGGGATATAGGAACTTGAAGTTGGGAGGAAATCACTTTTTATTCACACAAGCAATGAAAACAATATCTGATAAAGCAACTATCGCAATAATTATTATTGTCAATGAACTAAATGTTCAAAGTGTCTACCATCCATTTCCATACAATATTACAAGTTCTGTTCAAAATTAGACCTCACAGTTCGTAATATTTCTGGCGATTTTCGACGGCATTCTTCAACTATTCTACTTCGTAAATCTCCAGAGATTCTGGTTCGGTTGCATAAATTTAGTTTTTCAAGTGACCCCACAGGAAAAAGTCGAGTGGGGTTAAATCTGGAGATCTGGCTGGCCACTCTATAGAACATCTTCTTCCAATCCAACTTCCAAAACGTCTTTTAATCGATTCTTAAGAACTTTAACATTTTTTTGATCAAGTAAATGAGGACGCAATAAAAATTTGAAACGGAATTGCATGTTATTTGTTGGTAAACAGTTAGATCACTTGATTCCCTGACATTGATATTTATCTTCGAACAGTTGATTGTTAGATCTTATTTTTATTGATTGAGTTAATAAAAAGTGATTTCCCAACTTCAAATGAGGTATCACTTGTCATATGCTGACGTTCAAAGATTTAGGGATGAATTTCATCGCGAACGATGTCCCGCTCGAAAATCTAGTTGAAGTGTCCGAGCGTTTTTATATGATTCGGTTGTGCCGACCCACATAGCTGCTGTTTCGTTTTCAATGGCCCACTCTGTGTATTGATCATCAGGAAACAGACATGCTAAAGAAAAAGCTGTCTCAGAAGAACCAAAGATAGAGTATCAGATACGGAAGAGTCATTTGAACTACATTATATTCATGTCCGAATTTTTTCATAAATGACACTAGCTTGGTCTGTCGGTTTCTCTGTAGTGAAAATCGTTAATACACCGGTACTTTATGAAGTTATCCTGGTGCGTATATGATGACATTTCATCTAACATACTCATGTATGGATTCTCTGAAATATCTCCATAATACTAAATTCAGATTGTAAGATAGAAGTTTACAGTATAAGTTAATATCTTGCAATCCTGTGAATAGCGGGTATATAATACCATTTTATAACATATAAAGAGGTTTCAACTCCGGAAAAAAAAATAGGAAAATCTAAATTTGTTATTATTTATTTATTGAAAATACACCTTCCAAACAGAACAAGTTCTGGTGTACGGAAGATAATACATTACATATAAACATAAATAATAAGTTTTAAGAATTTCAAAATGAATAAAAAATAACAAATTAAACATTTGCTTTTTTAAAATCGCCAAAATGTTGGCAACATTTGTCTACCGAAACTTACCTACTTTACTTTATTGATCCCAAGAAACATTTCTGTTTATAGAGAGATTATTTTTTACATGAATTGAATTACAGCAATATATATGGATAAAGATGAAGAGAGTCATAAGAAAAATACATAGCTGCCTGGATCAGAACTGTAAGTCAAAACTGGCTTTTTGTGGCTCTGATCCAGTCAGTTGAGATTCGGCAGACAGCGATTTTCAAAAATAGTCGATTTTTAAACACAAAAATTAAATTTTTTCCGAACATTCACCCTCTAAGTTCGTTATGAAAGGGTATTACGCACTCGTCATTTACGAAAATGCAAGAGGTTAGATTACACTGCATATCTAGTTCATGATGGGAAGTGCACGATATTTGAAAACATCTTCACGATCACGAATATTTCAACATTTTCCTCTTACCTCTTCCGGCTGGGTTCCCACACTCTCACTTTCACTCATTTCGTTCTCTTCTTCGTCCAGAAGATCATCCTTATGCAACGAAGGAGAATCGGCAGCCGAATCATCACCATCCAGCTTGATCTGAGCCTTTTCCATCGCCTCCGTCCTCACTTTTCTATTGTGCAACATCTTCAACCTAGTAACAAAAACATCAAAAATTAAAACCGACATGTCGCCAGTCGCGACACTTGGCCTCGGCCAGAAAAACTCACTTCCGTATCTTCATATCCAGCAGCCACTTCTCCTTCTTCTGCTGCGCGACGCACTCCAGCGAGCTTTCGATCTGCCTGATGACGGCCTTGTTCTGCAACAGCTCGTTGCACAGGTACGCGAGCACCTCCGCCTTGCTGGTCGGCGACAGCGCCATGAAAGGCTTGTGCTTCAGCAAATCTGACATCTTGTAAGTCGGCGTCGCGTGCAGCACGTCGTAGTACTGCGCGTTCTTACCCGACTGCGTGACGGCCATCTCCTCGACGGTCTGATGATGGTCGGCGACGCGTTTCTCGCGGTCCCGCTCGAAGTGGATGCCCGTCAGCGCCTTCACCTCTCCGGTCGCGTTCGCGTACATGTAGATGCGCAGGATCTCGGATATGTTGTTCGGCGTGATGTCGGCCTGGCGCAGATTCTGCCCCAGCATGGTGGTGTACCGCGCGGGGTTAGGGATGCCGGGATCTTCGATCGCGCACACCAGCAGGTGCGTCATAACCGAGAAGAGCTCGTCCTCGGCCTCAGAGGAGTGCTCGTTTGGCATCAGCGCGTGCTGAAGGGACCCCAACGTCGGCAGCGAGTCCATGTCGAAGCCGAGCGTCTCTCCGAAGTTGTGCAGGAACTCGAACACCATGACGATGTCAGAGAAGGCTTTGCCGGACAGCTTCAGCCCCGGGATGCGCTCGTACTCGGGCAGTGGCGTCGGAGCGAGCTCGAGGTCCTCACACGGTTTCCTGATCTCGGTGAGGATTTCCATTTCTATCCTGCGTTGTTCCAGCTTCTTTTCCTTGTTCGCTTGTTTTTCCGCGAGCAGCTGTTGCTTTTTCCTTTCGCGCTCCTCCAGTTTGCGCCGGCTCTCCAGCGATTTCACCAACGCCATGTGCTGTCTTCGCCTCTCGCGTTCCTAGAACAGGGTTGAAGGTTTTATAAGGAATAGCGAACGATATAAACAAGAAAGTGCCGTGTTAAAATGAACGTTTAAAGTTAAAGAAGCACCACAGCCAACTCCAGCCCCCTATGACGGAGAAACTGAACACGTTCAGAGATATCACAAACTTTGACTCATTAATTATCAGTAGTACTTCGAAAATCTCCATTTGTTTATATCTTACCACAGTTCGGATAACGAGATTTCAATCTTCGTCGGA
This sequence comes from Chrysolina americana, assembly GCA_958502065.1. Taxonomy (NCBI): domain Eukaryota; kingdom Metazoa; phylum Arthropoda; class Insecta; order Coleoptera; family Chrysomelidae; genus Chrysolina; species Chrysolina americana. The sequence continues at coordinate 52,365,001 of OY293421.1, read as the reverse complement.
AAGTAACTGAATACAGGGGATTTACCACCACCTGCACAAAAACTTCAACGGGGTATTGCTCTATCATGTGCGAACGCACCTTTAAAATTTGGGAGCTATCGTACGTCAACCACAATCGATACGCCACTGCAGAAACGTGGGAAGATGCGGCAATGGTGCACGTATCTGTCGCCTTTCCCAATCGTCAGTCGTCAGTATGACTGGACAGTGAGCGAAGTTTAAATAATAAAAATATAAAGTAAATTTAACCGTAACATAATTTTTGTGATATCCCTGCATGCTGTAATACCAAGCCATTCCACAGGGGTTAATATAAATAAATCAGTTATTAGCAAGAAAATGACGGTAGCGTTAAAACAGAAGAACCAGCCAAAATGACGGAAAATTAGCAACATCCCACCTCAGCAGCATACAAATTCGTGGCAGCGTCAAATTCTAAGATACAATCGGATAGTCAGAGAGTTAACCGAAGTGAAATATCGAGATGCGAAAAAAACCGTCGATCTTAGAATTTGGCGTGCCCGCATCAAATACACATTCATACAGAAAGTGGACTCATACCAGCTCGACGGTGTAGAGCATCTCTCGTTGTTTACTGATCTCCTGTATGTACATCTAAGGAGAAAAATACGCGTCATCACATTATTTACAACACGAAAACACAAAAGCAACAAAATGGAATAGAAGGAAACGTTCAAATGGATCTTTTCAGCGAATGATCTCCGTTCCAAAAGTTGCCATGCCTCCTCCATGTGACTGGGTATCCCGCGAGGGTCAGTTCCGAGACTACATCAAGTATTTCAGGATCGGCATTGGAAACCTCAAATAAATGAATATTTTTCCAAATATTCATTCATTTGAGGTGTCAAATATGGTTGGAAAGAGGAGAAAGGCATCTTTTGTAACAAACCCATGGAACTTTCATTGATATACATATGACGTGTCAATTTTTATGGTTGATGACAAGTAGTACAAAATACTGAGGCGTTACTGATTCAAAGGCGATATATAAACGACAAATGAGTCTGACATGAATTCCATAATTCTTCCTCTTCTTATTACAAGTCGATGACGTTAGGTTTTTGATGTGATTGCAGATGTTCGATTATCCTTTTACAGACAAATACCTTGATACATACAGTAATTAAAAAACTTGATATGACAATCTTCGTTATTATTATTAAAGCATTATTTAGCTTCGATGTTGTTCAAAAATAGGAATTTCGCAAATAGAGTGCAGTCATAAAATAGTCCCCGGCCTACTAATTTTTCAACCAAAAAAGAATAAAGCTGAACCTGAAAGAAACGGGATCTCTTTCCATCCAACTTCGATTTGATTTGGTTCAAAAGTTCGTAGGGGGGATTATACTGCCTGACGATAAGGATTTTTTATATCACTCCCTCTAATATATTTGAAACAAAATTGATAAAGGCAAACAACCTACTTGTTCTTTCATGATAGCGGCTTGCTGTCTTTTCAACTCTCTCTCCTGAAACGAAGAAAACAACGGTTGAGGTACTACCATCACGAACGAACAATCAGTCTATCATCGGTGACGCTCCATGCAATTGTCGTTGAATGGAGGAGAAAAAAAAAACGAAAAAACAAAAAGCTATCAGCGTTCCCTACCTGTTGTTTCCGGTGGTGCTCTTCCTGCTTGTGCCTCTCTATCTCCTCCTGGCGCTTCCTTTTGGCCTGCCATGCAAACATAACATAAACAAAAGAACGCAACCATTTCGTCTCCCGAGAGAAATGAAATGGCAAAAACAATATAACGGCATGCTATTCAAACATCATATCGAATTCCGCAGAATTGGTTTCGTCTCAACGAAGACGTTAAAAAAAAGACAATCTAGCATAGGATGGTCTACGAGAAACGAATCAGGAGTGAATTCTTGCATGGACTATCGGTATCCGAAAAAATATTACCAATGACCGTTTAATAAAATTTCCTGGAACTTCTATCGTGTTGAAAAACTGTAGTATCATCGAAGAAAAATTATCAAATCAATTATATTGAGGAATATGTATAACGGGCCACGAATCGCGCCTTGTGGAACAACATACTTTAGTTTCACTAGAAAGGAAGGGTGCATTTCAAGAAGGAAATTGTGGCTGGGCCAACTTTGACTGTGGACCAGCCTTCTTGTGTGCTGAACCCACATCAGTCCTATTAATCCAGATTCATTCCGAGAGTAATTTGTCCCTATTGGAATAAACAGCGTGTAAAGCAAATAAAATAAATGATCTCAAATATACAAGTACTTTCGATGAACGAGCAAGTTCTATCCCCTCAGAAAAATTACCCCTTTATACAAAACAAATACGATGATCCTAAACAAACTTTTCTTTCCGTTTCCTGCGGACCACCGTTCTAGATTTTGTCAGTTAGCACAGCCAATACAAAAAAAAATATCAACACAACACGGAACCGAATGACAATTCTCAACAGCGACAGACTCACCTCTAGCATCTGTTGCGATCTCGCCTCACGTTCTCTCTTCGCCTGTTCCTGCCTTTCCGACCTCTCGATCTCCTTCGTTATCCTCGCCTGCTCTCGATCAATCCTGGCGGCGGCTCTGGCAGCCTGTTGTTTTCGCGCCATCTCTATCCGCTGCTCCACCGGCAGGTTCGTTCTCATGGCCGACTTCAACTCCTCTAACCTACGAAAAAGACGAGTAGGTAACGCGTCACTTTGTCTCACCCCCACCTATCGATAGCTATGCCAACCAATAGAAAGTACGCCTTCCACTGGCAGCAGAAATTTTAAAACTGTCGATTCCTTACCTGCGGTTGACATCATCTTCTGTTAAATGGATGAACTCGGTGTCGTCGGTTTGCATTTCGACAGGAACGGGCTGCAGGTAATCGCCTATGATGATCCTGCAGCTGAACGTGAAGTTGTCCTTCGAAAGCTCGGTATTTTTCTGATACTCTAAAAACTACAAGAAGGAAATCATTAGGCGCGAATTGTCTTTTACGATTCGATTAACGTACCTGGGTGACGTCAGACATTTGCTTGAATTTGTTCGCAGATTCCGGAGCGACGTAGGTTACGTCGCCTTTCAAGCCGCCATTTTTCGTCAAGCCACGGATTATTGTCTCTCTTTTCCAACCTGTCCACAAACAAACCGATTTTCAGTGTAAAATTCAGATGAAGAGTGATAAAGCAGTTGAATTAAAACAACGCGGAGACTCACCTTTTTCTAGCGGCACCCTCAGCAACCTCTCGTCGTACTGTTTCTGCCTTTTGGCCGCAACCTCCATCTCCATCTCTGAATCAGTATGATTAGAATCAGTAAAGTTATCAGAATCGGACGTAGCGTCCACCGTACTAGAATCGCTAAGTGTACCCTTGAATTTTTCCTGCAAAAATTTGTTCAGAGCCTTCTCGTCGCCGCCCCCTCCCGCCTCGGAGAGGTATTGCTGGGCGGCGAGAATGTTCGACTTCAGCAGGTTCATCTGCTGATTCATCGACACGTTCGGGTCCAAGATCGGAACGGGCTTGATACCTGCGGAAGGAAAGCATTTTGAGAGTTTGCAGAGGGCGTCATTAGGGATGTAAAGTAATGTTAGCCACTTTCTAGTATGAGTTTTAAGCAAGGAGTTGCTCGAAAATAGCCACCAAATTCACGCCAGTTGTATTATTACTTTCATTACTGAAAATGGACAAACAAAAATTTAATAATCTGCTTACCTAGCGCTCTACTCTGCGCCAGCAACGAAGCGACAGTATTCTTTTTGGGTTTACTGACGCCCCTGCCCAAATTCCTCGGCCTACCCTCCTTCTGGCCGCCGTGGCTTCCGGAAACGGGCGAGATCGTCGTACCGCCAGCCGACGCAGTCGCCGATGAGCTGGCGCACGTTGAGGATGTAGAACTACCACCGTCGGAGCCTTCGTTTCGACTGGGCGGTCTCGGGGAGTCGGCCTGCGCGAAGAGTTGGACGAGAGAGGCGCTCGGAGCGCTCGGCGGCAACTGGGCGGCGCCGGGCGGAACGACGCGTCTCGGTTTCGGACCTGGTTTCCTTCGAGCTGAAACATGCAAAAATTTTAACTTCTGTGATCACATAAATATGCCTTATTGCATCCGTTATTACAGCAAAATAAAATCTGCAATCAACTGTTGGTATACATAGCAAATTGGATGGGCCCCAAAAGTGGTCCTTGAGGCCACCCCCCAATAATTTATGTTCTTTCTGTTATTCAACCGTCGGAAAGAGATTTCCGAGCCACGAATGACGAGGGTCTTACCTTTTAACGTGCGAACCCATGCACTATCAAGTTAGTATGTATACTTACAGATGCGATCGGCTCCTATATTCGCGGACATGTTGCTGAGCGACGTCAAAGAGGAACTGGCCGTGTTCGAAGCCGTGCTGGGCTTCAGGGACAGGTTCAGGGGGGCTTCGCCGGCCGATTCCGAACTGTTGTAGCTGGAAGAGATTCCGGATGGGCTACCATTCGTGGCCGGAAGCTTGATCACTTCCACTCTGTCGTTTGAGGGCGTCGAAGGGGGCGACAGCTCGTGGTCCTGGTGAAAAAACGTCTATTGCACGAATGCAGATGAAATATTTCACGATGAAGTCTCCTCATATTTATATACAGAGGATATTCTCGCGGATTTATTTAGTAGATTTACCCCAAGTTATTATTTGGTCAAATTCAATCTTAGACGTGAAATGTGCAGGTTATCAGGCACTAGTTGCGAAAAGGGCATACATTCCTGTTTGTAGTGATTTCTTATATTACTATGAATTTCTATATTGTGAATCGCTCCCAAGATTATGATGCAATTTTGTTGATTCGTAATCAATGATATAATTGAAATCGAAGCGAAGTGGTTGTGGTGGTGGAGCGTTTGCTTCCCACTCAGGCGTCGTGGGTTCGATCCCCACCGCCTGCCACTGAGCCAAAGTGGTTCGGAATCCACTTTTATCTAAGCTGTAGGGACCCGGATCTCCCTTGCTCGCACAAACTACGCTTTTGAGGGGTTTTCTCCAAAAAACCTGGATGATTCGTAACAACAAACAAAAAACAAATCGTCAGTATTTTGGATAAACTATATTTGATGTTATAACACGATGTTATATACAATTTATAACACGATCATTGAGTACATGGGGTACGCCTTAACGCAGCTAGCGAGCGATCAGGTCTAAAATGAAATTTGCCGATCGGTATCAAAGTTGATTCAACAAGAAATAAAGGAGAGGTGGTTCCAGACACTAACGATAATTTTTTTCGAAAAATACTGGAGGTGAAACATCACAAAGCGCATAAATTAGAAAAAACAACAGCTAATGCCTCGATCCACACATTTCGTAACACCCACAAACCCACTTCCCTCCCCCGCCCTTATTCATTCGATAAAAACTCACAGCCAACTTGGACCTCTTGGTCGTCCGTTCGATCAGCAGTCCCGTGCTGGAATGCGAGGGGTGCAAGCTGACCGAGGGCGGATCCAGCGAGATGGTCTTCTTCCTGCCCCTGTTCGTGGTGCCGGGTATCTTCGGGCCCACGATCGACGACGTGTACTTGATGATCTCGGTATCGGGTGGCAACCTAACACCACCCAAAATTGAATTAGGATCACTGCAAACAACATGCAGCTATTTTACACATTTACAAAGACGTACACACACACACACACACGCAGGCGCAAAGGTACTGCTACTGAAACGACACGAAGATACTACTTACTCATCTAGGGAATTCGCAAAGTTCATTCTACAAAATCTCAAAACCTATTTTTCTATTCTGGTAAAGAATCAGAAAACCAGAAAACGTCAATTTTATTTTCGAGGACGCTTGGTAAGAGTGCATACTGACATTAAATTCTTGAACGTAAAGGGAGGGGGATCAAGTGGGGCATCATTCGAATGTTCGTTATAAGTTATAAGGGTTTAAATGATGATGTTTCGTGTTTTTAGGCCGACGATATTGCGAGATGTTCTCGACATTTCGCTAACACGAATGGTTGGCATTCGCCCGAGAGAGATGTTCACAGTTACTCATATCACCGTCCACTGTATCGCCAACCACTCGTGTTGGCGACACGTCGGCATAAAAACCGGAAAGACCATCACTCACAACCCTTATAAACGAACATTTAAATGAGTTGGTATTATCTACCCCTCCCAGAGGGTTGAACCTGCAAATATTCCTTACCAGTGTCACATGCAAAAATAAATTTGACATCTTTTACTAACTTTTCAGTTCACTCAAAGATATTTTTACATCTATTTTCATATTTTCACTTAATCCTACGCAACAGAAAAAACCTGCTGCCTCCTACGAGCGTTGAATTATATTTGTTAGATTTTTGGCAAAGCATTCTGCAAGAACTATTTTGCGATGCTCTTCAACAGACCGGCGAAACTAAATGTGCAGCGTTGAAAACTATTCAAAACATTTTCCCTGATACTTGATATAGTTTTGTATATCACAAATTTGTCCCTCTGATAAACAATCTTGACGTGTTTTTGGATTATGTCGAAACATTTTTTCCCACTCTGTAATGCCTCGCGACGTTCAGTTTGTGCGACGTTGTAAACGCTTTCTGAAGTGCCGAAAATAATATTCACTGCAAGTTTCGATGGTCCATGGCGGCAGGGCAAGCATAATACGAGAGTTACTCCGAAATATTTTGGATGTGGCAACACTGTTGGAGTTGGTGCAAGCGGTCAACTCAACGTCTCATTCCCATATCTCAATATATTCATAGAGGTTTGGTAGTGAATTAAGTAAAGGACGATGGAAACTAGGTTTGAGCTATACAACAGCCATGATCAGGAGTTTTTTTTCATTTAATTTTCAATATTGGAGTTGAATTAATCAAGTTTGTACTGCAGTGAAATAAAAAAATTGGATAAAATATTTCAACTCTCCAAGCCATATTTCCAAGTGAACCCTCATATTATGACATATCGAATGTCCTGTCATGTTCAGGGTGTTCGCAAAGTTCCGAGCCAATCAAGTGAATAAATAACATTTACTCAAAATCCTATCTAATCAAACACACATCTCAACGATCAAAATACTGCAAGACAACTAGATATACGAGTATCAGAACTGTTGCAAAAAGACAGCTTTTACGTTCGATCTTACCTGCTGCCTTCCAGTGCGGCGCTGTGCGGGGAAGAAATAAAAAAAAATTGAAACGTGTTCACACAGGAAATATCGGCGAAGTACACTAGAATAATCGAAATTCGGCAAAATATACGCGCAAGGCGTTTGTTGTCGGAGGAAATCATATTTTCGATTGCAGATAAGATAATATCCGCGAAGCGTACTTACATTATAAATAAATTACCGGGAATGAGGCGGGACACGCTCGATTCGGATCGCGATTGGTATACTGGGCGAGCGGTAATCACAGCAGAGAACGCAAACAATCAGAGAAACCTCCGAAGTCGATTTTATTATTACTTTTTGTTCCCAAGCCGCCGCTCTCCATATATGATGTTTCTAACACCCATCGACAAGTAAGAAATCTGTATTACCGACAATAGGCCAGCGACCAAGAGCTGCCAAACAGATTTCATCGCCCAGGTAGTAAATAGCGTGTTTAAAAAAAGATAGGTCCCAGGTTCGATTCCTGCTTGATTCAAATCTTTATTTCAGTTTTCCATTTTTTTTGTTGTTAGAATTCAATAATATAAGTAACTTAATTTTTCAAATAAGATATCCATAGTTTTCTAAACTAGACTCCCTGTGTATTCCTGCATATTTCAATAGAGCTTGAAATTACCTTTCCAAAAATGTAGCACACTTAATGTTTTGCTAGAGTCGTCTTTGGAATACAGAACTTTTAGGTTTTTTCATGTAGACTTAAATCGCACACTTTGAACAAATAGACTTTGGACAAAAAGACTTTGGACGACGCGGTGATATAATAATTTTGGCATGAAGCAAACATTTTTTTCACTTTTTTATAAATTAAAGAAAATTGGGAATATAATTTTCCCGTCAATATTTTTTTGTTTGAAAAAAAATTGTGGAAATATTTTCCCGTAACTTTTTTGATTGAAAAAAAAATTGGAAAATATTTATCAGGCAATTTTATTTTTAATTTTTTTGGACCTCTCAGTGATACGAAAATATTTCGAGTTTTTTTTATTGAAAAAAAAAATATGATTTTTTTTTAGTCAATTAATTTTTTTAATTTTTTTTTATTGAAAAAAAAATGTGAAAATATTTTTCCCGACAAAATATTTTTTTAATTTTGTTGGACCTTAGTGACACAAAAAAATTTAGGATGGAACGAGATTTGAAAAGTGACCTTGAATCGACCTTGTCAAGTAAGGAAATTGTGAAAATATTTTTCCCGACAATTTTTTTTCCATTTTTCTAGACCTCTCAGTAACACTACATTTTTTTCAGTCTTTCTATTAAAAAAAAATTGTGGAAACATTTTACCAGTCAAATTTTTTATTTTTTTTTTTTTAAGTTGTGAAAATATTTTTTCCGCCTTTTTTTTTCATTTTTTTGATTGATAAAAAGTGAAAATATTTTTCCCGACAATTTTTTTTCCATTTTTCTAGACCTCTCAGTAACAATACATTTTTTAAAGTCTTTCTATTAAAAAAAAATTGTGGAAAAATTGTGGAAACATTTTACCAGTCAAATTTTTAATTTTTTTTTTTTTAAGTTGTGAAAATATTTTTTCCGCCTTTTTTTTCATTTTTTTGATTGATAAAAAAGTGAAAATATTTTTCCCGACAATTTTTTTTTTCTTTCTAGACCTCTCGTGTCACGGTATTTGATTGAAAAAAAATTGAGAAAACATTTTTCAGGTCAATTTTTTTTTCAAATTATTTAACAAAAAAATTGTGAAAATATTTTACCCGCCAAAATATATTTTAAATTTTTTTGGACGGTGACAAAAAAATTTTTGGGATAGAACGAGATTTGAAAATTTACCTTGACCTTGAGCTTGAATCGACTTGGTCAAGTCAAGGAAATTGTGAAAATATTTTTCCCGACAAATTTTTTATTAATTTTTTAAGACCTTTAAGTGACATGAAAAATTTTCGAGTTTTTTTGAATGAAAAAAAATTGTGAAAATATTTTTCTCGACAAATTTTTTCTGACTTTTTTCACGACTAATAATTTTGGGATGAAACAAGAATTTTTTTCTAATTTTCATTCAATTTTTTTGATTGATGGAACAAAAATTTTTTTAAAATTTTTTAAATATTAAAAAATATGCAAATATATTTTTCTCGACAATATTTTTTTCAATTTATTTGAATGAAAAAAAAAATGAAAATATTTTTCCCGCCAAAATTTTTTTGATTGAAAAAACAAAAGGAAAATATTTTTTCGCCAATTTTTTTCCCCTTTTTTGGATCTTTCAGTGACACGAAAATTTTTAGTATGGAACACCATTGAATTCTACGTGAAAAAGTGCTCTGGACATGTTTCCATAGAAACAAAAAAATTTTCGACAGGAAAAAAGTAACAGCAACTTTTCGAAAACGCACAATTTCGAAAAATATGCTTTAACTCTGAAACGACGATAGATATCGATATGCGGTTTCACCATTAAGTTTGTGATACAATTTAACCCTCAGACACAGCCATCAGTTTTCATCTATCTAGTTTGAAAAAAGGACTTTCCCTTTAAAAGTGTCCAATTTGGCTCACTCTGTACAAGGCCCAGAGGCCTAAGTATCACCGTAGGCGACAGTCAGGCAGGTCTCAATGGGGGTGAATTTTTCAGCGAGTAAGCCTGATAAGGAGACTCTCACAACCTCCCTTCATCTCCGAAAAAAATCCCGATCACAAAAAATAATCGCCACTCACCTCAATATACTTGACGGCATTCCGCCCATTCCCTGACCGCCCCCGTCTCCCTTATCCGAAGACGTGTTACTGACCAAACTCAACGGGCTCGTGAAGATACTCGACGACTGCGATTCCTTGACGCCGGGGCTGGAAACCGCCCCGGACGACGATGAGGGGCAGAAGGATGAGTTTCCCCCTTTGGAACCGCCCTTGTAGCTCGACTCGTTGCCGCCCGACGAAGACTTCGTGCGCTGCTGATGCTGCTGCTGGTGTTGCTGCTGCTGGTGCTGCTGTTGATGCTGCTGCTGATGCTGTTGCTGATGTTGCTGCTGGTGATGGTGCTTGTCCATCTTGACGGCCGGTTGGATCGTCAGGCCGGGTACGGAGGACGAGTACTTGGCCGGGTTGATCTGCGAGGAAGACCGGGACGAGGTCATGGAGGTGGAGATTTTCATCGAATGGTCCAGCTTGGAGGCGGCGGCGTGCAGGCTCTGCAGGTGGTGGGAGGATGACGACGATTTCGAATGGTTTTGGGATCTGGAAAAGGCGACACACATGAAGAACCAACCTAATACCTTGTGGCATACATATAAGTCATGATGAAAAGGCCAATTATTTTACGGCCCAATACACAATGTTCTCTATGAATTCCTTTTTTTTTGCTTACCTGGACATAGACGACGCGGACGAGGAAGAACCGCCTTTGGAGGAACCTTTCGAAGACTTATGATGGCCGCCGATAGATGGCAGCCCGAGAGCGGAGTATTGCAACTCGTTGGGGTTTCCCAGGGCAGGGAAATTCAGACCGGAAGCCTGCAATCGGGCGAGGTAGTCTTGCGCGGCGAGATGGGAAGCCATTGACCACCATGCCGCACCTGAAACGGAAAATTTGGGTCAACTATGTTATAAAGGGCGAGATCTGGGCACGCAGTTTGTAATTCATGTCTAACATCGCGGAAATTGGAGGAGTATTACGGAAGGGAAATAATCAATCGTCAACGTAGATAGCTCCGACCACATTAGTTGCATTTTGAACTATATTAAACTGATGGTGGATATTAAACATAAGAGGATATCAACAGTACTGCCATATCAAAAATTATCGAAAGAACTCCAGTACTTCAGCTTATGCTCAAATAAAACGCAAGGAAACAACGTTCCAGAGACCTTGGTCGGGAAGCAAAATAACTCTTAGCATGAAACAAAATATCAGTGACTGTTCTTAACGGTCGGATTTTTATTCATTTCCGATCTGTAAATTACTTACCGCCTTCTGATAGTTAAGTGACAGTTTTTACCGATGGCATTTATACTGCTTTCCGATAGGTAACTGTCTTCTGATTGGGTGACAGTTTTTATCATCATTATCAAGTTTATACTGCTATCTGATCGGTAAATTACTTACTGCCCCCTATTGAATAAGTTTTCACCAATCGGGTTTTTATTACTTCTCGATCAGTAAATTACTCACTGCCTTCTGATTATTAAGTGACAGTTTTTACCGATGGGATTTATACTGCTTTCCGATCGGTAACTGTCTTCTGATTGGGTGACAGTTTTATCATCATTATCAAATTTATACTGCTATCTGATCGGTAAATTACTTACTGCCCCCTATTGAATAAGTTTTCACCAATCGGGTTTTTATTACTTCTCGATCAGTAAATTACTCACTGCCTTCTGATTATTAAGTGACAGTTTTTACCGATGGGATTTATACTGCTTTCCGATCGGTAACTGTCTTCTGATTGGGTGACAGTTTTTATCATCATTATCAAGTTTATACTGCTATCTGATCGGTAAATTACTTACTGCCCCCTACTGAATAAGTTTTCACCAATCGGGTTTTTATTACTTCTCGATCAGTAAATTACTCACTGCCTTCTGATTATTAAGTGACAGTTTTTACCGATGGGATTTATACTGCTTTCCGTTCGGTAACTGTCTTCTGATTGGGTGACAGTTTTATCATCATTATCAAATTTATACTGCTATCTGATCGGTAAATTACTTACTGCCCCCTATTGAATAAGTTTTCACCAATCGGGTTTTTATTACTTCTCGATCAGTAAATTACTCACTGCTTTCTGATTATTAAGTGACAGTTTTTACCGATGGGATTTATACTGCTTTCCGATCGGTAACTGTCTTCTGATTGGGTGACAGTTTTTATCATCATTATCAAGTTCATACTGCTTTCGATCGGTGAATAACTTACTGCCTTCTAATCGGTGACAGCTATTACCAATCGGATTCATACTGTTTTACGAGCGGTAAATTACTTACTGCCTTCAAATCAGTGCCAGTTTTCACCAATCGGGTTTTTACTACTTTACGATAGGCAAATTACTTACTATCTTCTGATTAGGTGACAGTTTTTAGCAATCAGGTTAATACTGCTATCCAATCGGTAAATTACTGACTGCCTCCTATTAGGTGAATTTTCACCACTCGGGTTTATACTGCCTTTCGATCGGTATATTACTTACAGCCTTCTATTCGGAGATAGTTTTTATTATCTCACCTATATCAAAATTTCTTTGTTACTTTGTTTTCCTAATTGTTGAATTTACGGAATGTACCTGCTATTTTTTTATCTACATCAAATTGTGTACCAACTTTAATGATTTTCTTATTTACGTCATTTAATTTACCTAAAATTGAATAACTACTGACTTTCTCAATGATGATAAGAAACCTTTATTGTACTTGGAACGAGAAGTTGTATGGAACCGCGCCCTTGTTCATACTATTTTTACATTTTGTAATTTCCAGACTCTCGAATGCACCGGTCTATTGTCATGATCCAAAGCATTTCAATGTGCTTTTTTAACCGTACTTTCCGGGCCCTTGTAGTTTGACCCACATACTTCTTTTCCTATCGCTAACAACGAATTTCGTAAATACCCGACTTTTCTTTTACTTCTGTTTTATCTTTTGAAGTACCCAGGATCTGAAGTAGCTTATACAAGCTTTTGTATACCACCTTCATACTCTTGTTTTTTTTAAATGTTGCCGATGGTGATGATGATGAAACTCTTTCAACCACCACGTAGAGAGAACTTTGTGAGATCAAGAACCACAAACGGGGGGGGGCAAGCTATAAGATTGGAACTTGACGAGAAGGTACTAGTGCCAAACGTCATCAAAAGCCTTGGAGATTTACTGCCACACATTAGCTAGCAGGTAAATAGTTGATTTCTGGTGACGAAAAACATATTATCAATCACTCATAATTCCTAAGCGTTATAGACATTTCATGCTGATGATAAGTTGAATAACTTGCCAAGAACTGGTGATGGTTCCAAAGCTCATTTCTTGTGAACAATCGGTGTAATTTCCTAAAACTCATTAATCTCTGGAATATGACTGTCAATGGAAGTGATGTTCTGGGAACGTTTTCCCAATGAACCTGGGATATAATTAGTACCAACCATGTGGTTAAAAATATTGGCTTTATCGTGGTCGTTTGTCGCTAAGGACCCACCTTCCTTGGTTAGGGAAGCAGACGAGCTAGAGGTGACATTTCTTCTCACAGCTTTGACAAAAGATCACTAACGGGACCTGCTGGGATAAACGAGTTTTGTTCGTATCTTTGGCGTTGTGAGCCCCCTTTCAAGGAGTCGAGAGTCTTCTTGTAGATGCTTCTAGCTTCAACATACAAGGCTATAGTTTACATACTGAGCGTTACGCTACATGAACCACGGATCCATTTTGGAAACAGCAACAAGTCGTCGCACCGTTTCTGACATGAAAACTACTGAAAAAAAAACAACCGTAGAATAAGGCACGTGGCCCGGCGCAAGCGCCGTCCGCCTTTGGCCGTCGACCGGGCTCGGCCAGCTAAAAATACCCGCCCGAATCGGCATCAGCGCGAAAAGTGAGGTTACCTCCCACACGGCCACATAACAAACGACGCACTGATCGAGAAAAACGAACAAAAAAAAACAACGCAAACCTACCTACCATCGCAGAAGAAGAAGAAGAAGGCGTCGACGTCTTCCCGTCAGCCACCGATCGCGACACTGAGCTCGATCGTCGGCATATCGCGAGCAAAAATTCGCGAGTTTTCCTCCGTTTTAGGGCCGCAGCGATTTTCCGCAACTAGACGGCGTCTCTTCGGTGCCGTGCACGCTACACTGTGCCCGAAATTGAGTTCGGGAGGGAGAAAAGTAGATCAATAAATGAATTACATCGCCGTATACACTTTACCCAGATAAACCTGAGCGTCTCTCTGTCTCCCTCTGAATTATGAGGCGGCGGCGATGATTTTCCACGGGACCGTCGCCGGCGGGTACAAGTCGCCAAAAAAATGGCCTCTGCAATGATCCGGATAAGACGGTATCGGCTGGGTAACCTGTTGATTGCCCCCCTCGAATATTCCACACTGGGTTTCATAAATTCGAACCGCGTTCGAAAAATTCCGCCGGAGGTTACAGTACAAAAATTAGAACGCACTCAGAATCACACAAAGTAGCACCGTATCATCCGTATGATTTATAGACTGGTGAATATACCTCAAAGTGAATCAGATTTCAAGTGCGAGCTAAATAGAATGGGGATCTCTCCTCAATTTGGGATATTGGAGCCACTGAAAGTTTAAACAAAATGAAGTTGAGCTTCATTCTAGAGTTTTTCTATTTCACTGCGAAAAGTATTCAAATTAATTTTTCGAATGTTGGGTTTTAAATTTTGAAGGGTTTTGTTTCTAATTAACACGTTGGCAACAGCGTCTACAAAACGTAGGGGATGGTAGTATGCTAGAAGAAGTACCGTAGTCTGTCTCTCTCTCTCTCTCTCTCACATCTAATGGTCATTGCTTCCTGCTCAGGCGCATTCGACCAGTCTCCCCATATGTGTTATGCAAGAATCGGTCCTGCCCCGGCCTCTAACCGGCGTAAATAACACGTGCTTCGTCGGGGGGTTGAGGATTGTCTTGCTCGAAGCAATATCCATTCACAACATACAATCTCATTCACACAAGTGTTCTGGTTAGGCTTTGTTACTAACTCCATACGCCACCTTAGGAGCAGCATGTTTATTCGTAGTCCCGTCAACCATGAAACGTGGGAGAGTCATTCTTCAATGAACCAGATATAGTTTCTAAAGAAAAAAGATCTGCCTCATTGGAGAATCGAACCCACGACCCACAGGTCGTGAATCCGAGCGCTTGGCCACTGCGCTAACTCGGTCGCCCAAGTACCGTAGTCAATATTTCTGTCTTTGTTAGGGGGAGCACACAGAACACAAAATGTCACAGAATGACTCGGAACCACAGACCTATATTTCATTATAGGTGCTCGGAACATTGTCATCTCTGTTTAACTTATTGACGTAACAGATTTATTGTGTTTTCTTATCTGTGAAATTTGTAGCTGGTGTTGCCAGATGGCGAATAGAAAAAATCCCTTTAAATATTAAATTCCCAATTACATGTTTCATTTTTAGGTACTTCAATAATTTTTTTAAGTAAAATGTTGAAATGGTGTGTTTCAAATGCAGTGTTTTATAGATCTTTAATAGAAAATACTTGATTGTCGGCAGGTGGAAAATTCCCCATTGAACAAGTTGTCGTAAATAATGGGTGGGAAAAATCTTTTATAGATAGACTGTTCAAACAAAACCAAAACAATGAAACTTCATTGCCAATACACCCCCTATCGAAGAAAAACCCGATCAAAGTTTCACATGTCTAATATATTCTCGGCCACCATACGAAAAAGCTGTCTCGTTTTCTTTAGAAACTAAACAACAATCTTTATTTATATTTGAGGTAGTTTTCTTGAATCCTTTATGTATGTTTTCCTGTTAAATCTCTTGGATTATTGAATTCGAAAATAATTGAGACAAGTTTTGATGGAAAAGACGTTTCGTCCCGGGCCAGGTACTATATGGCTTCCAGTAATTAGAACGAAAAAAAATCCTTATAGCTTTATTTACATTCTTTATTTTTTCCAACAGGGATCGTTTTCAAATCCTTCCAAGAGTAGCTCCAAAATGTTAAAAAAATTCTAGGTTTTTAGTTCTGAAATAATCAGTGTTTTTATGTTAACTTCCAAATGGTAAAAATTAACTAATTAACAAAAACATATTAAGAAATTGTGTTTAAAATTTTTTTTATTCCTCAACATTTATATTTTATTCGTTGAACGCAGAACTTTTTTTTAGTAAAGTTCCTACTCTTTCAGAATCTTTTTTCAAATTTTGGTTATCTCAAATAGTTTTTGGGATATTTGAAAAACAAAACACCATCGTCTTTTACGTTATCGTTTATAACTTTTGCAATTTTTGTTTCCTTCTAAACATTTTTTTAGATGCGATTTCGAATAGAATGAGACCGAAATCATAGTTGTCGGTGGTCCGGCCTAGGTTAAAAGAGTGTGTTCGCCTCAATTCCGAGAGTTTCATCATCCGCAGACAGCTGTTTCGTAGTTTCCCACTTATCAGGAAGGCTTTATGAGATATCTCGAAATTGAATCGAATTATTACACGTGGCGATGACATTATGAATGAAAAGTAACTTGTAACATTTCCAGTCACTAGTTGAATCTTAAAAAAATGTAGATCGGAGCCCATATACTTACTTGCAGCCGGTATCCCCAGGCTGGCGGCCTGACTGGCCGCCACCGACAGCGTGTTGGTGTAGGCGTTGTTGTAGGCGGCTGCGGCGCTCGTCGACGCCGGATAAGAGGGCGGCATGCCGCCCGCCCCTCCACCTCGACCGCCTCCGGACGTCGGCGGCAGCATGCCGAACGGCATTGAAGGGTGCGACGGCATGCCGAAACCGCCACCGCTCGCGACGGCGAACAGGTTGGCGGCCGCGGCCGCTTCGCTGCCTCCGCGAGGCCAATACGCTGAAAAAAAATGAAATATTGATTATGGATGAATTTTTACTGTGCGCTAGTGAATATGCGACACTCATGTAGTAATGGCTGTTAATAAACGAGGGGAAATTTCATCTGAAGCCGATTTATGAGAGTTGTATACAATACTTTTTCTACGACTTCTTAAAAAAAAAACGGTAGCAATTGAATCATAAAGTATTGATTGAAAGTTTGTTTTTGTGGAGGATATTCGTTTTTTGACACAGCTTTTTGGAAATTTTAACCTTCGACATTCTGAAAATGAAAAAAAAGTTATCAAGAAAATATATAAAAGTGCAAAAGGGCAATGAATCAATTCACCTCGACAAGTTATTGAGCTAAAAATACTGTTATCTTGAAAAAATTATTAAATTTTGTCGGAAACATCAACGAATTTATACCGGGTAATTCAAACTCGGAGGCCACCATTGGGATTTCGAAAACTACACGAGATACGAAGATGGTTAAATAGGGACAAATTTGCGCATCTAAGTGACCAGCAATTTGCCGTTAAGAAAAGTTTCAAAATTCCGAGTATATCCGAAAAAAAAACGAAAATTTTTAAAACAATTTTTAATTTTTTTCTGGCGTTATTTGATGAAGGATATCAAAATAAACAGCATTTACATTGCCATTGTGTCCCCGCTTTACGACTGTATTATCAGATTTACCATCCGACGTTTTGTCTCTTAGCCACCATCATCAACTTAATTTTTTTATGGGCGTCATATTGAACCATTACAAATCAAAATAGAATGTTCCATTCTGATTCCAACGATGAATATGTGATATTTTGTTATGTCATGACCTTTCATATTTCACAAAATATATAATTTTCAAATAGGCTCTGACTCCGTCAAAAACACTTGTTAAATGAGGTGATGTTGTTTCGCTATTATTTTTCACGTAGTCACGTCTGCTGTCACAATTTCGAAGTGATAATGAACGTAAAATGGTTTTTTCAAACCAAGAAAAACGGGATATGATGAAACTGTTTTAGAAATCAGACAGTAATACTGAGGGAACTGCAAAAATATATCTTCATACCCAGAAAGAATACAACCAGCAAGAACATTATTCAAAAAATTAGATAGAAACCTTACAGGAAAAAAAACTTATCGACTAAGGTAGTTTCAAAAAACCGAGAAATAAATATGGAAATCCATTGGGTGAAAATACGAGAAACAATATTCAAAATGCGGTAATAAACTTCTATCCTTTCATCAAAATAATATTTTTTTTTTAAATTGTCTGTTTTTAAGATACATATAAATCCGCAAGTTTCAACAGATGAAGTTGCTTTCGAGGATTATCTAAACATTTTACCTCTCGTAACTTAAAATAGATATTGGTTTCAACATCACGTTGTACCTCCACATAATACCAGAGCAATATGTGAATACCCAAAAGAGAGATTTCCAGATAGTTGGATTAGAAATAATGGTCATGTGAAATGGCCAGCAAGGTCGCCTGACCTAACAGTACTTGACACTTTTTGTGGGGCACCTCAAAGAACCGGGTTAATGGCCAAGCAGAATTGAATAATGTTGAGGATCGTAGGAAAATCATAATTGAACAGTTTCGGTCGATGGGAGAGATGATATAGCAAGCTAAACAAGATGATGATATTTAAACTGCTATTTTGGATACTTTCCCGCACCATTGCTTGGAATGGCCAGCATGATCGCCTGATACGACGCCCATAGATATTTTTTGTGGGTGTTAGGCAATGTTTACCTCATAGGCGTACGAATATAATAAAAGATACAAAACAAGAGAATAGATACATTTGCTCTAACATCAGGGCTAAAATCCAAAGCAAACTATTTAGTGAACGATGAAGATCTCAAGCAATTATCGAGATAACTACAAGGTTGAAATTAACAGTAGTTCATCATTTACTAATGAAATGTTCAAAGTTTCAATTGTTTATACCTTTCGGACGATAAGGTCCATTTTGAAAAATAAATTACAGTTGATAGAAGTTCCTTCACAGTTCATTTCATCAAAATATCAAAACCACGTTCTTCAACATCGTGTTGTCATGGAACAGCTTGAAAATATCACAACAATATCATAAACAACGTCAGTTTTTTGTGTTCGCGAGTTCGCTTCAACAACGATCATGGATGAAATTGAAGGATGTGAGGAACAAACTAAAATTTCTTCAGAAATATTGGAAGAATCGATTCACTGTCGAAAATATCTCAAAAAAGAATATGAAAATTTTGAAGAGTGACGTGAAAGCAAGAATGTAAAGTGGTTAATGAAGATGTATTATTAGCCTATACGAAAGAAAAATCAGAGGTTTATTCTCCCAACTCGCTGTGGACCAAGGTTTCAATGTTGAAACTTGCTTTGAAAGTTTATGACATTGACATTTCAAGGTTAGTTATTTTAAATCGTACACCATATTAGAGAATTACCTACAGAAATGGTATTTTCAGATTTGGAACATTATTTTTGTTCTTGGGACGAAATTCTGATGGATACACACCAAAGAAAGCAAAAAAATTGTCTGAAGAAGAAGCATCTAAGTTTTTGTTGGAGACAAATGATCATACATGGTTGCTTGAATAGGTTGTATAAATGTGTGGTATTTTTGGCGCCTGTAGACGTGAACAACTTATCAAACTGACTGTGGGTGATTTTGAAAGCACCAGTACCAGAGTTTTGGTTACATCGAGATATACTAAAAAGCAAGAGAACAGGGTATTTGTCATTTCCAAAGAAGGACTTCCTTTTGATGCCTATGGTTTATATCAAAAATACAATTTACAACTTTCAAATTTAACTGTGTAAAACAAGTTGTGGACATTCATACTATTGGAGCTGTTCCAAAGAAAATCGCAGCATCGTATATTGAAAATTCGGTTTCAAAGAGAATAAAGATAACGAGACAACTAGTTTTTCATTGTAGAAAGTCTACACCGACAACTTCAAATACTGGACGTGCTATAGATTGTATATCTCTCATCGATGGAATAGAAATTTCTCTCTTAGCTTTGTCACTAAAGTGGAATGATGCTGCAGAAATTCTGGTCCACTTTGAAATTTCGTTTACACCAATGGGCACATTTTTGTACCGTCCCTTGGCATTTTCATTTTTCCAAAACGGATTTGGTGTTAGAAACAATCTATCTGAAGAAATATGTTTATTTCCTTTTTCTAGAAGCATTTTCAACAATCTTACAGGACACACGTTCGGATTTTCTTTATTTGTAGTCAACCACTTACTTTCACTGCACCTTTTATCTCCACCATGAGCTGTTGTACCGTGTTGTACTCCACTTTGCCTGTCAATGTTCCATTATTGTAATTTTCGGCTTTGAAATAATAAATTTTACGCTGCGCACTATCACCACCTCTCCAGGCTAATTCAAAAGCGGCGATATGAAAAAGTTTTTTTTGAAGTCCCATTGGAGTATTTTCATCCCACTGCTCTGCCATTTTTATATCTTCTTCTTTACTTGATGCTATAGAACCTTGTCTTCTTTTATCTGAATTGCTCTGCAGTTGCTTGCGTTTAGCATTTTAAGCGTTTCAAACACAATCTTATAATCTATATAATAATTTTCTTGCACAATTTTGGCTTCAGTATTCCACATTGTTTTTTTAACTACGTACTCCTTGTAGTCATTTCCGTCTGATTTCTTCATATTATACGCCCAATCTGGCAATATGCTTGAGATTTCCGGCTGCAATGTTGAAGGTTCATACCTCTTTTCTCGACAAAATAATTCAAACTGCCTCCAAATTGATGATATGTTTTTTTTTTGGTGTTTTTTGGAGTGGCATTGTCTATTTAAAAATTTATTATTTGAGTTGCACTACCAAATCTACCGAACGCTCATTTGAAATTAAAAACAACACATTGTAACAAAAAGTATGAAAATTTGTTGCCATTTGTCTTTGTTGATAGCAATGCGTCCTTGGGTACAGCGCGGATTCAATAAAGTCATACGACAATTATTAGCTATTGCCGTGGGGAACGTAAATAACAGTTTATCCACTTGCAAACAGTTACGTTCCTATTTATCCGATATCAAACTGCCAAAACTGATGTTTCTCATGGACGATTTTATACACGAGTTGAATTATCTGCATCATCTGAATGATATTTAGTAATTTGAAGGTGCGTTGATGAAAAGAGCGAAAAAAATGCACTTGGCACTTTCAAATTCCAAGAAAATAATTAAATAAAAATTACCGATTTTTAACTTGAAAATCTATCAACGAGCTTTGCAATTCTGCAAGTTCAATCAGTACATCGAATACTACAATATACTAAAAATTCAGACAATTTCACCGAGAACCATTTTACTTATAAAAAGTGCGTGGTCCTTTATAAACAGTTAGTATTATTATAATAATTTTTATTGTAAGCAGAATAAAGGTTTGAAAAAAATATTTGAACAAGTGATTTCTTAACGGCCGCCGGCTATTAAAAAATCTTAAAGGACTTAATTGACTTTTCAATTGTCATCTGAATACCGTTCAATCAAAATAACAGTATGGGATTACGAAAAAAAATAACAGGGTGGATAAGTAAGTATTTACGACTAAACTGTAATGTGTTCCTCTATGACCATTTTCATAAATTCAGGTTACATTTTCACAAAAATCGGTAGGATTAACGAAATATTTCTTAGTGCTTCTCCATTCATTTTATAAAAGTAATCATGAATTTCCACAGAATAAACAAACCATCAATCCGCACGAACTTTCATATCTCACAAATCAACTCAGTTTATGATCACAAAATTGAAGCTGATCTAGATTCGACGGACTCACCCCCAAACAAACTTGCGGCATCGAGTAGAGACGGGTCTTGAGCGTTGGAGACTTTGCTGGAGCCAGAGTTATTTTCGTTGCTCTTCCCATTTTCTTTGTCCATTTCCAATCAACGATGCTGAAAACCAAATACGAATGAGCCTGCAGCAAAAAAACTCTAGAAGAAACGTCAATTGAACTTTGAACGAGCCGATTTTACCCGGAATTCTTCCAACGCGCGATTTATCCGTGGTAAAGGGGCCTTGATGTAGCACCAGAGGCCTAAAAAGGGTAGCTTTTCGCTAGGGTTGAGGCTCGGCTGCAGAAATTTCGGTTGAAAAGTGCGAAACTGACGATTTCGTACGACAGCTAGTTACACTAGCTGTCAAACAAATTATTGTTTATTTTCCGAGTCAAAAATTTCGAGATGGATTTAGGTTTCTCACGCACGGCATCCTGCGACTTGGATCGAATATTTCGACGGTTAAATATTATTTCGGACAATACCTTGTGTCAAAATCGACGCGTTTTAGTGAAAGAGTAACTGATTTCGAATAATTTGAGATCGAATCGGAATAAGTGAATGCCGCGGTTCCAGAAATTGAGTCGGACGAAAACGAAAAACAAAACTGACAGTTCAAAACAAAGCTCATCGCGGCAGTTTAAAGAAAAATAGAAAGTCGAATACCTTTTTTCAAAGTTGCACTGTCGTCCTTTTCAACCGAATGATGGGGTTCAGCCCATTTTGAAACATGGCACCCTGGAAAGAAAAAAACATCAATTAATATAGTTAACCATATTACAAATATCACGAAATATTATATTTTTATTGAAATGATGTCAAGAAGCTGTTCCGTATGAAAATTGAGAAGAGTGTGAAGGAAAGTTCTTCAAAAAAATTGTGAGAATAAAAAAATTTGAAAATACCCAAACACCAAAACTACGTCAATTTCACAGGACGCGAGTTTCGCCAACAAAGTTAGCATCTTCAGGAGCTAAATATTTACCAACCTACTTAGTTATATAAGTTTTGGATTTGCAATGTTTCTCTTTGAATGAAATTGTTTGGCCTCAAAAGAAAAGAAAGAGAAACCATATCTCTATGATTTCAAGACACGACGTTTCGTTTGTTGGGCATCTACAATCCTTTTCAAGTGATTCCAACTAGGAGGAAATTGAGGCGAATATCTCTCAGACAACAATTACCTTCCCCGCGAAAAAAACACCCAAAATTCTTTTTTTTTTATCTTAAAACAATATACACACCCCAGTTCAGTGATGCGCTGACAGTCTGGCCTTGTTTATGAAAAGAAGATCAGTAGCGTATCGTGTATAATATTTAGTACACTTCCTGTTGAAACAAGTGTGAATTTTGTAAACCTATTTTTGTGAAATGTTTAGTGTTTAGTGTTTTTTTTTTTACTTTAATATTTGTGTATTTAAATTTTGAATCGTTGTAGACGATACTTAATGAAAATCCATTTTAACGTTTATACTGAACTGTTAATGTTGATTTGCACACTTTTAGTTTACGAAACCGAGACATTTGTTTCTCCAATACAATGGCTTCTTCAAGCTGAAGTATATTGAGTTACTATTACAATGTCCTTCTTTTATATTCCAAAAACTTTAATTGAATTGGGAACTCGCAGAAAATCATACTTCTGAACACAATTTTGAAATACTACAAGATAAACGTAATTAATTATTGACAAAAAATATTTTTTATCATAGTTATCCGAAAACAGGTATAACTGTTCCCAAATTACTGAATGTAATAGTGACTCAGTGTACTTCTGCTTGAAGAATCCATTGTATTGGCAAAACATATGTCGTGGTTTTTTAAACTAAAAGTGTGAATGTCAACATTGAATTTTTAGTATAAACGTTTGTATATTTAGGTTGCAACATGGCATTTTGGAGACCATAAGAACGTGAGAAACAAGACTCACAGCATGAAGAAACATGGGAATTTAAAAACAAAGATTTTTATGTTTAGACCCAAAGACTTATTCTGAATATATACAGTGCGGCTTTTAATAGTCCCCCCCCTGATAACTTTTGAACGGTTCGTCGTAGAAACAGGAATAACATGAAAACCGTTTCGAGGATTTCACCAATGCTACTTTTCGAAATAAAAAATATGATGATTGCTCAACAGGGGGAGAATTGAATTCTCTTCTCAACCATGAGCCACTGGAACCTCCATGCCATTTAAAAATTTTGATGACGCCCCCTCTCCGCGCCCCCTGTCGAGCAATCACCATTTTTTTTATTTAAAAAAGTAGTATTGGTGAAACTCTCGAAACGGTTTTTTATTCATGTTTGTACGTCGAACCGTTCAGAAATTAACACTGTATATAAAAATCTTGAAAATGAAATGAACGACAAATGTGTCGATGAAATTTTCGGTAGGATAACTCATCTCGCCAGTTTGGGGCATTTAACTATTTACAGAGTGGTTAAACAAGGGGATGTTGTAGATCATTCTCGTAAAAGAAAACGAAAAGATCAGAAATTAAACAGAGTTTATGAGAAAATGGCATCAAGGTCTAAATCTAAGCGGAGAAGTGGTAGAACACGTTAGGAGAATCTTAAGTGAGAAATATAAAGATTTCAAAGGAACGTGAATAGTTCCTTTTGCCAAGAATTGAACCAGTATAGTCTAAGCAACAAGTGCTTTTTAGGTCAAAATTTTAGGAGGAAATTTACTAAAAAACAGTCCGAACTCGCGGAACTCTAGGACCAATATCTATAATTTTCCCAGAGGGTTGAAAATACTCCCGAAAACGGGTTCTCCCGCTTGCGCAAGCCACCTCCTCTTCGGACCTTTATGAATAAATATTATTTAAACTTATTAAATTTGAAAATTAAAAATTGAAAAAATTCAGGAGCCTGCCGGATAGATCAATGAACAATAATCCGTGGTCAAAAATTTTTATCGCGATTTTTTAATAAATTATCCATTAATGAATTATCAATATTTTGTAGCACGAGCATTAACATTGCAAGTGCGATAATTGTTAAACTATTAATCTGAGAATTTTTTCCTTTCATGGAGTTATTTTTCAAAGGTCTTAAAATAGTTATATCTCATAAACAACGCATTTGTTTATAACAATTTTTTAAACAATAGGAGATAAAAATTATTAAAAATCATTTTCAAGTAGCTTCTGATCATACGAAAACGGATCAATAATAATATTAAAACAAATTTTTTTTTCAATATTTAATAAAGCTTTATAATTTTTCACCGTATTAAATTGTTAATAACAAAACGAAAATTAACAATTTTTTTATTTTTCCAACAGCAAACTATTTAAAGACCTTTGAAAAATAGCTCCATGAAAGGAAAACATTCTCAGATTAATAGTTTAACAATTATCGCACTTGCAATGTTAATGTTCGTGCATCAAAAAATTGATAATTCATTAATGGATAATTTATTAAAAAATCGCGATAAAAATTTTTTGACCACGGATTATTGTTCATTGATCTATCCTGCAGGCGCCTGAATTTTTTAATTTTTTAATTTTCATATTTAATAAGTTTAAATAATATTTATTCATGAAGGTCCGAAAAGGAGGCGGCTCGCGCAAGCCGGAGTACCCGTTTTTGGCAGTATTTTCAACCCTCTGGGAAAATTATAGATATTGGTCCTAGAGTTCCGCGAGTTCGGACTGTTTTTTAGTAAATTTGCTCCTGTTTTTGAATCTTTTTTCAAATTTGAATTATCTTGAATATTTTTTGAGATATTGACGAAAAATCACACCCCTTCTTTTTATTTTTACTCAACTGTTTATAATTTTTGCAAGCGGTCTTAGCATTTTCTTAAAAACTATCTTCATGCCATTCCGAATCGAATGACACCTCAATCATGAATTCGGAGAAGGCGAAAAAAATTTCACATCCAGGGACGGCGTACCTACATTTATAAAAGGTTATTCTTGCACCAAATTTCCAATTCTTCTGGTGATGAGAGCGCACTGTATAATTTTCGGTGAATGGCCATTATTTACCCTGTATTTGTATTTTATTTAAAATAAATTGGTGATCATCACTCAGCAATAAATCTTCGAAAATATTTACTATTATATGAAGTTGGTTTTACGCATTTGTACGTGTTTGCTAACGAGTATAATTTCTAATAAAAAACAAACACAATTTATCCTTCTCCCTCCTAATTCACACGAGATTATTGCGGACTCCTAAAAAAAATACCCATGCACTGCAAAAAAACAACATTTTCATTTCAAATTCCGACAGCCAACAGCGTCAATTACATACGAAAACAACTGACAAACAACCGTCATACACACGATTATGACGACGACGAATTAAAAATGCGTAACCACACGATGGCGATAGGGAGCGGCGAGGAGAGGAGGGGACGGGAGGAAAACTAGGAAGTACGGGAGAACGAACTTGACCTAGAAAGAGAACGAGATAGACGATCGACCTTGACCCCGTTTCGCTATCATTCTTTTCTCGATAGCGCGTCACTGAATATTTTACAGAGGTTGCTGTATAGGAAATTCTGTTATCTTTTGCGAAAAGGGTTCGGTATACAGGGCGATTCACGTAGGGCTTACAGAAGTTTTTATTCAATTCGAGGAGTTGATTTCAAGAAAAAACTATTTCTTGAATGTTTAATTTATTTTGAATATCGTCTAAACTGATATTCAAATAAAATCAAGTAATAAGTTAGATACTTAATAGACTATTAAATATATCGAACTGTGAATATTCAGAATGACTCATCGAAAACGTACCGCAAGACATAACAGGGTGGAAAATAATTTTTCGACAAAATCCAAAGACACGTCGAGATTGTTTGTCAGAGGGATACATTTCGACACAAAAAGCATAGTGAACCCTTCAACCCAAATTATTTTTCAAATGGGAAGGGGAGTCAAGTGATAACTGTATTGAAATGTATGCGTATATTAATTGAAAGTCACCATTTTATGCACTCAAAAATATACCGGGTGACCACGAGGTGAGATACGCCCCCCCAATTTTTCTAGTTTTTTTGACTCCATTACCGAAAATTCACCATTTCCGATTTAACTGGAAGTGATCCCAAACTTTTTATTTTTCAATTGACACCCTGTACAATTTTTTTCATTATCCGGAAGAACACGCAATTTGTGATAACTCTGTTCCTCAAAATTGAAAATCGGTTGAATGGCGGATATACAGTTGATTGTTCAATCGAACAAAGTTGGCCATGAACATCAAACTCAAATCATCACAACTGACGAACGGCGTCAACATTTAAGAGAGGAAGATTCGAGGTATGCTACAGCTAAAAATTGAGCTTCTCATGTAATTGCAGCAACCATATTTCCTAACAATTATCAATAATTTCCTCAAAACTGAGTAGTACCCATGCTTACAACTGCCATTTCTCAAATGGCAACATACTCTTTTCATATTGTCGTATTGAAAAGTTATGAATTATCCAAATAATCGTGTTAAAGTTTCTGAGAATTCTGAAAGGAATCGAAGATTCGGGATGTGCTATTATGAGTGTTCTCAAAATTGAATATTCTCAAACAGAGGCGGCTTGAACCTACGAAAGCTAAGCAAAAATAATTTTTTTTTCATTCAAGTAATCAGATAATTCATCATTTTCAATACTACAATGTGAAAAGAGCATGTTGCCATTTGGTAATTGGCAGTTGTGAGCATTTCTTCATGGGTATCTATCTACTACTCCATTTTGAGGAGATTTTTGATAATTGTTGGAAAATATGGTTGCTGCAATTACATGAGAAGCTCAATTTTCAGCTGTATTTTACCTCGAACCTTCCTCTCGTAAACGTTGACGCCGTTCGTCAGTTGTGATAATTTGAGTTTAATGTTCATGGCCAACTTTGTTCGTTTGAACAATCAACTGTATATCCGCCATTTTTCAACCGATTTTCAATTTTGAGGAACAGAGTTATCACAAATTGCGCGTTCTTCCGGATAATGAAAAAAATTGTACAGGGTGTAATTTGAAATAAAAAAAAAGTTTGGGATCACTTCCAGTTAAACCGGAAGTGTTGAATTTTCGGTAATGGATTCAAAGTATGCGTATTAGAGTAATATATCGACGTACCAAATTTGAAACCTGTATATTTAAAACTATAGAAAAATTGGGGGGCGTACCTCACCTCGTGGTCTCTCGGTATATCAAGATTAAGGTAATTAAAGTAATTTGTAATTTGAAAGTACTTAAAAACTCACTGAAACTTTTACCTAGCATTCAAAGTTAAGCTTTGGAAAGAAACACTTTTTTTTGGGCTAACGTTTCGAACTATATTTAATTCATCATAAGGGTTCTGTAACAACAGATTTGTTTTACTCACCACGATGTACTAAACTTCGACGAGAATGAAAGTTTGGATATTCAGGAGGACTAACGAAAATTTTGTTTTCCTCCACTTAAAATGCTTGAAATAATTTCAAAAATGGACACTTCAAGATTCTTTAAACAAATAAAACATTAACACATACACGAATACTGAGAGCCAAATACAAATGTTTTTTTTTTTCAGAAAATTTTATAAAATAGACCAAAAGGAATAAAAACATCAAAGATATGAATATATGATTAACTTCTAACTAAAAAATATTGTATTTGAACTTTCAATTTTCCTTCTGGTATTGACACTGTTATGTTTGAACAAGTGAATAATTTCACTGAGTAGTTTTTTAGATAAAAATGGTTTCGTATCAAAAACGATGGGTTCAGCCAAAGCGGTAGACTTGTTAACATTTAGTTTTTTGCATATCTTTCGTGATCCGCTATCCTTGTTCACAAGTAACATTTAGTATGTCCTATATAGCCCTGAGGGCAATTCTTACACTCAATTTGGTTAACATTTGATTTAATATCTATGGGGTTTTTGTTTTTGGTGTGAAGAGAAGTGTCTTCCAATGGTGTTTTTATTTTTAAACGCTTTTTTCAAATGTTTATCTTTAATAACCGCTGCAAGTTTTTCTGAAAAATTTTTTACATATGGTATTTTGTTATATGTCGTTTTTGTTATTCTTTTCGTTCTTTCTGGGTTCTCTTTTTCGCTTGGTATTTTTTTTGACAATGATGTTTGGTAATTGTTTTGTACAACATATTTCTTCATCATATCTACATTTTTTTGATGGTATTCTGGATTGGAAATTGCAAGTGCTCTTGGTTTTAGATTTTCAATGATGCAAGGTATTCTAACGAGCACCTCTATTCTTACCACTTCTGAGCTCTGAAATAGTGACAATAGTGACCAAATTTCGAAAATAGTGAGAAAATAATGACCAATAGTGACAATAGTGACTCACTGGCAAACCTGCCAATATACCAAAACATGTGCAAACTCTTTGATATACCAGAACAGTTATCAGAAAACTTCAGAAAAAGACTTCAGCTATTGAAAATCTGATGAACTTTTTGAAAGCAATAGATATTCTAAATAAAATTTGAAATTTTCCCAATTCTGACGTCAATATACCGTGGTGTTAATGATCGTAGTATTCGATGTAGCAAAATAAAAAAAAAGAAAAAAAAAGAAAAAAAAGAAAAAAGAACAAAAAACAAAAAAAACAAGCCCCTCACGCTAGCGAAACGCCAGGAAGAAATTCCAAAAAACGAGTGCAAATAGTGACACTAAAATCGTTCAACATTTCATTCCTTATTACAACGAATCTTATCGGTTATTATATCCTTCACCGAGACCTGTAAGTCGGTCTGGTGAAAAGACGCAAAGACAAAAATAGTTCACAATGAACCTGAAAAAAAAACGGCGGACAATTCCATGGCCGATCGGCATTCGCTTCAATCGCCGGTCAAAGTTCGGTAAAAGCGTAAACGAACAGGATCAACGTACCGGTAATGGCGTCAAGAGAAAGTACCAAAGTGGAATGAATGCAACGCGCATCATTATTTCGCTGTGTGTGCACGTACTGGAAAGCGGCGTTTCGATGATGGTATTTGAATGATGTCTTTCGTACAGTTCGATTATTTCATCTTTACCCATGCGTCATCAATTTATAATCGAAGAAATCACACACCCTCTATCGAACATCTCTTTCTAACAACCGCTATGAGCGAAGCAAAACTCGTTAACATTTGTCTTCTAAGCTGAGAATTATGGTATTGTAATGATCGAATAAAACTCAAAACAGTGAAAAGAGATAGCCATAAAACCGACAGTGTTTTACATTTCAACTAAACATGCCAAACATTGTATTGACTAGCGTAGTAGCATCAATTGCGTCATTGTTTTCTGTCATTGGGGTATTGTTTGTCGCCAGTTTTATGAGTTTCACTTTGTTTTGCAGTCGATTATATTATAAAAACTGTTTTTTTCAAAGCTAAACATCTCTTGGAATCATTACTTCCAAAGTAAGTACAATACAATGTGTTTTATTCACAAATACTCTTTAAAATTTCCAACCTCACAATTGACATTTGTGACTGTAATCCCGTACTGCCGGGATATTCACACAAGAGTTATTCATAGTGTGAAAATCCTGATGAGAGAAAAATCATTACCTGAATCTATAAATACAGGTAAAAACATTCACAATATATTTGAACTCTTTTTTAGATTATGCCTGTATCTAATTCACAAGCACAAACATTTGTATTGAAAGGGAAAGAGCGAATGGTGGACCTTTTCTACCAATTACATCTGTTCAAGAGGTAACAATTTAAACTACAAAAGAAGTGTCATAACTTTTCTTTACTGTAGTTTAGAGAGTTGCAGATGCACTTAAAATATCTCGAAAAACGGTGTACATCAAAATAAACGAAACATGAAAAGCTCCTTTGTGACATGGTTATTAAACCCATTATTATAAACATTGGTGACAGTTCTAAAACTGAAAGTGACTAATTATATTAATTTTGTTTTTCTTTTCATAACTGGACATAGTTCTACATGCTTGCAATACATAAATAAATGTATGAATACATTTTTTGTTAATCATGTGTTGAGTATTTCATTACCAAATATATTTCAACTGGTGTATTTTTACTTCTTAGATATTCATTTATTTATCATAACAGTGTGTCCTTGCATCCATGCACGAATAGGTAATTTAAAAAGTTGAATACCTAAGTCTAGAAGATTCCTTGTCTGAGTTTTAGTCATGTTTGACTGGAAACTCATTTTTTTATATCAACGTATGCAAAAGTTTTGGAAATATTGCACTCCAACCTGGTTTTTTGAACAACTTTTTTCGTTAACTATTATTTACAGAAATTGCATTAATGTGGATAAAATTAGGATTTGATGGAATTGTGTTAAACGGCTGCGGAGGTATGGATAAAACAACTTCCTTATATGAATGTGACTGAAATTAGAACACAGTAGGGAGGTCAAAAGTTTCTACCAAATTCACTGGCAGGAAATTCCATGAAAATATCTCTGCCTCCATGTTTCATTATCCTATCAAACCTGGTGCCACTGGATTCGTAATAGTTATAATACACCGTATGCTAGGAATCGCACGTTAAAAGGTAACACCTCGTTAATCCTTGGCTCGTGCAAGTTTCGACTACTGACTGCTGCCGTTCGTAAGAGGACAACAGCTGGTAAACGAAAAAAAAAAAAAATTAAACAGATTCATTCCTTTTCGCTTTTGTTTCTCCAGCAATATTTTTAAAATTTGGAACATTGAATATGCTCACTGGACGGCACTTTTTGGCATATTTGGAAAAAAGGGGGGTGTACCCATAAGTGTGTGTCACACGGTATTCTGTTGGAACTAAAAAAAAACTCTCATTGTCTGGTGGTTCGCCATTTCCATGAATGTGATCTTATTACCTTCACCTTTTAATTTTATAGGCATATTAGCCACGGCATTCTACGTTTAGACGTTATTTTGACTAAAACGTCTCGACTTATTTCATAAGCATAACATTGATGACGCACGGGTAAAGATAAAATTATCGAACTGTACATTGTGTTCACTGTAGGTATTTTTCTGAAGACTACAATGTCCAATAGGAATGACATCCACATACACTTCTCCTCCTCCTCCTCCCATTTCCTCTAAGCTCTGGTGATGTTCATGCACAAACGTTATTTCCATGCTTCATTGCACATTAATTTCGGAATTTCAGCTAATTTGTAGTCATACTTCAAGGTTGAACGATTGCTTTCATTTCATCAGGTTTGTTGAATTTCGTAGATTAGTTATTAGAACTGGGATATATTTAGGAGATCGGAAATACCTGTGACAACGCAAATTTTTGATGAATCTGTGTCGTTTCGTTGGCAGAAATAGCGAGAATCAATATCGAAGATGAGCTTCAGGAAGTTACAACGTAAATGGACTCGTTCGATTTATTTAACGCAAGTCAATAGAGAAACGAATCGAATGATTATCTCGACATACGAGTAACTTTGTTTAGTAAATATTTCGATGAGTTACTTTCTCCCGATTACGCCACTCAAAGTAATCGATCGCATATACTGGCAAAAATTCACATTATAGGCTCTCGGTATACAGGGTGTCAATTTGAAAACTTCCTACTCGTAATATCTTCTTTCCAGTAAACAATATGAGGAATCCAATAAAACAGGTCAATTTTGTTTTCAAGGAGGACACTTTCAAGGAATATTTGTAGCCCCCGTGGTTCGACCCCCTAGGAGGGTAGATCATTTTGATTGGCGTTCAATTCTTTTCACAATGATAACCAGACTTATTATTTTTTTATGAGCATTTTCCAAAAAATGGCGTTAGAATATTAGGTGGTAGAGCTTGTGGATTTTCTTATGGGCTATGACTCATACCGTAGCAGAGGACACATTTACGTATCGGCAATGAGTGTGAGTGAGATATATTCAACGTCATAGCCCATCAGAAAATCCACAAGCTCTACCGCTCCAACCCTTTATTAGGGGTAACATTAGTCATTAGCTCTAAAAAGTTAGAATCAAAAAGTAGTGTTATAGTAAAACGTAGATGGTAGTACAGTTGATGTGAGTATTAAATGCTGAATTTTTAGTTCTCATCGCAGAAATTTTACAGATTCTATTTTTGCTACTGCTGTAAAAAGTTTCTGTTTTCAGGAAAAAAATTGTTTAGCAATTTTGAACGATGTGGTAGTATTGTGAATACAGTTTTACCTGATGGGCTGTTTAGCGATTACTTTAATAAGAGTATAAAAGTGTAAAAATGGTTTACAATATTCAAGAAAGAATTGAAATAATTGTAATTTATAGAGGAGTTGGAAAGTGCGCACGAAGGCCGGCATGTCTTTTTAACGAAAGACATCCACCGGTATGTGCTTGATTTGGTTAATAAGTTTTACGAAACTAGCTCAGTGACAAATAAAAAAAGAAATGACCCCAGAGTACTAAATCCTGAAAGGAAAATAACCAACAAATAAAACATCCCACGCGTACTTAATAAATTTATTCCTGTCATTCAAGGGTTGAGAGGGTGCCACCTACTCTTCTAATCATTTTTATTGAAAAGAGTCAATACAATAATGCATCTCAGAACAGGCAAATTCTAATTACATGTGTAAGTTTAGAACGCTATTTTTCGGAAAGTGCTCCAGAAAAAATTAAGTCAGGGTATCATCGGAAAAAAAAAATTCTAAGGGCAACATCTACCCCTCTTAGGGAGTTGATCCACGAGGGCTACAAATATTCCTTGAAAGTGCCCCTCCTGAAAATAAAATTGACCTGTTTTTTCGATTCCACATATTATTTACTGGAAGAAAGATATAAAGGGTGGGAAGTTTTCAAATTGACACCCTGTATACAGAAATCAGCTCGGATATTACAAGTTATAGAAGAATGTTTTCTAGACGAAAACCTAGTCTTATTTTCAATAACAGATATCGTTACAACAGATTGAGCAAAAATATTGCGAAGCTGTGCTGGAAAAAATAACGGAATAAATTATTGATAATGGGAGACAACCAGAAATAAATGCTAGTCACACTGTGAATTTGGATGAAACTCAATCAGGATCGAACAGAAATTATGATACAAATGTAAAAGTAGACTTATAAAGCAAACACAACGGGTTTAGGAGCATGGCGTGAAGCGGAGTACCCTTAACGTTGCTTAAACTCTTTGAAGGGCAGTAGTTGACGTAGTAACACTTAGAAGTTTGGTTATGTGCACGGTGGTACCAAGAGTGAACCATCATTTTATTATTTGTCTATTATTATTGCCAAATCTGAGCAACCTGTATACTCTACCCGGAGTTTGGGTCATCTCTCAAATAGATGACGAAACATGTGACGTTTCTCGTTTTTTAACGCCTGCTTGAAATGTATACCACAGAATTACATGTCGATCGGCATTAAGAGTCGAAAAACGTCCAAAATGCAAAAGGGTAGACCACCAAAAATACAAAATCATTAGATCCACTTGAAATTTGCATTATTGACCCTAAATTTCATGCTGACTCCGAAAATATGTGATTCTTATTTGTTCAGACACAAGACATGGCATAAAAAATTGAATAAAACGTCAACAATTCCTCTCTCAACTCTAGATGAACTTTTCAACTCGCAAACGGTTGAAGATAGAGTAATTCTGCGAACGCCAGTCGATTCAGAATGGTCAAATTAGTATACTCTGTGGATTTCAAGTCGATCAGCATTATAAATCAATTACTCGAAAAAAGACCAAAAGTCCAAAAAAATCATGAAAAATACAAAATTTTCAAATTCACTTGAAAGTCGCACTGTATACGCAAAATTTCATGCTGATTCGGAAAATATATGATTTGTATTTGCTCAGATACAAGGTATAGCATAAAAAAGGAATTAAACGTCAACAATTCTTCTCTCAACTACAGATGAACTTTTCAACTCGCAAACGGTTGAAGATAGAGTGATTCTGCGAACGCCAGTCGATTCAGAATGGTCAAATTAGTTCACTCTGTGAATTTCAAGTCGATCGGCATACAAAATGAAATACTCGAAAAAAGGCCAAAAGTCCAAAAAACATGAAAAATACAAAATCTTCAGATTCACTTGAAAGTCGCACTATATACGTAAAATTTCATGCTGATTCGGAAAATTTATGATTTGTATTTGCTCAGATACAAGGTATAGCATAAAAAAGGAATTAAACGTC
Source organism: Chrysolina americana (assembly GCA_958502065.1). NCBI lineage: Eukaryota > Metazoa > Arthropoda > Insecta > Coleoptera > Chrysomelidae > Chrysolina > Chrysolina americana. The sequence continues at coordinate 52,330,480 of OY293421.1, read as the reverse complement.
AACAATTCTTCTCTCAACTCCAGATGAACTTTTCAACTCGCAAACGGTTGAAGATAGAGTGATTCTGCGAACGCCAGTCGATTCAGAATGGTCAAATTAGTATACTCTGTGGATTTCAAGTCGATCAGCATTATAAATCAATTACTCGAAAAAAGACCAAAAGTCCAAAAAAATCATGAAAAATACAAAATTTTCAAATTCACTTGAAAGTCGCACTGTATACGCAAAATTTCATGCTGATTCGGAAAATATATGATTTGTATTTGCTCAGATACAAGGTATAGCATAAAAAAGGAATTAAACGTCAACAATTCTTCTCTCAACTACAGATGAACTTTTCAACTCGCAAACGGTTGAAGATAGAGTGATTCTGCGAACGCCAGTCGATTCAGAATGGTCAAATTAGTTCACTCTGTGAATTTCAAGTCGATCGGCATACAAAATGAAATACTCGAAAAAAGGCCAAAAGTCCAAAGGGGTAGACCCCTAAAAAACATGAAAAATACAAAATCTTCAGATTCACTTGAAAGTCGCACTATATACGTAAAATTTCATGCTGATTCGGAAAATATATGATTTGTATTTGCTCAGATACAAGGTATAGCATAAAAAAGGAATTAAACGTCAACAATTCTTCTCTCAACTCCAGATGAACTTTTCAACTCGCAAACGGTTGAAGATAGAGTGATTCTGCGAACGCCAGTCGATTCAGAATGGTCAAATTAGTTCACTCTATTTACGCAAAATTTCATGCTGATTCCAACAATATATGATTTGTATTTGCTCTGATACAAGATGGCATAAAAAAGGAAAAAAACGTCGTTTGCGCCTGTGTCAACATATTTTTCGTAATTCAGTTGATAAGCTGGATGCCAAGATAAGCTGTTTACTGTTTTTTTGTTACGCTCGAAAAGCTGGAAGTTTAATTACTCTTCCATTCGTGTGACTATGGATTAAAGCCACTTTAATTCATGCGTGGATAAAATGCCACTTTACATGGCTCAAATTAGGATGATAATGGCCGTTTGAAACATACACCCAAATCTTTACTCCAGAAATCACTCGAATAATTATTGAACCCCTTTATAAATTATAGTTTCATCAACATCGAGTTTACCGTATCAACTTACTCGTAGTTCAATTCTATCCGTCGTAGGTCGTTTTTTCGGAAGCATGCGATCACGTCCACAACTAGAAAAGCGTTATCTGGACGTGAGATCCGAAGATCGTTCACCTCTCTTCTTCCCCTCTCGGCAAACAATCGCCAGCGTTGGTCTTCACGTCGGCAATAAATACGTTTAGCTCGTTTATATATACACTGTATCAAGTCGTATCATTTCCGAGATAGTGACTAATGGCACGCTCGTAAGTGGTCGTAAGAGTGGGTGGAAACCTGTAACGGTGGATTCGGTTTTTTTCCGTCGGGAATATACCGGTCAGGTCCTGTCTCCGGAGCCCCGATACATCCATAACACGTGCTGGTGTGTCATCAACCCAGGTAAACATTCCCCAGGCCCCACAGTGGGGTATTTCGCCAAATTAGCCGGTCATAAATCAAATTCTAAGATATTCACGAAGGTGGAAAAAAACTGGTTAATATTATTGCCAAATGACTAGAGAATAATAGGCAACCCATCCCCGTTTCTCATCGACTGCTTCGACGCTCTAGCATCGGTCGGAACATTACCATCTCTGCGAGAGTACGTGTCTTTTTCGGCTTTCGAAATGTGATCATCTCAGTTGAAAAGTAAAAACTTTTGTGAACACTGATTTTTGTGAGAATATTGTTATGGATTTGAATCAAGACGGTAAGAACACAAACTTGTGAAATTGTTTCCTCTTCTATTTCTAATAAAATACTGTTTTATCGTTTTTCGAAAAATAACTTTAGGATAATCAAATTTTCCTCTGAATTGTTACGTATAAAAAGGATTTTGTTGCGTTTCCAGGTTCGTCCCGGTTACTTTTTCAATTGGTATTGTGGGATGATAGTTTGTACAATATAATCATCATCAGATCAGCCGCGCATAATCGCATTTTTTCGAGTATGGGGTAATTAACCATAGTGAAAAAATCGAAAATTTTCATTGAAAACTCACATTCTGTCAACGTTATAATTCTGTTTCAGGGTCCGCTGGAGTGTAGGTGTGAGAATAGTGATCCGTAGATCACTGTATGATGGAATGCAAGAGAATTTTTTTCCAATATTGAAAAAATATTCAACAGTTTGGAAAGTTATTTGTTTTGCTGAAACTTCTTTGATGATGAAATAAAGAAGTTGAAGTACAAATCTTCGTATATTGGATCGGATTTCAAATAAAGGTGGACGAAAGCAGGTAACATAGAAACAACATTCCTTCAAAACCATGATAAAGAGAAGAGAGATCCGAACTTCTGATGACTTTACAGGCACCATCCAGTACCATTCTGTTTGTTTGTTGTCTAAATGTATCTGTTATCCTATGAAGACGCACCATTTTGCGAGATTTCACGTCGAGTTGTCACGGCTCTTTCTGAGTCCATTTCATCACTCCAAAAGAGTGAAGCAGTATCGGAACGGCAAGCAGCAACTTTGTTCTTCCCCGACAGTTCTGATCACCAGATCTGTAGGAGTTTATGCTGATACTTGCCGCGGAGAGAGTTTTCAATAGTCTTGGGTGTGGCGTTGTTCCACCCCAAGATAGGTATACGTCTCTCCGACATCCAGATGATGTATGATGCTTCCGTATTCCTCGCATTGTCCTCTTTTGAGATGAACCGGGGCACATTTGTCGATCCCAAACTCCTTTCCGAAAGCAAGCGTGTACCCTTAAGGATAGATGAAGATCCTTTCCTTCGGAGGCATATAGTTTAAGGTCATCCATGCAGAACAGATGGGTGACCTTATGCCTCCAGTTGCTGGGGGTGCCGCAGTTGTATCCGCGGGTTTTCAGTAGTGCAACGGACAATGGCAATAGTGAAATGCAGAAGAGAAGAGGACTGAGGAAGTCTCCCTGAAACACGCCCCTTTTGAAGATAACCTGCTCTGTTTGGACTCTGACTTGAGCTTGAGTAATGGTGAAGCGAGTCCTCCAGAGCGGCATCAGCTGTTCAGTGCATCTCACTATTCGATCGCATTATTATTATTATTAGGCTGTGCCATATTCATTCCTCCAGTGTTAGCCTTAAAAGAAGTTTCAGCCTTAAAATAAGTTTCTTTCAGCCTCAAAAGAAGTTCCTTCCGGTCTTCAGAGAAGTTTCAGAGAAAAAACTATGCGAGGTGTTGTGCAAAAGTGATTCGGCAAGTCGTATGGGGCTTCTGGATCATTTTCTGTTGTAACAGTGAGCACAGTGTTATATGTTTTTAGTATACCCTGTGTTATAAAACGGCCTTCAAAACTTGAGAGAATCATATGTGCTTCATTCAGTGTAGGATAAGAATTTATACTTCTCAACTAGAACCGGTGAACAAAAATGTTTTAAAATACGAAAAATGTCGCACTGTGTTGATAAATTGAATAGCTTTCGACACGACCACCTAAGACAGGAATCGAGCGTGTTCAGAATGTCGTAGGAAGGAACAAGTGTTGATATTTTTGAAATGAAGTCGAAGTGGAAGAGTGCTAGTGATTGTTTGGGTTGATTAAGACCATCCATGAGGGTGGGCCGATGTGTGAATATGCGTATTGAGTAGGTAGCTTCACTATACAGGGAGTTCTATGAGACATAATGACACAATCAAAAGTATTTACCTTTTTTCGCAAGCACTTGAATAAATCTCCCAAAAATAGACTCATTTACTCACGATTGTTTGGAAAGCACTGGTTTCATTCATCAGTTCCTAGGGCGCCTATCTTCTAGTAGGTATTGTGTTTATTACTCGTATTCCCGTACCGTTGCCAGTTCATTATTATCTCGTAAAACTTGCCAGTTATTACATTTGGCTTCGAAGTGAACCGAAATAAAATCACTGTCACTTCGAGTACTAAAGGGGAACTGTTCCAAGAAAGAATATCGTTAACTTTATCATACCATCTTTCAACATTTCACGTCGGCAACATTGTCAAAGTTATTTATTACGCGCCGGCCTTTTTTTGTCACTGCTTCGGTCAGATGTTCACATCTAGGTGGGTCGTTGAACTCTGGCCAGAGGTTCCCAAAAGTTTGCCAGAGTTTTCTGAAAACTTCAAAGTCCAATATTTTCCAAAATAACGTTTTTTCAAGAAAAATGTATTCCTTTAGATTCCGCTTTAATTTTTCGGTTTCTATTACCCATTTTATTTATCGCTCCGATTTCGGAAACAGCCTGCATATTTTCAACATTTTTCCACGTCCAATATTAATAAATTCGTTATAAACTTAGAGCGTGTTTGGTCTATTTCAAAGCAATGCTAGTTTGGATGGGAATATGGGGGTTTTACTGTATCACCAATTCATTCAATATTAGCTCGAAACATTGAACTAAGTTTCATGTAAATAATAATAATAATAATCTCAAAATAGGTGACCTTCCTGTCACAAAAAAACGTTATACGACAGAAAACAAACACGGGTGATTGATCTGCCAGTTACAATGGAAAAATCATATCCGCTACGATTCGGCGATGCATCAGCCACTCCCATATGTCACCAACTTGGTGCAGGAGAGGATTAAACGTTCGACTACAGGTCTGGCTCGAGTATGGTTTTCTCATCTCAACCCATAAACCGAGGAATTATTGCTTGTCCCCGTGATATTTTATTAGATTTTGATTGCCAGACGCGTTTAGTGACCTTATAAAATTAATATACGTGGATTGAATTCGAAAATTAAAATAGTTGGATTGCAGTGATCGACACCTTGCATAACGAATTAGTATCTTCACTAATTAGTGAAATTATATGGTACCTACGAATCCAAACTAGAAGAAAACAAATATTACGATAAAAACAATACTCCAAAAAATTTTATAAATATCGATAACTGCTTATCTGGACCGTCTAAATTTAGCGCACGGTGTTATCACATAGACAAATAGGTATTTCCGTCAGGCACTTTAATACGTTATAAAAATAATGATAATATCCAGTTGGGATTTTCTTCTCTAAAGAAGCAGGAAGGGCGATCAAATCAATTTATAACGGGTCGAATCAAAACACACCTCGGGTGCATGTGAAGAGCTTGGATTGACACAAATAAAACGAAACCTTACCTCACTATCACATCAGGAATAGCGGACTCAGCGGAACGTCCTGAAAAAGAAAAATTCACATTACACAATATTCAGACTTTAAAGACTTGGTTTATTTTGTGGCCCACACGAATAGCATCGTTCACGTCACCGAAATCGACGATGAACACGATTTTGATGAAATATTTTTGATCCAGCTTATCACATACACACAAAATCTGTTCAAATTGAATCCCAGTTGGCTAATAACCCCCAAACAATGGATCCTTGACGAAATTTCAACAGAACTAAATGAAATATGACGCAAGTAGAAGGCACATATGTGAATGGTGATGCAATTTTCAGGGACAAAGATCAGAAATGCAATTGCGTGTAAATCGCACGTGCTTAAAAATTCCTGTATGGGCACGCATGCAACTGAATCAGCCTCTAAGTTTGTTAAAGTAATGTTACACAACCGCCCCATCGAGAACCAGCCCTACCAGGACTTGAGGAGGAGGATTTGAGGAACTCTTTGACAAGCACCTACGCACCTCACACCAATAGACTTTGAGGATGACAAAAGCAGGTTGAAGCTATAAGCAATACACCAGGAATGAGAAGGGACAGCAAAGGTTTCGGTGTGGGAACGTGTCATTGGTGGTGGGTCAGAACACACTCATTCCGGTCCAACTTACAACTTTTCATGATTGAAAGTCATTGTCGAGGCGTCAGAGGCATTCGGACGATTTTTTTATTTTCTGAAGTGGTCTCAAATATAGGATTTGAGTTGGCGCGATTGTTGGTAGGTCAGAATATATTAATTTCAGTCCAATAAACAACTTTTCATGATTGAAAGTCATTGTCAGGTTGTCAGAGGGGTCCGGCCGATTTTTTTATTTTTTCAAGTGGTCTCAAAAATAGGATTTGAGTTGGCGCGATTGGAGGTGGACCAGATATCATTCATTTCAGTCCAATTAACAACTTTTCATGATTGAAAGTCATTGTAGGGTCGTCAGAGAGGTTCGGCCGATTTTTTTATTTTTCGAAGTGATCTCAAAAATAGGATATGAGTTGGCGCGATTGGTAGTGGGTCAGAATATATTCATTTCAGTCCAATAAACAACTTTTCATGATTTAAAGTCATTGTCGGGTCGTCAGAGGGGTTCAGCCGATTTTTAAATTTTTTGAAGTGGTTTCTAAAATAGGATTTCAGTTGACGCGATTGGTAGTGGGTCAGAATATATTCATTTCAGCCCAATAAACAACTTTTCATGATTGAAAGTCATTGTCGGGTCGTCAGAGGGGTTCGGCCAATTTTTTTTATTTTTTGAAGTGGTCTCAAAAATTGGATTTGAGTTGGCGCGATTGGTAGTGGGTCAGAATATATTAATTTCACTCCAATAAACAACTTTTCATGATTGAAAGTCATTGTCGGGTCGTCAGAGGGGTTCGGCCATTTTTTTATTTTTTCAAGTGGTCTCAAAAATTGGATTTGAGTTGGCGCGATTGGAGGTGGACCAGAAATCATTCATTTCAGTCCAATTAACAACTTTTCATGATTGAAAGTCATTGTCGGGTCGTCAGAGGGGTTCGGCCAATTTTTTTTATTTTTTGAAGTGGTCTAAAAAATTGGATTTGAGTTGGCGCGATTGGTAGTGGGTCAGAATATATTAATTTCAGTCCAATAAACAACTTTTCATGATTGAAAGTCATTGTCGGGTCGTCAGAGGGGTTCGGCCATTTTTTTATTTTTTCAAGTGGTCTCAAAAATTGGATTTGAGTTGGCGTGATTGGAGGTGGATCAGAAATCATTCATTTCAGTCCAATTAACAACTTTTCATGATTGAAAATCATCGTCGGGTCGTCAGAGGCATTCGGCCGATTTTTTTATTTTTTGAAGTAGTCTCAAAAATAGGATTTGAGTTGGCGCGATTGGTAGTGGGTCAGAAAACATTCATTTTGGTCCAATTTACAACTTTAAATGATTCAAAAGTCATTGTCGGGTCGTCAGAGGGGATCGACCGATTTAAAGTTTTTGAAGTTGTCTCAAAAATAGGATTTGAGTTGGCGCGATTGGAGGTGGACCAGAAAACATTCATTCCAGTCCAATTAACAACTTTTCATGATTGAAAATCATCGTCGGGTCGTCAGAGGCATTCGGCCGATTTTTTTATTTTTTGAATTGGTCTCAAAAATTGGATTTGAGTTGGCGCGATTGGTAGTGGGTCAGAATATATTAATTTCAGTCGAATAAACAACTTTTCATGATTGAAAGTCATTGTCGGGTTGTCAGAGGGGTCCGGCCGATTTTTTCAATTTTTTGAAGTGGTCTCAAAAATAGGATTTGAGATGGCGCGATTGGTAGTGGGTCAGAAAACATTCATTTCAGTCCAATAAACAACTTTTCATGATTAAAAGTCATTGTCGGGTCGTCAGAGGGGATCGGCCGATATTTCAATTTTTTGAAGTTTACTCAAAAATAGGATTTGAGTTGGCGCGATTGGAGGTGGACCAGAAAACATTCATTCCAGTCCAATTAACAGCTTTTCATGATTGAAAGTCATTGTCGGGTCGTCAGAGGGGTTCGGCCGATTTTTTTATTTTTTGAAGTGGTCTCACAAATTGGATTTGAGTTGGCGCGATTGGTAGTGGGTCAGAATATATTAATTTCAGTCCAATAAACAACTTTTCATGATTTAAAGTCATTGTCGGGTTGTCAGAGGGGTCCGGCCGATTTTTTTAATTTTTTGAAGTGGTCTCAAAAATTGGATTTGAGTTGGCGCGATTGGAGGTGGACCAGAAATCATTCATTTCAGTCCAATTAACAGCTTTTCATGATTGAAAGTCATTGTCGGGTCGTCAGAGGGGTTCGGCCGATTTTTTTATTTTTTGAAGTGGTCTCAAAAATTGGATTTGAGTTGGCGCGATTGGTAGTAGGTCAGAATATATTGATTTCAGTCCAATAAACAACTTTTCATGATTGAAAGTCATTGTCGGGTCGTCAGAGGGGTTCGGCCGATCTTTTTATTTTTTCACGTGGTCTCAAAAATTGGATTTGAGTTGGCGCGATTGGAGGTGGACCAGAAATCATTCATTTCAGTCCAATTAACAGCTTTTCATGATTGAAAGTCATTGTCGGGTCGTCAGAGGGGTTCGGCCGATTTTTTTATTTTTTGAAGTGGTCTCAAAAATTGGATTTGAGTTGGCGCGATTGGAGGTGGACCAGAAATCATTCAATTCAGTCCAATTAACAACTTTTCATGATTGAAAGTCATTGTCGGGTCGTCAGAGGGGTTCGGCCGATTTTTTTATTTTTTGAAGTGGTCTCACAAATTGGATTTGAGTTGGCGCGATTGGTAGTGGGTCAGAATATATTAATTTCAGTCCAATAAACAACTTTTCATGATTTAAAGTCATTGTCGGGTTGTCAGAGGGGTCCGGCCGATTTTTTTAATTTTTTGAAGTGGTCTCAAAAATAGGATTTGAGTTGGCGCGATTGGTAGTAGGTCAGAATATATTGATTTCAGTCCAATAAACAACTTTTCATGATTGAAAGTCATTGTCGGGTCGTCAGAGGGGTTCGGCCGATTTTTTTATTTTTTCAAGTGGTCTCAAAAATTGGATTTGAGTTGGCGCGATTGGAGGTGGACCAGAAATCATTCATTTCAGTCCAATTAACAGCTTTTCATGATTGAAAGTCATTGTCGGGTCGTCAGAGGGGTTCGGCCGATTTTTTTATTTTTTGAAGTAGTCTCAAAAATTGGATTTGAGTTGGCGCCATTGGAGGTGGACCAGAAATCATTCATTTCAGTCCAATTAACAACTTTTCATGATTGAAAGTCATTGTCGGGTCGTCAGAGGGGTCCGGCCGATTTTTTTAATTTTTTGAAGTGGTCTCAAAAATAGGATTTGAGTTGGCGCGATTGGTGGTGGGTCAGAATATATTCATTTCAGTCGAATAAACAACTTTTCATGATTGAAAGTCATTGTCGGGTCGTCAGAGGGGTTCGGCCGATTTTTATATTTTTTCAAGTGGTCTCAAAAATTGGATTTGAGTTGGCGCGATTGGAGGTGGACCAGAAATCATTCTTTTCAGTCCAAATAACAGCTTTTCATGATTGAAAGTCATTGTCGGGTCGTCAGAGGGGTTCGGCCGATTTTTTTATTTTTTGAAGTGGTCTCAAAAATTGGATTTGAGTTGGCGCGATTGGTAGTAGGTCAGAATATATTGATTTCAGTCCAATAAACAACTTTTCATGATTGAAAGTCATTGTCGGGTCGTCAGAGGGGTTCGGCCGATTTTTTTATTTTTTCAAGTGGTCTCAAAAATTGGATTTGAGTTGGCGCGATTGGAGGTGGACCAGAAATCATTCATTTCAGTCCAATTAACAGCTTTTCATGATTGAAAGTCATTGTCGGGTCGTCAGAGGGGTTCGGCCGATTTTTTTATTTTTTGAAGTGGTCTCAAAAATTGGATTTGAGTTGGCGCGATTGGAGGTGGACCAGAAATCATTCATTTCAGTCCAATTAACAACTTTTCATGATTGAAAGTCATTGTCGGGTCGTCAGAGGGGTCCGGCCGATTTTTTTAATTTTCTGAAGTGGTCTCAAAAAAGGATTTGAGTTGGCGCGATTGGTGGTGGGTCAGAATATATTCATTTCAGTCGAATACACAACTTTTCATGATTGAAAGTCATTGTCGGGTCTTCAGAGGGGTTCGGCCGATTTTTTTATTTTTTCAAGTGGTCTCAAAAATTGGATTTGAGTTGGCGCCATTGGAGGTGGACCAGAAATCATTCATTTCAGTCCAATTAACAGCTTTTCATGATTGAAAGTCATTGTCGGGTCGTCAGAGGGGTTCGGCCGATTTTTTTATTTTTTGAAGTGGTCTCAAAAATTGGATTTGAGTTGGCGCGATTGGAGGTGGACCAGAAATCATTCATTTCAGTCCAATTAACAACTTTTCATGATTGAAAGTCATTGTCGGGTCGTCAGAGGGGTCCGGCCGATTTTTGTAATTTTTTGAAGTGGTCTCAAAAATAGGATTTGAGTTGGCGCGATTGGAGGTGGACCAGAAATCATTCATTCCAGTCCAATCAACAGCTTTTCATGATTGAAAGTCATTGTCGGGTCGTCAGAGGGGTTCGGCCGATTTTTTTAATTTTTTCAATTGGTCTCAAAAATTGGATTTGAGTTGGCGCGATTGGTAGTGGGTCAGAATATATTCATTTCAGTCGAATAAACAACTTTTCATGATTGAAAGTCATTGTCGGGTCGTCAGAGGGGTTCGGCCGATTTTTTTATTTTTTCAAGTGGTCTCAAAAATTGGATTTGAGTTGGCGCGATTGGAGGTGGACCAGAAAACATTCATTTCAGTCCAATAAACAACTTTTCATGATTAAAAGTCATTGTCGGGTCGTCAGAGGGGATCGGCCGATATTTCAATTTTTTGAAGTTTACTCAAAAATAGGATTTGAGTTGGCGCGATTGGAGGTGGACCAGAAAACATTCATTCCAGTCCAATTAACAGCTTTTCATGATTGAAAGTCATTGTCGGGTTGTCAGAGGGGTCCAGCCGATTTTTTTAATTTTTTGAAGTGGTCTCAAAAATAGGATTTGAGTTGGCGCGATTGGTGGTGGGTCAGAATATATTCATTTCAGTCGAATAAACAACTTTTCATGATTGAAAGTCATTGTCGGGTCGTCAGAGGGGTTCGGCCGATTTTTTTATTCTTTCTAGTGGTCTCAAAAATTGGATTTGAGTTGGCGCGATTGGAGGTGGACCAGAAATCATTCATTTCAGTCCAATTAACAACTTTTCATGATTGAAAGTCATTGTCGGGTCGTCAGAGGGGTGCGGCCGATTTTTTTATTTTTTCAAGTGGTCTCAAAAATTGGATTCGAGTTGGCGCGATTGGTAGTGGGTCAAAATATATTCATTTCAGTCCAATAAACAACTTTTCATGATTGAAAGTCATTGTCGGGTCGTCAGAGGGGTTCGGCCGATTTTTTATTTTTCCAAGTGGTCTCAAAAATTGGATTTGAGTTGGCGCGATTGGAGGTGGACCAGAAATCATTCATTTCAGTCCAATTAACAGCTTTTCATGATTGAAAGTCATTGTCGGGTCGTCAGAGGGGTTCGGCCGATTTTTTTATTTTTTGAAGTGGTCTCAAAAATTGGATTTGAGTTGGCGCGATTGGTAGTAGGTCAGAATATATTAATTTCAGTCCAATAAACAACTTTTCATGATTGAAAGTCATTGTCGGGTTGTCAGAGGGGTCCGGCCGATTTTTTTAATTTTTTGAAGTGGTCTCAAAAATAGGATTTGAGTTGGCGCGATTGGTGGTGGGTCAGAATATATTCATTTCAGTCGAATAAACAACTTTTAATGATTGAAAGTCATTGTCGGGTCGTCAGAGGGGTTCGGCCGATTTTTTTATTCTTTCTAGTGGTCTCAAAAATTGGATTTGAGTTGGCGCGATTGGAGGTGGACCAGAAATCATTCATTTCAGTCCAATAAACAACTTTTCATGATTGAAAGTCATTGTCGGGTCGTCAGAGGGGTTCGGCCGATTTTTTTATTTTTTCAAGTGGTCTCAAAAATTGGATATGAGTTGGCGCGATTGGTAGTGGGTCAGAATATATTCATTTCAGTCCAATAAACAACTTTTCATGATTGAAAGTCATTGTCGGGTCGTCAGAGGGGTTCGGCCGATTTTTTTATTTTTTCAAGTGGTCTCAAAAATTGGATTTGAGTTGGCGCGATTGGAGGTGGACCAGAAATCATTCATTTCAGTCCAATTAACAACTTTTCATGATTGAAAGTCATTGTCGGGTCGTCAGAGGGGTTCGGCCGATTTTTTTATTTTTTCAAGTAGTTTCAAAATTTGGATTTGAGTTGGCGCGATTGGTGGTGGACCAGAAAACATTCATTTCAGTCCAATAAACAACTTTTCATGATTAAAAGTCATTGTCGGGTCGTCAGAGGGGTTCAGCCGATTTTTTTATTTTTTGAAATGGTCTCAAAAATAGGATTTGAGTTGGCGCGATTGGTAGTGGGTCAGAAAACATTCATTCTGGTCCAATTCACAACTTTAAATGATTCAAAAGTCATTGTCGGGTCGTCAGAGGGGATCGGCCGATTTTTTATTTTTTGAAATGGTCTCAAAAATAGGATTTGAGTTGGCGCGATTGGAGGTGGACCAGAAAACATTCATTCCAGTCCAATCAACAGCTTTTCATGATTGAAAGTCATTGTCGGGTCGTCAGAGGGGTTCGGCCGATTTTTTTATTTTTTCAAGTGGTCTCAAAAATTGGATTTGAGTTGGCGCGATTGGTAGTGGGTCAGAATATATTAATTTCAGTCCAATAAACAACTTTTCATGATTGAAAGTCATTGTCGGGTCGTCAGAGGGGTTCGGCCGATTTTTTTATTTTTTCAAGTGGTCTCAAAAATTGGATTTGAGTTGGCGCGATTGGAGGTGGACCAGAAAACATTCATTCCAGTCCAATCAACAGCTTTTCATGATTGAAAGTCATTGTCGGGTCGTCAGAGGGGTTCGGCCGATTTTTTTATTTTTTCAAGTGGTCTCAAAAATTGGATTTGAGTTGGCGCGATTGGTAGTGGGTCAGAATATATTAATTTCAGTCCAATAAACAACTTTTCATGATTGAAAGTCATTGTCGGGTTGTCAGAGGGGTCCGGCCGATTTTTTTAATTTTTTGAAATGGTCTCAAAAATAGGATTTGAGTTGGCGCGATTGGAGGTGGACCAGAAATCATTCATTTCAGTCCAATTAACAGCTTTTCATGATTGAAAGTCATTGTCGGGTCGTCAGAGGGGTTCGGCGGATTTTTTTATTTTTTCAAGTGGTCTCAAAAATTGGATTTGAGTTGGCGCGATTGGTGGTGGGTCAGAATATATTAATTTCAGTCCAATAAACAACTTTTCATGATTGAAAGTCATTGTCGGGTTGTCAGAGGGGTCCGGCCGATTTTTTTAATTTTTTGAAGTGGTCTCAAAAATAGGATTTGAGTTGGCGCGATTGGTGGTGGGTCAGAATATATTCATTTCAGTCGAATAAACAACTTTTCATGATTGAAAGTCATTGTCGGGTCGTCAGAGGGGTTCGACCGATTTTTTTTATTTTTTCAAGTGGTCTCAAAAATTGGATATGAGTTGGCGCGATTGGAGGTGGACCAGATATCATTCATTTCAGTCCAATAAACAACTTTTCATGATTGAAAGTCATTGTCGGGTCGTCAGAGGGGTTCGGCCGATTTTTTTATTCTTTCTAGTGGTCTCAAAAATTGGATTTGAGTTGGCGCGATTGGAGGTGGACCAGAAATCATTCATTTCAGTCCAATAAACAACTTTTCATGATTGAAAGTCATTGTCGGGTCGTCAGAGGGGTTCGGCCGATTTTTTTATTTTTTCAAGTGGTCTCAAAAATTGGATATGAGTTGGCGCGATTGGTAGTGGGTCAGAATATATTCATTTCAGTCCAATAAACAACTTTTCATGATTAAAAGTCATTGTCGGGTCGTCAGAGGGGTTCGGCCGATTTTTTTATTTTTTCAAGTGGTCTCAAAAATTGGATTTGAGTTGGCGCGATTGGAGGTGGACCAGAAATCATTCATTTCAGTCCAATTAACAACTTTTCATGATTGAAAGTCATTGTCGGGTCGTCAGAGGGGTTCGGCCAATTTTTTTATTTTTTCAAGTGGTCTCAAAATTTGGATTTGAGTTGGCGCGATTGGTGGTGGACCAGAAAACATTCATTTCAGTCCAATAAACAACTTTTCATGATTAAAAGTCATTGTCGGGTCGTCAGAGGGGTTCAGCCGATTTTTTTATTTTTTGAAATGGTCTCAAAAATAGGATTTGAGTTGGCGCGATTGGTAGTGGGTCAGAAAACATTCATTCTGGTCCAATTTACAACTTTAAATGATTCAAAAGTCAATGTCGGGTCGTCAGAGGGGATCGGCCGATATTTTAATTTTTTGAAGTTTACTCAAAAATAGGATTTGAGTTGGCGCGATTGGAGGTGGACCAGAAAACATTCATTCCAGTCCAATTAACAGCTTTTCATGATTGAAAGTCATTGTCGGGTCGTCAGAGGGGTTCGGCCGATTTTTTTATTCTTTGAAGTGGTCTCAAAAATTGGATTTGAGTTGGCGCGATTGGTAGTGGGTCAGAATATATTAATTTCAGTCCAATAAACAACTTTTCATGATTGAAAGTCATTGTCGGGTTGTCAGAGGGGTCCGGCCGATTTTTTGAATTTTTTGAAATGGTCTCAAAAATAGGATTTGAGTTGGCGCGATTGGAGGTGGACCAGAAATCATTCATTTCAGTCCAATTAACAACTTTTCATGATTGAAAGTCATTGTCGGGTCGTCAGAGGGGTCCGGCCGATTTTTTGAATTTTTTGAAATGGTCTCAAAAATAGGATTTGAGTTGGCGCGATTGGAGGTGGACCAGAAATCATTCATTTCAGTCCAATTAACAACTTTTCATGATTGAAAGTCATTGTCGGGTCGTCAGAGGGGTTCGGCCGATTTTTTTATTTTTTCAAGTGGTCTCAAAAATTGGATTTGAGTTGGCGCGATTGGTAGTGGGTCAGAATATATTAATTTCAGTCCAATAAACAACTTTTCATGATTGAAAGTCATTGTCGGGTTGTCAGAGGGGTCCAGCCGATTTTTTTAATTTTTTGAAATGGTCTCAAAAATAGGATTTGAGTTGGCGCGATTGGTAGTAGGTCAGAATATATTCATTTCAGTCGAATAAACAACTTTTCATGATTGAAAGTCATTGTCGGGTCGTCAGAGGGGTTCGGCCGATTTTTTTATTTTTTCAAGTGGTCTCAAAAATTGGATTTGAGTTGGCGCGATTGGAGGTGGACCAGAAATCATTCATTTCAGTCCAATTAACAACTTTTCATGATTGAAAGTCATTGTCGGGTCGTCAGAGGGGTTCGGCCGATTTTTTTATTTTTTCAAGTGGTCTCAAAAATTGGATTTGAGTTGGCGCGATTGGAGGTGGACCAGAAAACATTCATTCCAGTCCAATCAACAGCTTTTCATGATTGAAAGTCATTGTCGGGTCGTCAGAGGGGTTCGGCCGATTTTTTTATTTTTTGAAGTGGTCTCAAAAATTGGATTTGAGTTGGCGCGATTGGTAGTGGGTCAGAATATATTAATTTCAGTCCAATAAACAACTTTTCATGATTTAAAGTCATTGTCGGGTTGTCAGAGGGGTCCGGCCGATTTTTTTAATTTTTTGAAATGGTCTCAAAAATAGGATTTGAGTTGGCGCGATTGGAGGTGGACCAGAAATCATTCATTTCAGTCCAATTAACAGCTTTTCATGATTGAAAGTCATTGTCGGGTCGTCAGAGGGGTTCGGCCGATTTTTTTATTTTTTCAAGTGGTCTCAAAAATTGGATTTGAGTTGGCGCGATTGGTAGTGGGTCAGAATATATTAATTTCAGTCCAATAAACAACTTTTCATGATTGAAAGTCATTGTCGGGTTGTCAGAGGGGTCCAGCCGATTTTTTTAATTTTTTGAAATGGTCTCAAAAATAGGATTTGAGTTGGCGCGATTGGTAGTAGGTCAGAATATATTCATTTCAGTCGAATAAACAACTTTTCATGATTGAAAGTCATTGTCGGGTCGTCAGAGGGGTTCGGCCGATTTTTTTATTTTTTCAAGTGGTCTCAAAAATTGGATTTGAGTTGGCGCGATTGGAGGTGGACCAGAAATCATTCATTTCAGTCCAATTAACAACTTTTCATGATTGAAAGTCATTGTCGGGTCGTCAGAGGGGTTCGGCCGATTTTTTTATTTTTTCAAGTGGTCTCAAAAATTGGATTTGAGTTGGCGCGATTGGAGGTGGACCAGAAAACATTCATTCCAGTCCAATCAACAGCTTTTCATGATTGAAAGTCATTGTCGGGTCGTCAGAGGGGTTCGGCCGATTTTTTTATTTTTTGAAGTGGTCTCAAAAATTGGATTTGAGTTGGCGCGATTGGTAGTGGGTCAGAATATATTAATTTCAGTCCAATAAACAACTTTTCATGATTTAAAGTCATTGTCGGGTTGTCAGAGGGGTCCGGCCGATTTTTTTAATTTTTTGAAATGGTCTCAAAAATAGGATTTGAGTTGGCGCGATTGGAGGTGGACCAGAAATCATTCATTTCAGTCCAATTAACAGCTTTTCATGATTGAAAGTCATTGTCTGGTCGTCAGAGGGGTTCGGCCGATTTTTTTATTTTTTCAAGTGGTCTCAAAAATTGGATTCGAGTTGGCGCGATTGGTAGTGGGTCAGAATATATTCATTTCAGTCCAATAAACAACTTTTCATGATTGAAAGTCATTGTCGGGTCGTCAGAGGGGTTCGGCCGATTTTTTTATTTTTTCAAGTGGTCTCAAAAATTGGATTTGAGTTGGCGCGATTGGAGGTGGACCAGAAATCATTCATTTCAGTCTAATTACCAGCTTTTCATGATTGAAAGTCATTGTCGGGTCGTCAGAGGGGTTCGGCCGATTTTTTTATTTTTTGAAGTGGTCTCAAAAATTGGATTTGAGTTGGCGCGATTGGTAGTGGGTCAGAATATATTAATTTCAGTCCAATAAACAACTTTTCATGATTGAAAGTCATTGTCGGGTTGTCAGAGGGGTCCGGCCGATTTTTTTAATTTTTTGAAATGGTCTCAAAAATAGGATTTGAGTTGGCGCGATTGGTAGTAGGTCAGAATATATTGATTTCAGTCCAATAAACAACTTTTCATGATTGAAAGTCATTTTCGGGTTGTCAGAGGGGTCCGGCCGATTTTTTAAATTTTTTGAAGTGGTCTCAAAAATAGGATTTGAGTTGGCGCGATTGGTAGTGGGTCAGAATATATTCATTTCAGCCCAATAAACAACCTTTCATGAATAAAAGTCATTGTCGGGTCGTCAGAGGGGTTCGGCCGATTTTTTTATTTTTTCAATTGGTCTCAAAAATAGGATTTGAGTTGGCGCGATTGGTGGTGGACCAGAAAACATTCATTTCAGTCCAATAAACAACTTTTCATGATTAAAAGTCATTGTCGGGTCGTCAGAGGGGTTCAGCCGATTTTTTTATTTTTTGAAATGGTCTCAAAAATAGGATTTGAGTTGGCGCGATTGGTAGAGGGTCAGAAAATATTCATTCTGGTCCAATTTACAACTTTAAATGATTGAAAAGTCATTGTCGGGTCGTCAGAGGGGATCGGCCGATATTTCAATTTTTTGAAGTTTACTCAAAAATAGGATTTGAGTTGGCGCGATTGGAGGTGGACCAGAAAACATTCATTCCAGTCCAATTAACAGCTTTTCATGATTGAAAGTCATTGTCGGGTCGTCAGAGGGGTTCGGCCGATTTTTTTATTTTTTGAAGTGGTCTCAAAAATTGGATTTGAGTTGGCGCGATTGGTAGTGGGTCAGAATATATTAATTTCAGTCCAATAAACAACTTTTCATGATTTAAAGTCATTGTCGGGTTGTCAGAGGGGTCCGGCCGATTTTTTTAATTTTTTGAAGTGGTCTCAAAAATAGGATTTGAGTTGGCGCGATTGGTAGTAGGTAAGAATATATTGATTTCAGTCCAATAAACAACTTTTCATGATTGAAAGTCATTGTCGGGTCGTCACAGGGGTTCGGCCGATTTTTTTATTTTTTCAAGTGGTCTCAAAAATTGGGTTTGAGTTGGCGCGATTGGAGGTGGACCAGAAATCATTCATTTCAGTCCAATTAACAGCTTTTCATGATTGAAAGTCATTGTCGGGTCGTCAGAGGGGTTCGGCCGATTTTTTTATTTTTTGAAGTAGTCTCAAAAATTGGATTTGAGTTGGCGCGATTGGAGGTGGACCAGAAATCATTCATTTCAATCCAATTAACAACTTTTCATGATTGAAAGTCATTGTCGGGTCGTCAGAGGGGTCCGGCCGATTTTTTTAATTTTTTGAAGTGGTCTCAAAAATAGGATTTGAGTTGGCGCGATTGGTGGTGGGTCAGAATATATTCATTTCAGTCGAATAAACAACTTTTCATGATTGAAAGTCATTGTCGGGTCGTCAGAGGGGTTCGGCCGATTTTTTTATTTTTTCAAGTGGTCTCAAAAATTGGATTTGAGTTGGCGCGATTGGAGGTGGACCAGAAATCATTCATTTCAGTCCAATTAACAGCTTTTCATGATTGAAAGTCATTGTCGGGTCGTCAGAAGGGTTCGGCCGATTTTTTTATTTTTTGAAGTGGTCTCAAAAATTGGATTTGAGTTGGCGCGATTGGTAGTAGGTCAGAATATATTGATTTCAGTCCAATAAACAACTTTTCATGATTGAAAGTCATTGTCGGGTCGTCAGAGGGGTTCGGCCAATTTTTTTATTTTTTCAAGTGGTCTCAAAAATTGGATTTGAGTTGGCGCGATTGGAGGTGGACCAGAAATCATTCATTTCAGTCCAATTAACAGCTTTTCATGATTGAAAGTCATTGTCGGGTCGTCAGAAGGGTTCGGCCGATTTTTTTATTTTTTGAAGTGGTCTCAAAAATTGGATTTGAGTTGGCGCGATTGGTAGTAGGTCAGAATTTATTGATTTCAGTCCAATAAACAACTTTTCATGATTGAAAGTCATTGTCGGGTCGTCAGAGGGGTTCGGCCGATTTTTCTATTTTTTCAAGTGGTCTCAAAAATTGGATTTGAGTTGGCGCGATTGGAGGTGGACCAGAAATCATTCATTTCAGTCCAATTAACAACTTTTCATGATTGAAAGTCATTGTCGGGTCGTCAGAGGGGTCCGGCCGATTTTTTTAATTTTTTGAAGTGGTCTCAAAAATAGGATTTGAGTTGGCGCGATTGGTGGTGGGTCAGAATATATTCATTTCAGTCGAATAAACAACTTTTCATGATTGAAAGTCATTGTCGGGTCGTCAGAGGGGTTCGGCCGATTTTTTTATTTTTTCAAGTGGTCTCAAAAATTGGATTTGAGTTGGCGCGATTGGAGGTGGACCAGAAATCATTCATTTCAGTCCAATTAACAGCTTTTCATGATTGAAAGTCATTGTCGGGTCGTCAGAAGGGTTCGGCCGATTTTTTTATTTTTTGAAGTGGTCTCAAAAATTGGATTTGAGTTGGCGCGATTGGTAGTAGGTCAGAATATATTAATTTCAGTCCAATAAACAACTTTTCATGATTGAAAGTCATTGTCGGGTTGTCAGAGGGGTCCGGCCGATTTTTTTAATTATTTGAAGTGGTCTCAAAAATAGGATTTGAGTTGGCGCGATTGGTGGTGGGTCAGAAAACATTCATTTCAGTCCAATTAACAGCTTTTCATGATTGAAAGTCATTGTCGGGTCGTCAGAGGGGTTCGGCCGATTTTTTTATTTTTTGAAGTGGTCTCAAAAATTGGATTTGAGTTGGCGCGATTGGTAGTGGGTCAGAATATATTCATTTCAGTCCAATAAACAACTTTTCATGATTGAAAGTCATTGTCGGGTTGTCAGAGGGGTTCGGCCGATTTTTTTATTTTTTCAAGTGGTCTCAAAAATTGGATTTGAGTTGGCGCGATTGGAGGTGGACCAGAAATCATTCATTTCAGTCCAATTAACAACTTTTCATGATTGAAAGTCATTGTCGGGTCGTCAGAGAGGTTCGGCCGATTTTTTTATTTTTTGAAGTGGTCTCAAAAATTGGATTTGAGACGGCGCGATTGGTAGTGGGTCAGAATATATTCATTTCAGTCCAATAAACAACTTTTCATGATTGAAAGTCATTGTCGGGTCGTCAGAGAGGTTCGGCCGATTTTTTTATTTTTTGAAGTGGTCTCAAAAATTGGATTTGAGTTGGCGCGATTGGAGGTGGACCAGAAATCATTCATTTCAGTCCAATTAACAACTTTTCATGATTGAAAGTCATTGTCGGGTCGTCAGAGAGGTTCGGCAGATTTTTTTATTTTTTGAAGTGGTCTCAAAAATTGGATTTGAGACGGCGCGATTGGTAGTGGGTCAGAATATATTCATTTCAGTCCAATAAACAACTTTTCATGATTGAAAGTCATTGTCGGGTCGTCAGAGAGGTTCGGCCGATTTTTTTATTTTTTGAAGTGGTCTCAAAAATTGGATTTGAGTTGGCGCGATTGGAGGTGGACCAGAAATCATTCATTTCAGTCCAATTAACAGCTTTTCATGATTGAAAGTCATTGTCGGGTCGTCAGAGGGGTTCGGCCGATTGTTTTATTTTTTGAAGTGGTCTCAAAAATTGGATTTGAGTTGGCGCGATTGGTAGTGGGTCACAATATATTCATTTCAGTCCAATAAACAACTTTTCATGATTGAAAGTCATTGTCGGGTTGTCCGAGGGGTTCGGCCGATTTTTTTATTTTTTCATGTGGTCTCAAAAATTGGATTTGAGTTGGCGCGATTGGTGGTGGGTCAGAAAACATTCATTTCAGTCCAATAAACAACTTTTCATGATTAAAAGTCATTGTCGGGTCGTCAGAGGGGTTCGGCCGATTTTTTTATTTTTTGAAGTGGTCTCAAAAATTGGATTTGAGTTGGCGCGATTGGTAGTGGGTCACAATATATTCATTTCAGTCCAATAAACAACTTTTCATGATTGAAAGTCATTGTCGGGTTGTCAGAGGGGTTCGGCCGATTTTTTTATTTTTTCATGTGGTCTCAAAAATTGGATTTGAGTTGGCGCGATTGGTGGTGGGTCAGAAAACATTCATTTCAGTCCAATAAACAACTTTTCATGATTAAAAGTCATTGTCGGGTCGTCAGAGGGGTTCGGCCGATTTTTTTATTTTTTGAAGTGGTCTCAAAAATTGGATTTGAGTTGGCGCGATTGGTAGTGGGTCACAATATATTCATTTCAGTCCAATAAACAACTTTTCATGATTGAAAGTCATTGTCGGGTTGTCAGAGGGGTTCGGCCGATTTTTTTATTTTTTCATGTGGTCTCAAAAATTGGATTTGAGTTGGCGCGATTGGTGGTGGGTCAGAAAACATTCATTTCAGTCCAATTAACAGCTTTTCATGATTGAAAGTCATTGTCGGGTCGTCAGAGGGGTTCGGCCGATTTTTTTTATTTTTTGAAGTGGTCTCAAAAATTGGATTTGAGTTGGCGCGATTGGTGGTGGACCAGAAAACATTCATTTCAGTCCAATTAACAACTTTTCGTGATTAAAAGTCATTTTCGGGTCGTCAGAGTGGTTCAGTCGATTTTATTTATTTCGAAGTGATCTCAAAAATAGGATTAGAGTTGGCTCGCATCGACATAGGTGTAAACATTAAATTAACACATTTTTCATTACTTGTGCGGAATTTGTGCAGAGCTAGGTGATTTGCAACCAGGTGGTCTATTTGTTGTGGACTTGTTCTCACATCTCTCGTATACATACGGAGAATGGTTTCAAGAATGATTCTTTCAAGCAATAAAAAAACTCATTCGCATCTAAAAATCATCCGCTTCCGTATGATACACACAAAAATTACAATAGCCCATTATCGTTTTTCCATGCGAACTCTAATAAAAAAGGATTTAGCTGTGCATGCGCCAGGCCGGAAGTGCCATACGTTAAAGACCCCTTTCATTCGAATACAACGGCGACGAACGTCCCCCATCGATGTACTCTGTACTTGCTGGTTAATTCCTACTACCCCTCCGTTGTTGCCCTTATCGTTTCGCGATCAGGTACGTAGCGGACAAGTTTTTATTAAACGCAGCTGCCAGTGGCGTGCCAAAGAGAAAGGGGATTTTCCTATACCAAAATGGTGTGTCTCTGAAGGGCACCACGAAAAACTCTAGAGGGCTGAGGTCAGGTGACCTAGCTGGCCAATGATTAACTGAACGGTGCCCAATCCGTCTTTCATCAAATTCATTATTACAGATGAACTATTGCTGGTGATTTTTTCATACAAAACCATCATTCAGAATCTACTCGGGACTTTTAACTCGTTTTGCAGAACTAGCTTATTCTTTATTTAATCAAATTCACATTATTCAAATTAAAGTGATTATTATCTAATATCTTGTGATTTCAAAGAAGATCAAGTCGCCATTCATCCAAAAAACAAAACATTTCAACATCACTCAGCATTCAGCGTGTGTATTTATAGCAAATGAGTACTAATCTTTGACGAGCCACTATTTGCCTAACGATTATCGGTGAAATGTGATCCTTTGCATCGATAATATTTATGCACATTATTATCGGAGTATATCTTGGGTTTCTTACCTGTATATGCGGAGTCGAGGCATTTGGAAACCGGAATCGTTTCACCAGGTCCAATAAATATCACGGTTAACACCTGAAAAATAAAAAAGTTTCAGCAGACCTCAACAATAATTCTACGACACATCTACCGTAAACAATTCAGAAGATATCGTGGAATGTATGAAAGTACCACCCATATTTGAAGACTTCCCACCCTTAATGTCTTCCAGAAAATAATATGAGGAATCGAAAAAACAGGAGGGGTAGACGTTGCCCTTGGAATTTTAAATAGGAAGGGGGGTTTAAAGAGCTCCACGAGGATAATTATGATAGAAGAATAGAGTTTTGTGAATCCATGTCTCATCGAGTCAATAACATCCCTAATTTCTGCTAAACATCTGTTTCGGCGATGAGTGTTAATTTTTTCTGAATGCCAATGTTAATAGACAAAATTGTCGCTATTGGAGTGACGAAAACCCACATATTTCGGGAAAGGTATACACAACACCCACAAAAAGTTAATGTATAAGCTGGTGTTCTTGGAAATGTCATTATTGGTCCATTATTTCTGGAAGAAATCTTGACGGTCGATGTGTACCTTGAAATGCTTGAAGAGACTATCGATCCTCTTATAACTCACGAGCTAGAAACTCAAACTGATGCAGAAGGTAATGAACTTTTGCAGGAGGATCTGTTACATTTCTAGCAGGACGGTGCTCCACCTCATTATTTTCTCCCCGTCCGACAGTGGTTGAACGAGAGATTTCCGGATAGATGGATTGGCAGAAGGGGAGCAGTTGAATGGCCTCCGAGATCACCGGATTCAACTCCGTTAGATTTCTTTTTGTGGGGGCATCTTAAATCCGTTGTTTATAAAACACAACTTTCTGATATTAAAAGACTTAAAAACGAATTACAGCAGCATACCGGTCAATTCCTAGTGAAGTTTTCCGTAATGTTAGAAGAGAGTTCGAAAAGAGACTTTATTACTGTTTAGAGCAAAATGGACGACATTTCGAACAGTTTTTGAGATAAGCGTAAGTAGATTTCATGTGTGCAATGTCTTTCTCGCATTTTGTGAAAGGAAAATAACCAATAAATAAAACATCCCACGCGTGATGAATTTATTCCTGTCATTCAAGGGTTGGAAGGGTGCCCCTACTCTTCTAACCATTTTTATCAAAAGGAGTCAATAAAAAGTCAGGGTATTATTGGAAAAAGAATTGAACGCCAATCAAAATGATTTGCCACTTGGCCCACTGGTCAGGGGGGGGCATGAGTTGATAAATTTTTTTAACCAAATAGGTGCGTATACAGCTTTGTTCCATGGGGGCGTGATTTGTGTTGCGGAAGTGACAGAAAATAGAATTTTTTTTTGTTCAAGGTCGAATGCCTTTAAATTGATTGTTAGATTTGTCAGCGGGGTATCATAAAGGTGGGAAAAAAAGGATGTCATATTCAGTTTGATTTATTCAATACGAAAAAATAAAAAATAATTTTCAGATGCATTCTGAAACTAAATACACTTTACTTTAACATATATAGGTGAATATTAATTTTGATTGAAACACTGAATTTTATTAGATTGCGGGGGGTGTTTACCCCCATTACCCCCACTAATAAACGCGCATAGGAATATGAACTGAATCTCACTGATATGTTAGAGGACCTAGTGTGAAATTACCCTTTTCCTTCATGGCCCCCCATGCCCCCCCCTCAGATCCGCCAGTGACTTGGCCCCACTTTCCATTTAAGATTCTAAGGGTAACATCTACCCCTCCTTGGGGGTTGAACTACGAGAGTCAAAAATATTCCTTGAAAGTGTCCCCCTTGAAAATAAAATTGACCTGTTTTTTCGACATCTCATTTTATTGACTGGAAGGAAGATATTGGGGGTGGGAAGTTTTTTTTCAAATTGACACCCTGTAAGTGTATAATTTCTTCTAGGATTAACTTCCGAAATAGACAAGTTGTTAATTAATGATTCCGAGAATATTCATGGAAGGTACTTTGAAATTCCCATCCAAACTATCAAACTTGTGACAATGAAATGAGTGTCATTCATGATAGTGATCAAAACTTTCACCTCGCCCTGTATAATGTTGATTGATATTATGAGCTTGAAACAGTACAATGCGAAAAAACTTCTTTGATAAAGAAGGCAACAGTGCCTATAAGCTCAATGGGATTCAGATCGGGACTGTTGACTGGCCAATCCATACATGCGTACCAATACAGGGTTTTTGAAGCACAAAGTGAAAAAAATCAAGTGTTGTTGAATTTAACGAATGACACTTTAGTACCAACCATCCTCAAACAAAATTCCAGTAATTACAAGACACCTAATAACAACTAAATATCTATAAAGTCGAAATCTGCTGCAACTAAAAATAATCATGAGATGTGAGAACCGACGCCTGCACTTCTTGACCGCAGTTGTGCATCGTAGAGTCTGTTTAGTATCGGTTGTGCGGACACGTCCACCAATAACCGTAAAATAAAAATGTCTGCACCAGAGCGGTTCACTTTCTCGCTAGCAAGGATGAATTATTGGCCAAATTACAGTCTTTTTGAGGTTCAGTTATACTCTGGCATCGAGGGTGTGTCTTCCACAAACGATACCATGCTTGATTACAACTTTGAGGCAAGCGAGCCACTTATTTACGAGATATATCATTCATACAACACAGTTATAGCTCTTAAACTTTAAACCTTGCCATAGATATTTTGGTTATTTGCTTCGCTCACATTTAGGCAAGAATTAGGTAAATGCCTGTTCGTTCAAATAGTCAAACAAAAATCGTGACATGTCATCGAAAATCTTGGCAGAAAGGAACTCGATTGAACAGAGTAAAGAATGGAGATTTTCACCCTATTGGCAAAATTCAACAAATATTAAATATTGAAGAAATTAACAAATACAATTTTCTTGACCGAGTACAACCTGAAAAGCAAAACTTTGACTAGAATAAACTAACAACCACCTAATCAATCATGGATTCAATTATTTGAATGGATAAAATGTCTTTGAAATATCACAAATGTAAATTATTTTTATTCTGTAAATTCTTTCAATGTTTAACTTTCGCCTAATTTACGTGCACTGCTTTTGTCCGAGCGACTTCTTTGTTAACTACCTACAAATTTCGAGTTGTGGAGTCGGAATTATACGAATTCCCAGTTGTGAAGTCGAGAGTATACCAATTCCGAGTTTTGAAGTCAGAATTATATTAATTCTGAGTTGTGAAGTCGGAATTACACTAAATTCCGATTTGTGCAGTCGGAATTATAATAAAATATCAAGTTGTGAAGTCGGAATTATAATAATATCGAGATGTGAAGTCAGAATTATTATAATATCGAGTTGTGAAGTCGGAATTATAATAATATCGAGATGTGAAGTCAGAATTATTATAATATCGAGTTGTGAAGTCGGAATTATAATAATATCGAGATGTGAAGTCAAAATTAGAATAATATCGTGTAGTGAAGTCGTAATTAAAATAATATCGAGTTGTGAAGTCGCACTTATACTAATTCCAAGTTGTGAAGTTGGAATTGGGCCAATTACGTGTTGTAATATTGAAATTAGACTGATTTAGAGTTGTAGAGTCGGAATTATACTAGTTCCGAGTTGTGGAATCGAAAATATAATAATATCGAATGGTTGAAGCCGGAATTACACAAATTCCGAGTTGTGATATCGGAATTAGACTGATTTCGAGTTTTAGAGTTGAAATTATAGTAATTCCGAGTTGTGAAACCGGAAATTATCATAATTTCGAATGTTCAAAGTCTGAATTATACAAATTCCGAGCTTTGAAGTCGGAATTAGTATGATATCGAGTTGTGAAGTCGGAATTATAATAATTCCGAGTTGTGAAGTTGGAATTAGACTAATTCCAAGTTGTGAAATTGGAAATATAATAATATCGAATGGTTGAAGTCGCAATTATACAAATTCCAAGTTGTAAAATTGGAATTATTACGAGTTCTTGAATCTGAAATATAGTAATATCAAATGGTTTTGAAGTGGGAATTATACAAATTACGAGTTGTGAAGTCGGAATTTGGTGAAACCGGACCCAAGAGTCCGTTCATGATTCGTTTTCCTGCCGATCGACAACCAGTATTTGAAATAGAGGCATTACGGCATTATTTATTATCTTTCCGTCAGGTAACCGTAATTCGTCGACTACCGTTTTGATTAAATTTAATAAAAACGCAACCTACAGCCAAATATGATGTCCTCGGTACCACTTCGTACGCCGTATTTCTCGCTCGACCAACACCTCGTCAAAGTAAACTCCAATTAGGTAGATTTGAGAGAAACAACGCAACCGACCAACCGACCACCGGGTCGAAAATTATCTCGGCGTGGTTCATTCCACTGCCCGCGCCCCCTACCCCGCCTCGCCGCCGCCCCCCGGACAAATAACGAAACGGAATAAATAAATCGCTAAACATAATCGGCACAGGCAGCTGTCTACCGTCATTCGGCCCAAACTTGGCAGTTACCGCGAACGAGAACGGTTAGGCATGTGTTAGCGCGGTTACAAAAGTACATGCGGCAGAAAAAAATGGTGCGGATGCCGCCGTACCTACCGTTTCATTACCTGCCGGCGAAGAATGCGCCCCGGAAACTGCGCAAACAAAATCGATCTCTTGCATCGAACATATCAATTTTCTTGAATTGGAATCGCTTAGGCCAAGATTTTGTTATGAGCAAAGCAATCCTGGACGTCCAGCTGGAAAGTATTCTTCTTGGGCCAGAGATGGCGCCACTAGTATCACAACAAAGTTGGATTTCGTAAATGTCTCCATACAATTTTGTGACAGTTGCGTCACTCAGTTTCAGCATTACGTTTTTTCAAGTGTTTCTAGATACATGCATGTCCATTGGCCTTAAGAGGAAAACTCAACACTGATTATCACGTGATATCTTGTCCAAAAAAGTTCTCGGATCAGGAATCTCCGTTGTGTACTGGTCAGCCACATACTCTTGGACTTGGCCATCTTATTACATTTGAACAATCCAGTCCGAATTATATTCTGGAGCAGGATGATGCAAAACGTAACATTGCCAGAACAGTATCCCTTCCAAAAGAAAAATCATCACGTGATGGATTGGCCAGTCAACAGTCCCGATCTCAATCCCATCGACAATCTTTGTTATTTTCCTCAACCAAGATAACGTGCCAAAGACGAGAAGTGATAGGCACACATGTGAATTGTCATGCAGTTTTAGGCACCAGGGTAAAAATGCGTATGCGTGTAAATTGCACATGCTTCAAAAACCCTGCATGGGCACGCATATATCTGAACGTGAACCGAAACTGGCACACATTTGAGGAGTTTAGAAAGGATAGAGTGGCACTAGACAGAATCTCAATAGTAAATAGACGCTTATAAAAGAAATGTTTGTATGTTGCCAACTATTGTTTTCACTTTGTAAAAAGTAATTTAAAAATATACCCATTCATTGAGAACTAAGCAAAATCTCAAGTCCTGTTCAACTGTCAACATTAATTCGAGATATTGGCTCTTTCATCGTATCAGATTGGCCAACACTTATATCGTGCATCGTCAATTTGAATAAATGTCAGTGGTTTAATAACACTCGATGTAAATAATGAAAAAAGGATGCCAAGATGACTGCCCGAAAAAAAGTTTGAACTGCAGCAACCATAGTTTACTAAAAATAGTTCACGGTTATTTTATATTTATTTTAATACGCGATGCTCATGTGTCCTGGTGTTTCGCAAGCTCGCCTGCGGCTCACGCTCTGTACCTACTGCTTACATCGAATTTTTCGAGATGCAGAGTGTTGTATTTGAAAAGTATAAAAATATTTCTCTTGAGAAAACATCTCAAAATCAAATATTTTGCTTACTTATATCCATGAGACAATAATTTGAACTGGTATTTTGATGAAAATTATTGCCAAGAATTCTTAAAATGAAGATGCTACCAAACCGGCTATTACAAAAATGCTATCATGTTTCAAAGCTGGCTGATTTAAAATTTAGTACATTTTTTTGGCAACATTCTGTAGATATGTTTTTATTTTATACTTTGAGCTTTATTGATACTTACACACGAACCATGGAAAATACTTCTTGTGCGAAATTAATATACAGTGTGCGAAAAATGGTAGCTAAGGAAAAAAAATTGGACAATGTCATTTTCTTGCCACTTACAATGTCTTTAAAAATCTCGTCGATTAAACATTGCAAATTTCAGTCATTACTCCTAGTTTTAGTACAGTACCTCAAACCCCTATGAATTTTCTTCAGTATTGATTTTTTTTGGAAATTTCAACACCATGTACCTCATAAATGAAAAGGTTACGAACGTAAATATGTTCATACAGGGATTTTTTTCTAAAATCATCCAAGATCTAACTTTCAAAACGCACTATATACGCAAATGCCGATTCCAAAAATATATGATTTGTATTTGCTCAGACACAAGGTATAGCCTAAAAAAGGAATAAAACGTCAACAATTTTTCTCTCAACTCCAGATGAACTTTTCAACTCGCAAACGGTTGAAGATAGAGTGATTCTGCGAACGCCAGTCGATTCAGAATGGTCAAATTAGTTCACTCTGTGAATTTCAAGTCGATCTGCATACAAAATGAAATACTCGAAAAAAGGTCAAAAGTCCAAAGGGGTAGACCCCTAAAAATCATGAAAAATACAAAATCTTCAGATTCACTTGAAAGTCGCACTATATACGCAAAATTTCATGCCGATTCGGAAAATATATGATTTATATTTGCTCAGATACAAGGTATAGCCTAAAAAAGGAATAAAACGTCAACAATTTTTCTCTCAACTCCAGATGAACTTTTCAACTCGCAAACGGTTGAAGATAGAGTGATTCTGCGAACGCCAGTCGATTCAGAATGGTCAAATTAGTTCACTCTGTGAATTTCAAGTCGATCTGCATACAAAATGAAATACTCGAAAAAAGGTCAAAAGTCCAAAGGGGTAGACCCCTAAAAATCATGAAAAATACAAAATCTTCAGATTCACTTGAAAGTCGCACTATATACGCAAAATTTCATGCCGATTCGGAAAATATATGATTTATATTTGCTCAGATACAAGGTATAGCCTAAAAAAGGAATAAAACGTCAACAATTTTTCTCTCAACTCCAGATGAACTTTTCAACTCGCAAACGGTTGAAGATAGAGTGATTCTGCGAACGCCAGTCGATTCAGAATGGTCAAATTAGTTCACTCTGTGAATTTCAAGTCGATCTGCATACAAAATGAAATACTCGAAAAAAGGTCAAAAGTCCAAAGGGGTAGACCCCTAAAAATCATGAAAAATACAAAATCTTCAGATTCACTTGAAAGTCGCACTATATACGCAAAATTTCATGCCGATTCGGAAAATATATGATTTATATTTGCTCAGATACAAGGTATAGCCTAAAAAAGGAATAAAACGTCAACAATTTTTCTCTCAACTCCAGATGAACTTTTCAACTCGCAAACGGTTGAAGATAGAGTGATTCTGCGAACGCCAGTCGATTCAGAATGGTCAAATTAGTTCACTCTGTGAATTTCAAGTCGATCTGCATACAAAATGAAATACTCGAAAAAAGGTCAAAAGTCCAAAGGGGTAGACCCCTAAAAATCATGAAAAATACAAAATCTTCAGATTCACTTGAAAGTCGCACTATATACGCAAAATTTCATGCCGATTCGGAAAATATATGATTTATATTTGCTCAGATACAAGGTATAGCCTAAAAAAGGAATAAAACGTCAACAATTTTTCTCTCAACTCCAGATGAACTTTTCAACTCGCAAACGGTTGAAGATAGAGTGATTCTGCGAACGCCAGTCGATTCAGAATGGTCAAATTAGTTCACTCTGTGAATTTCAAGTCGATCTGCATACAAAATGAAATACTCGAAAAAAGGTCAAAAGTCCAAAGGGGTAGACCCCTAAAAATCATGAAAAATACAAAATCTTCAGATTCACTTGAAAGTCGCACTATATACGCAAAATTTCATGCTGATTCCAAAAATATTTGATTTGTATTTGCTCAGACACAAGGTATAGCCTAAAAAAGGAATAAAACGTCAACAATTTTTCTCTGATGAACTTTTCAACTCGCAAACGGTTGAAGATAGAGTGATTCTGCGGTCAAATTAGTTTACTCTGTGAATTTCAAGTCGCACTATATACGCAAAATTTCATGCTGAAAATATATGATTTATATTTGCTCAGACACAAGATATGGCATAAAAAAGGAATAAAACGTCAACAGAGCTTCTCTCAACTCCAGATGAACTTTTCAACTCGCAAACATTTGAAGATAGAGCAATTCTACAAAAGCCAATCGATTCAGAAAGATGAAATTAGTATACTAGGTTAGGAAAAATACCAGGACGTGATGATTTCGAATAACAAAAAAAATTGTCGGGAAATTATGTCTCTCAACTCCGAGTGAACTTTTCAACTCGCAAAAGGTCAAAGTAGAGCAATTCTGCGAACGCCAATCGATTCAAAATAATTATGATATAATTCAATACCTTCATGGACTAAAACCGATCACAGACATTTTTTTAACTTTGTATCCACTTGGGGTGATATTATTTGAAAAGTTCCGCCCCCAAAAGTGTTAAAAAACCTTGAAGTTTGATCATTTCTCTTGAGATAACCACTTGTTGCGAAATAATGAACTTTGATGGCTGTTCACGTCATCAAGATGGTTTTGAATGTTTGGCGTTCGAATTCGTATCACCAAACAGCATTTGTCGCGATTTTCCATAATTCAGAAGGTCATCTATGAAAAAACGTTTATATCAAGGTTAATTTAATTCGTACTTCATTTCAGATGTCTGGCGACGAAGATATAAACTTATTGAGAGTGTCGATGATAAAAAAAATCGCTACGTTATAATTGAATAGTGACGTTGGACCATTCATTGAGTTCTTATGTAACATTGCTGCATCACGTTAAGTAAATGGAGAAAAAAATGTTCTGCTCGCATGGCTTTTTCAAAAATATAGGGTGCTATTAAAAAACTCGATGAAAGATTTTGAGTCAAGTTGAACAGTCAACTTTTGAACACCATGGGCCGTATACATATTGAAGCAAATACTTTCACACGAATGTTGAAACAGACTTTATTGCATTTTTCAGAGTTACGAGAAGACATTTTCCTGTAAAACTGAATGGCGAAACTAATGTCTGGTGTGGTATATTCAACAACCAAATCATTGATCCAGTATTTTTGAAAGGAAACCCCTTATTCCGAGACATACTTGCTTCGAACTCATGTACTTGATTTATTAGACAATATGACATTAAATGTGCTCAGAAGAATTTTCAACAGGAAGATGCTCCAGCACACTCTACAGTTGAAGTGCGTGGTTTCCTTGATCCCCTGCTTCCTCTTGGATAGATCGGACGATATTCAGTGGATTCATGGCCTCCTAGATCTCCCGATCTAGGAGGCAAGACGCCAGCAAGACGACATCGCCAGCAAGACGACATCGCCAGCATGGTGACATCGCCAGCAAGGTGACATCGTCAGCAAGGTGACATCGCCAGCAAGACGACATCGCCAAGAATGCGATATCGCTAACAAGACGACTTCGCTAACAGAATGGCTTTGCCAACAAGACGACATTGCTAGCAAGACGACATCGCCAACAAGACAAAATCACCATCAAGACGTCTTCGCCAGCACAACGTCTTCGCCAGCAAGACGACATGACCAGCAAAACGAAATCGCTAACAAGACTACATCGCTAACAGGACAACCTCGCTAATACAATGACATCGCCAGTAAGACGACATCGCTAGCAAGATAACATCGCCAGAACGATGATACTGCCAGCAAGACGACATATCAGCAAAAATACATACCTACTAGAAAATTATGCGTTATTGGCAACACAGCATGCATATAAGGATAATTCATGACTTTTTCGATGTAACTTTCCGACTGAAAAAATTATAATCAATCGTCATTCGGTGAGTATGTAATACCAAGAGATTAGAAAGTAATAAATTTTACCAATTACATGTAGTTTTTACGCTTAAGAAAATTTAAACGTTCCACAACAAATTTTTTATGTTCATTCGACAATTATTGACGATAAGGTTTTCATTTGTCCCAAAAAAAATTCAAAACCATAACATATTTGACAGTAATTCAATGGAAAGCGCATAAATAGTCCTTGTATGCATGCGATGTTGCCAAGAACGCAAAATTTCCCCGTATATCAAGAATTCCAACCCAAAATACATATTCGTGCTGTAAAGAAAAGATTTTCGGCATTATTTTTACGTCACCTCAAAATTGAAAAAATGAGAGCGCGACGATTTTTTTTAGTTCACGACAAAACACATCAATTCGAAGGTCTGATAAAATACCGCTATTTTCGGGGATAAACACAGATAAATGGTTTTCACGATCGCTCTTCATCCTCAATGGAAAATTTACCTCTTGTAGGTATCCAAATTTTCACGAAGGACATTTTTTGCCAAAGGTGCTAAGCATATCTTCGTAAATCTGCTTACCTCTCAACCCCTTCAAAATCAGGTACTGGATGATGGCTCGACAATTACTCCAATTTTTCTATTTTCATAATTTCGGTTGACGTCACTTTTTCAAATTTTATTACACAAAACTTTGGAATTTTAGACGTGACACTTCACATTGACACTTTTAACAAGTTACTGATCGTTGCTATGGCAACACAATAGTTTGTTTATCCGTGAAACCGGTCTAAGCTAACTAGATATCAACAATACATTCTCGTACCTATGAAAATAATATCGAATTTGTATTCTGTGACCTGTATCACGTATTGAAGCTCATTTTGACAATCACATATGGCATAATTACAAGACATCTGAATCTCGTTTAGATTGTTTCACCAAACACAGTATTTAAAATGATTTAGCAATCTGAATCGATAATGTAAGTACCTGAAATAGACTTCTAAAAATCGTAATAAACAGCGAATATTTAGAATGCTGAGTTTTTGAAGAAGTTTGAATGAATTCAAAAATGAACCGGATTTTTACAATTGCGTGCATATACCTAATAAAAATGATTCGCAAATCCTGCCAGTCATCTCGTTTTCGGTGCATTTTGCAAAAAACTGGTGGCAATTTCCACAATTTTCGGACAAACCGGCGAAAACATCGCCCCGATTTCCACGATCGTCCATAAACTCGATTAAAATATCGCAATTAGGTACCTCTGTATCAATCCGCACGAGTAGCCTTGTGTAAGTCGGGCTTTCGCCGTTCTATACACTCACATTCTCATTATAACAGGATTTCACATCCACAAAAACGAATTGCTCGAAATGCCTCACTCGTATCGAATAACTTATAAATAGGTATGTGTACACGACAAGAAAAATCGAGGTTACAGCAACCATTTTGGCCGGAGACACATGCACAAGTCGAGAGATCGAAATTAATTCATTAGTCGGCGGTAAAAGCGGCACAGCCAACTGGATGGAATTCTGTAGGTGTATCTTTACCTACATCATTAAAATCGAAGAAAGCCATGGATGGCTCTTGGGAGAATGCGGCTTCGTGAGATGATACTGAAAAATGCAGCTGTCGGACTAATTTATGAACACAGGTAGGTGCTTATAAGCAGAGAAATCGTTTAATAAGCGATCTGAAGAGGCGATTGCGTTGCCTCGGCCGAAAATTCGTGTTTGATTGTTCCGAGAAGTGCAGAATTATATTTACAAATAATCGTATTGTTATCGAATTACCTGCTGGCGGTTATTACGATTTGCGACGACAAAACACCATTGTTATTGTTTCTAATTGGCAATCAAGCGGGTTCTACTTTTTTTACGGAATGTTTCATTCAGCGTTGGCAGCTTCTGGCGAAATTTATCGATTCTCATGCAACTTCTGTTCAGTACGAACTACAAGGCGACTACTTACTAGAAAAATGTACTTCAGTACGAAGATTTGATACGGTATTTTGTAAAAATGGGATAGGAGCTTTTTATAAAGCCGTTCGGCGAGTTTACTTACGTGAATTGCGGCTGGGAAATCCTTTTCGGGCTGGCAGAGACGAGTCACACACACAAAATCGCAACACAAAAACAATTAACGAAACGTTTCCGAGTTATTAGCAAACTGTCGAAGAAGTGCACGTGAGTTTGGTGCTGTGTCGCTTTCGGGGCACTGCCGGCATCGTTTCTACGAGATTTGCACAAATATTTAACGCGTTTTCAACGATTTCGGGAATGTTTTGAGGACAAGAGCAGCGTTTCACCGTCACAAGATGGCCGGACCTAGGCTTGGTGTCAGTCCGATTGCTTTGCCAACCCCCCTCCCGCCGTGCACGGAACCCCCCGTAAACGTCCATAGCTTTCATTCTCGCTTCTCTGGCTCTCTCTTCGTCGTTCCATGCATCGAGGCCGGATGCACACTGGAAAAATTACGTTGATTACTCATTTCGGTGTGTTTTTATCGGCCGGTCCGGAGTGCTCTGGTCTCGTCGGTTTGTTTTTTCTCGATTTCGAGTATCAAATCAAACGATTCAAACGCTCTTGCTAGGACGATTCGAGTAAGTGACAAACGTTCTATTATGATTCGGGTCGTTCGTACGTTTTTTAATTGGTGTAACTGGCCAGTATCCAATCGTTTGTATTTGTCAACGATGCGAAACCATGTTTTGCACTACAAGTTTTGCGGTGTGATTGGATTTTCAATTTTTTACCGACTTGATCTAGTTTGCCAACGTCGTCGGTATGAAGATTCCTTTTTTCGTAGGTTCTGTAAATAGGCACCTGATGGATTTATAATTCAGGTTTGTTTATGATGCATCATTTCAATCGTAAAATAAATAGGTACCTACCTACCTACTTATGATAAGAACATTCGAGATATAGGTATAAATGCTTTCTCTGCTGTCTCTACGCTAAAATAATTATACCTATATTATCGAGAATGGTCTCTCATTTGATATAAAACAGTTGTGCTCTGAAAGTCAGGTTTACAATTGAAACGATTTAAAAACGGTGATTGGCACTTTGTTATTCATGTAAGTTCAAAAAATAAATAGGTGTACCTACCTACTTAGTACTTATTGCTTCTGAAAAATTGCATTTTTTTAGTAAAAAATCTGGGCTATAATAGGTAAGTAGGTACATTAAAAAATTCCAATCCTAAATGAGTTTCTCGAAGAGTTCATTTCAGTTGAAATATTTTCGCTGTCTACGACTTCCGATTATGACAAAAGTGAACCCCAAATTTTTTTTTTAATATATTACCTTGTTTTTAATTGCATTTTTTTTAATCTACGATGAATTTCAATATAATTTCATTCGAAACATCATATGATTGAAGGACTCCAGTTTTTATTTATTTGTTTTTTTTTTAATTTCGACAGATGCATCCCTTTACAAAAACATTGATTTTTTGTAAACAAAGCGAGTCAGGTCAACAATTGCCAGAATTTGTCTGTATAAGACCAGAAACTTCCTAAATTTTTGAAAACTTTTTCAAAATATTATACGGGGTGCTCAGAAATTGGCGCCGAATTGGGCCATCTCGAAAATTCTGTAACTCATTTTTTTTCAAATGGCAACTTCATTTTTTGTCAACGACTGTGGATTCTATGCTAAAAAGCAGGGGGGGGTGTATACTTAGAACCCTATATACAGGGTGTTTCAAATTAGATCCTCACTATTGGAATCTCGGAAACTATAAAAAATACGAAGATGAATGAATTGGGGCAAAGTTGCGCATTTACCTGACCAACAATACGCCGTTGAGAAATTTCGAGTAGGTATATCCGGAGATAACCGGGAAAAACAGAAATTTTGGAAAATGGTTTTTATTTTTTTCCGACTTTATTTTACGAAGGATTCGAAAATAAATCACACTTCCACATTGCCACTTTTTTCCTGCTACATAATAGTGTTTTTAGATTTGCTGTCCGACGATTCGTCTTCCGGCCACCATCATCAACTTTATTTTTTCTTATGGACGCCACATTGGATTCTTTCTGTTTTGAATAGAACCAGATATTACCTTTTCAGTGGTGTATCATAAGTTATTATTCTTTTTCGAAAAATCGGAGATAATAAAAAAAACGTGTCATAATAGGCTTTGACTTTGATATTTCTACCCTCAATGACAATGACATCTTGTTATTGTACAATTCATTGAATTTTTGATTTAAAATGGCTTTCACGAATGAAGAAAAAAGAGATATGATACAAATTCATTACAAATACAATAGAAACAATCTTTGGACATTCGAAATGTATTTAAATTTGGATCCGGAAAGACGACAATCATATTCAACCACGTTCAATTAGATCAAAATATCACCGAGTTTGGGTCATTTCAATAGCCAATGAAAAAAAAAGGAGACAGAATCAAACAGGAAACTGAAGAAAATTTGATAAATGAAGTATGTATGAGGTAAATTAGAAAGAAATGTAATTTTCAATGAAAATAGAACGTTGAACACATAACAATAATTAACTAAAATGTAAAAACAAAAGTAAACCACAGCCTTGTTCATGATAACACAACTAAGTATGCCCTTCTTGGAATATTAATCACTGCACAATTAATTTCCCTCCTCCTGAATTTTCCGAACTCCCTAACAATACTGTGTTGAAGGTCCTCAATATTTTGATACACCCTCTGGCCATAAACTCTGTTTTTCAGTGTCCCCAGTAAGAATATATCCATAACACTTAAGTCTGGAGATCTTGCTGGTCACTTCAACGGCCCATCAATCCCTATCAATTTGTCATCAAACCTTTCAGTCAGGTAATCAGATACTCGTCTGGTATTGTGTATGTTTGAATCAGATGTGGTTATAGTTAGCCAAAGGTAGATCATCCAAACAGTATTCGAAAATCGACATAAAAACTGGTGTAAGGTTTTTCAATTCAGAATTCCGTCAAATAACAAAGGACCAGAATTATATCTTGGTAAATTCCTGCCCACACGTTAATACTGAATCGTACTTGAGGTCGACTTTCTCGGAACTGCTACTTTCATCTGTCCATGCAAATTACATTTTTCAGGAAAACAGGAAAATCAGACCTTCTTATTAGCAAATTACAAAATTCTAATCGGCACCATTGCCAACTCCGTTATTATTGATGCTACGAATTCGGTTAAATAGGCAGACTAGTAGCATTTTTAATGGCCTTCTCGATGTCAGAAACAAACACAAAATTGACAGTCGCGTTTTCGGAATATTTCATAAAATGATGTTTCTTTCAATGGAACACTTTATATTTGTTCATTCATTTCGATTCGTAATAACATTCTCAACAACAAAGTGGAAAATGAGCGACTCATGTGGAAATATTTATTTCTTTCACTAAGTACAAAACATTTCTTCGTTTTCGCGAATAAATCCTCATGATTGTCCAAACACCCAATTTTGGTATCTTATGAGAATGACAATATTTTGTCACTAATAGCAAAATAAGACAGTAAGAAGAAAAAATTGCGATGGGATGTGAACTCGTGAAACCTGTGATCATCATGTCGCACCACTCAATTGACACCACTGAGTTATTTGGTATTAATGTACAAAACGATTTCCATCTTAAAGCCATTCCGCTATAGCCGCATTTATTTTGTGAATCAAAATATGTCTGCTGTAATGATAACTTTGAAGCCGTTTTTGTACAGAACAGAAAATACTGGAGGGTCATATGAATGTGGTTGGAAAAAATGTGTTTGATTCGATAAAAAATAATTATTGTGAGCAATCAAGTTGCCTTGAAACTTTATAGAAATACTATTTGTCAAATATTCTCAAGTATATCATGACAATGTCATAAATTATTGTAACTGTCAACTACTGTTCGAATATTTTTCGAAATTCCGTTTTCCCATCAAGAAATATGTGATATGTTAGAATCCTACTTGGTTTTCCAGAACAGCACTCCAACACTACAGCAATTCGTTCCCCGATCGTGAATTACCGAATCGGCGTTTTTTTGCTGTGCTTCATCCTCGATTCAGGAACAATGAAAACGTTTTTGAGAAGAGAAGAACTAAAAAACGATTTGTAATATCTGAAGATACAAAAATTGACGTTTTATCCTACTTTGAGGTATATCCAAATAATTCCATCAGAGATTTATCTAGAGAAATCGCTGTTCCACTGTCTGGTATTCAACGAATTCTGAAGAAACCAAAGATTTCTCCTTATAAGTTAAGACCAGTGCAAACACTAGAAACTGGTGATCCTGAGAGATGATTGGGGTTTTGTCGGTGGTTAATGAATAAATGCAGACAATATCCAAACTTCTATAGAAATGATATATGGGGCGATGAGGCTAATTTTTTAAATCGTGGGATGTATAATACAAAGAATTTTCATTATTAGAGTAGGCACAATCCGTAAAGACGATTTAGTATTAATGTTTGGTGTGGTCTATTTAGAGGCAGAATCATCGGTCCATTTTTCAACCATGGTTTTCTGAACGGACCCCGTTACATTAATTTATTAACAAGAGTGTTGAAAGAGTTTTTCGATGATGTTGATCTGAAGGCTCGTCAGATGATCTATTTTCAGCAAGATGGAGCACCAGCTCATAATGTCAGTGGCGTAAATATGC
The DNA here is from genome assembly GCA_958502065.1 of Chrysolina americana. NCBI lineage: Eukaryota > Metazoa > Arthropoda > Insecta > Coleoptera > Chrysomelidae > Chrysolina > Chrysolina americana. The sequence continues at coordinate 52,291,487 of OY293421.1, read as the reverse complement.
TACGAGGCTGTTTTGGAAACAGATAGATTGCTACAAATGGTCCTGTTAAGTGGCCCTCTCGTTCACCAGACATGAATCCTCTAGATTTTTATTTTCGGGGATATCTGAGAAATGAGGTGAAACATATAATAATGTAGGTGAACTGAAAAATTATATTGAAACTATAATTAATAGAATTGATGGCCGAACAGTGTTGAATGCCACCCGTAGTGTCAATAGCAGGATCCAAATATGTGTTCAACAAGAAGGCGGTGTTTTCGAACATTTACTCGATATTTTATAGCGCTTTATCAAATCCGTTTGTTATATATGTTTCTTATTGATAAAACTGTCTTATTTTCACCTTTACGAAAAAAAGTCAAATGAGGTTTGTTGTTGAGAATGTTATTACGAATCGACATGCATGAAAAAATATAGGGTGTTCCATTGAAAGAAATAACATTTTATGAAATATTCTGAAAATGCGACTTCAATTTTTTTTGTTTTCGGCCCAATTCGTAGCATCAATAATAACGGAGTTGGCAATGGTGCCGACTTAATTTGGAACATCCTGTATATGCTACTATCACTTGGGATTTTATATTAATTTTTTCTGACCGCCAGTTTTCCTTAATTTGAAAAAAGGAGTTTCATGACATCACGTTCATCAAAATTAAACTTGGCAACGTCGTATAAGTTGTACACCATGGAATCTCAAATTATCATTGTGTTCTATGATAGTTGTCATTTGATACCAGATGGGTTTGTTCGTCTGTGCCACGGAGCAGATCAATAACAATTGTTTTTCTCTGTTTAACTCATTTGCTTACCTAAGGTGATACAAGATAGATGCTTGTAGATCAAATCTGTATGCTGGAAACTAAAATTTTCTGATGTGTTGATCCAGTGACAAAGTTTCAATTATTTCTCGATGGCTTATAATCAGCCAGTAGCTATATTTTATGGGAGAACGATTTTTCCTATTTCGGAACGTGGATTATGGTGGGGGATGTTTCCGATGAACGTGACGTCAGAGACACACTTTGAAATGTGATATTTTTCTTAAATAAAAAAGTAGAGTGGCACTCGTCGACAAGTAGACATTTTAGACTATCAACAATCGATTGTAACGAGTTTTCCAATTATTGTTTGTGAATGTAAAGGTCCATTGCAAACTTTGATATCGGTAATTAAGGCCCTTATAATTAATTCCCTTGATACATAAATAACTCTAAATGAATCGAGATCCACAGCTCACCGTGTGATCGTGATATATACACTGTTTTTAAACTAAAATGAGCGAAAGCAGAATCGCACAGGGAAAGAAAAAAGTTAATTCTGTCCATGCCTGTTTCATAAGAGTTGTAGACTTGTTTTTCGTTGAAGATATTAACAATGTCATTAGGTATCAGCTCTCAAGAGAGTATAAATATCTTTGTTCGAAATAATATGTAAATCGTTTTACCTACCTACCTACCTAGCTCTACTTACTGGGTCTCAAACCCTGGTGAGGCAAGATTTGTCCGAAAATAAAACGGCTTATAAAATGGGTCTGTACCTATACCTAAATTGTGTTCTTCTTCTTTGATATTATTATGCGAATCATTACCGATAGAAGAACTTTGCCAACGCAGAAGTTTTACGCTTCAGTCGAAATTATTTTTATTTCTATAGGGTGTTTGTATTACTTGGTACAGGCAATCCATTGTTTTCAATGGTTCACCTACTTTGATGTATATATCGCCATAAAACAAGGTTTCTAGTTGCGTGCTGGCAAAGTTCTACTGCGAATAATTTTTTAAACTCTAGTAACACCCAATTGAAACCAAGTCATTTGCACACTAGCATAATGTAACTACGATTCATCGTAATTATTTTTGGCAACGTATGAACTTCGTTCAAAGTGTGTATATCAATCGGAGCTAAAATATGATGCAAATATCTGACAAAAAACCCATTACCCAGTCAACTCAAGAGAATTCCAAATGAAATGTTAGAGAGATTTTTTGAAATGATTAAAAATTACATTGGTATATACGACAAAACAATAATTATTCAAATTAAGTGATATTATATCAGGGAAATAAAAACGAGAGGATCAAAAATGAAAAAAAAAAACAAATTATGATATTCTTACTGAATATGAAGATGAATTTAAATGTATATATAAAGAAAAAAGGTACATTGAAATGTATCAATCAATAAAATATTCTTATTGAATTCAAAAATTAATTGAAAACGAAATTAGTCAAAACAGACCACTCAAAAAATAACAATCTCATGAAATAAATCATGGAAAAAGGTATTGAAAATTGATCTCGTACTCGGTGTTTCATATTTTTTATTTTTGCTTCGGATTTTCACAGCTATCTGTAAAATAACTTTAACGGATATACAGTTGAAATCTATGAATGAATATCTGATAGATGTTCAGATAGAGTCCAGATAGATTACGGTCCAGGAAAACGATTATATTCATGAAGGTACAATTTGTGTATGTTGTAAAGCGGAAAACATCGATATTCAAAATTCAACTCGACATTTATGAGCTAATTCAATAGCAATTCTGCTAACGCTAATCGATTCAGGATATCGAAAATAGATATTCTGTGAATTTGAAGTCGATCGACAGAAACAAAATTCGAAAAAAATTCCAAGGGACCCTAGAAGTTAGGAAAAATACAGAATCATCAGATTCACTTGAAATTCGCACTAAATATGCAAAATTTCACGATGATTTCGAAAGATTTGTATTTGTTCAGATACATACGAAGGCGTAGAAGGGCCAACTACAAAATATTTTTGAAAATAGTTGGAATTGCCACTTTGAAGTGACAATTGCCACTTTGATCTGACAATTGTCACTTTGAACTGGCAATTGTCACTTTTAACTGGCAATTGTCACTTTGAACTGGCAATTGTCACTTTGAACTGGCAATTGTCACTTTGAACTGGCAATTGTCACTTTTAACTGGCAATTGTCACTTTGAACTGGCAATTGTCACTTTGAACTGACAATTGTCACTTTTATCTGACAATTATCACTTCTATCTGGCAATTGTCACTTCACTTTTTGCCAATTCCATGCAAAAATATTGTTTTTCAGTTAAATTAAAAGTGGCAATTGCCAGTTCGAAGTGACAATTGTCAGATCAAAGTGACAATTGCCACTTCGAAGTGACAATTGCCACTTCAAAGTGTCAATTGCCAGTTCAAAGTGACAATTGTCAGATCAAAGTGGCAATTGTCAGATCAAAGTGGCAATTGTCAGATCAAAGTGGCAATTGTCACTTCAAAGTGGCAATTGTCAGATCAAAGTGGCAATTGTCACTTCAAAGTGGCAATTCCAACTATTTTTAAAAATATTTTGTTGTTGGCCCTTCTACGCCTTCGTAGATACAAGGTATAGCATAAAAAAGTAATAAACAATTCTTTTCTCAACTCCAGAAGAACTTTTCAACTCGCGAACGGTTGAAGATAGAGTAATTCTGCAAAAGCCAGTCGATTCAGAATGAAAGTTTTATTGATTTTCCCAAATCAACATTTTTTTGAATTTCAGGATTCATCATCCAATTCAACCATGAAACAGAAATATTCCTCTATACAGTGCGAATATGTGAAAAAAACAAAGGCGGCCAAATCAAAGGGCGGCAAAATAGATTGCGACAGAGGAAAAATAATTATTTTCGGGGGCTGGGCTTCAGTGAAATGAATATTACTATCAGCGGTAATCGGTGGCGGTGAGCGGTAAGAATCAAAAACAAAGGAAATAAGTACTTAGTCGTTTTTTATCGGAAATCGCACAAACAAATAATCATTTAATTAGGTAACACTTGGTTTTGAAGGAAAAGGGTCATTCACATCAGGTCTTCAAACGTATCAGTAAGATTCAGTTCATATTCTTGTGGATTTTATTACTTTGGCTACAGGCGCGTATTCAGGGGGGGCTATTGAGGGTAATTTCCCTCCCCCCACGATGGAGAGTTCAGTGTTTCAATCAAAATTAACATTAAGATTGACGAAATGAACCTTAATTCATTTACCTATATATGTAAAAATTAAATGTATTTTTTTTCACAATGCATCTGTTAATTTCGTTAAATTATTTTTTATTTTTTCATATTAAATAAAGCAAACTTAATCTGACATCCTTTCTTCCCCATCTTTACATCACTGACAATCCTACCCATCAATTGACCTCAAACAAAAAAAAAATCGTCTGCGGCGCTTTTCTATTTTCTGTCACCACCTCGCCACGAATTACCCCCCCCCCCTAGAACAAAGCGTTATACTTACGCGCCTGTTTGTTTAAAAATTTCCATTAACTCATGGCCCCCCCTGAAAAAGTCTCTAGATCCGCCAGTGGCACTACAAATGCTTGGCTTTAAAACTACTGACACGTTTTTCGATAATTTTTCTTCATGTCGAGGTTCGGGGCAGCCTCAGGAACATCGTACTAGGATTGAAATTGTCCATAACAGTGGAAATATTAAGATTTTCCATGAAATACAAGACGATAGGGACTTCAGTTTTTTCAAGGGTTTTTGTATAATAATGGCGCTAATTTCAAAATATGCGATTTTTTCTGAATTCAAAGAAAATCGCTTATTTCACATTTCACAGTTAATGAATAATGAATCGATCTAAGAAATATTCTGAACTTGGCAATTTTCACGGATAAACAAACTGTCATTACCTTTTTGACAAAATCTCTCAGCATTTCATTTACCTAATAACAATAACAACCTAACTTCGAGAGGTGTTTGTGGTGGTTAAAGTTGGTTTGTTAATCGTTAGTTACGAATAATTGAAGTTAGTTGCAAAGGGAAACAATCTCAACTACCCTTTTCCAAAGAATTAAGAATTCCATGTTGAATTCAGACGCCCACTAGAATTGCTACATAGCGATGTCTGTATGGCCTCATTACACCTGAAACTTACGATGGAAAGAAATACTTCGTTACTTTCATCGTTGATCACACCCATTTTTCTATGGTGTACCTACTTCAAAGTAAAGATGAAGTTTACAAGTATTTCAAACAGTATCAAGCAATGGCCAATGCCCATTTTGGAGCTAGAATTTCAACATTGAGAAGTGATAACGGTGAAGAGTGCAAATCTTCAGAATTCCATGATTTTTGCAAGCTAAAGGCGATATAAACTGTTCACTATACCCCGCAGCAAATCAGAGCTAGTGAACACATGAACAGAACTCTGATGGAAAAAGCAAGATCAGTGGTTCATTATGCTAGTATGTCTAAGTTCATGAGGAGAGAAGTTGTTCTTGAAGCACCCTAAATATCACTGTTTATCACAAATTGAAGTCCTTACAGAGTACAATTGCTTCATCATCAATCGAAGCTGAATATATTTCCCTTAGTACTGCTGTTTGAGAAGGAATATGAAGTCAAAATATTTTAACCGACTGAACATAAGGGTTTCCGAAACCAACCACTTTAATTGAAGACCATCAAGGATCTACATAGCGATCTCAAAATGTCCTCAAGATCACAAGCATATCAAACATATCGATACGAGGTATCATTTCATCGAAGATAAAATTGAAGATGGAAGATATTATTACAAATTCCCTAGAGAAATCAAATATCGAATACTTCAAGAAATATTCTATTGAAGGGGGTTTTAAAATGAATAATTTAATGTTGTTGTTTTGTATAACAAAAAACAGTTGTCATAAGAGAATTTTTGCATTGTCAAAAGTAAATCTATTAAAGGAAAAGGTGCTTCTATTCTTAATAACCCATTCACCAACACCAAATAGTATTTCTGGTCATCAGTATTTCAAAAGTGCTTTCATTTCCTTTTCGTGTTAATATACATATTAATGTACAAATATTCCCGTGTTTTATGGACAAACAAAATATTCATTAACAACACGTATAGAACATTTCTACATTCATTTTTTTTTAACAAAAGAAACAACCCTACACCATACTATCAATCTTCGATAAGGATGATCTAGCAGGCTAATCTTTTTCAGTCAAATTTGTTCTCACGAATCACCTTGGTTTGCGGAGATAACACTCCGAAAGCAGAGCTTGTGCGAGCAAGGAAGATCCGGGAGCTACAGCTTGCGTGCAAGTGGATTCCAAACCACATTAGCTCAGTGATAGGCGGTGAAGATCGAACCCGGGTGGCCTGGGTGAAAGGCAAACTCTAGCACCACGACCACTTCTCCTCTAGTTTTAAATTTATCGCAATTTTTTAACAAAAATCCCTAATTTCGATCATAGCAGTTTTAAAGCCAAAAGTTGTGTGGTGGCATGACTGAATCCTTATCCGAAGCTAAGTGTTTTAGAACTTTCGATAATAAAGTAGGTATATTTTGTTGGTACGACTGCATATCCCCTCGCGTCCAAATAAACCGCCCTCCCAATTCCCCCAAAAATCCATAACTGTCCACCGCCGAACCGCCACATCGCATCAACACAAACGCGAAATAAACAAATGAAGATCGAAGACGACGACAAAAGCCGGTCGCGTCGCCGGCGTGCAACGCCGAATCAATTAAACCCAATAATAAAACAATAACCGAACATCGGGCAGCGTGAACCTGGCTCTCGTCTACCCCTCGCTCCGCCCCAGCTCCCGCCGCCGCCGCCAATCGCTCGAACGACTGTCATGTACTAAAAGCGACCGCTCGACTCCACTATTCGAAATATTAAGCCGGCATCACATAAAATGGTAGCATCCCGAGTCGATACTTGCCGGCCCAGCGCCCAAACCGGGTGAACCCCGACATGGGCGTGCGTGTTTTTTTTCTCGAGAGTACTAGGTTACATAAAATAATAATAGGGAACAGGCACCCAGCCAACACAAATACATCTCTAAGATATTGCTGCGATGTCACTTCGCGACTCGCATCTTTACGTCACACAGACGTCCCAGCGACTCACTTTTGTCACACTCATGATGCATGCTGGCGACGTCTATGCGATGTAGTTCTGAGACGCCGCAAAGATGCCTCCTAGTAATGTATCAGGGATGTAACAGAGCGACATAGCAGCGATTTCTTCACTGCTATATTCAAGAGACGTCAACGTCTATGCGGTATTCCAGACAGAAACAACAAATAGAAACAGAAAATATATTTTCAATATGAAAAAAATAAATATATTGTTACGAGATTGATAAAAATTCCCCTATCTACGCCGCTGAGAGATCCATAAAAAACAAATCGCATACAAATGTGTTGCCAAAGCGCCGCAGGTATTTACGTAATCGAGCAGTTCTCAGAAGTGATTATTTGGACGGCCCTCTGTCCCGAGTATTCTAGGAAATTTCGCGAAAGATCCAGTCGGCACAAATGTACCTATATAAGCGAGAGATATCACTGGGATGAGGATGAAGAAGATTAGGAAGAAGTGATAATAAGCAGTTTTTGAAGTGCAGTATAGAAGTGCTTGGACTATTTAGCTACTTGTATTGTTGTATAGATCCAAGTTTTTTATTAGTCAGTGAAGTGTTGTATGTTTGTTTATAGTGAAGTTAGAAAATAAACAGTTTAGTAGTGTGCTCGGCTCATTATTTAGCAAAAACGTAACAGTATCAAAAATATAAATAGGTAAAATAATTCTTCAAAAAATTAAAACATTCTGGCACAAAATTAAAAGTAAACAAAGTAAAAAATGAAAATAATTTTATTAAAAAACTATAAGTCAATTGCTTTGCTTCCTTTTCCTGTCGAGCCTTTGTTTGGCATGCCTGCACCAATTGGAACAGGCTGCTTCAACATTTTTTTTCGTTCTCTCCGTGAAGGCTCATCACCACATATAGAAATTAAAGAAACAATATGAGACCACTTAAAGCTACAATGCCAGATAGTAAAGAAAAAATAATGAAATCTCACTTTGTTGATACTCAACAACAATACTCACTTTTCACTTACAGTTTATGGACACTAAAATTCGCAAATGTGATCAATCCAGTTGGAAATATCAGAACATGAACGGTATGCAAAGCATTCAAAGCGACAAAGCTTCGATCAATGTATCGATACAAGGAACAAAGGACTAGAACTAAATATGGTTATACAATACAGTAACAGCCGGTCACGCAGTCGCCTCCCACTTTCAGGTTGGCCAACATTGAATTCGATCTGTGTTGCCAACTTCTTGCCAATTCACCGCGTTACTTCAAAATAAACATTCAACACAAATTGAGCATTGGCCAAATGCGCCTATTAGGAAGCAAGGGCCATAACATAGAGAGAGAGAGAGAGAGAGAGAGAGAGAGAGAGACAAATTGAGCATTTGCTTTTCGAACGTGGTAGAGGATAGATGGCGTCCTTGTGGTCGGCTGTCGAGTGAATGTGTGTGAAGAAAGTCTTATTATCACCTGGTCTGGAGATAACTCAATAAAAATATAGTAGCAGAGATATCTAAGTATAGATTTTGATTCTAAATGATGTCACAGTATAACGTCTATAGCAAGTAACAATTTGACATCGCAGGGACATCTAAATTCAGCTATCACTAATCTAGATATCACAGGGATGTCGCAGTATGATAATGGCAACAATATGACATCGCAGATACATCTATATCCGGCTATTATTGATTTTGATATCTAAGGGGTGTCGCGGTGTAATATCACAGGAATGTCAACGATATGATATCACAAGGACATCTAAATCCCATTTTTGACGATATTGACATTCCCGAGATGTGGATGTTTTCCCAGTGTTGACTGGGCAGTCACTGGCTGTAGTACGGCAAGGTTCCTGTTTGACTAAAAGAATACTAACCTTTCAAGGGGTTGATTGAATAGAAAGATGCCATCCGTATCGGGGCAGGGAAATCAACGATCTGACCAAGAAACACATTGGTGCACGGGGCGAAAGAGGCCTTTCATCAAGGTCTCAACACAGAGGTCAAAAGCACTTGTCGATTAGGCTTTAATCCTTGTCTTAGAAGAACTGAGAGCTATGATAGATTCCTGGGGAGTTGACCTAGTAAAACCATAGCGACACCGCAAGCACCCCTCCTGGTTGCGTAAGATCAGCTGGTTAGCAAGCTTTGGTCGCCATCGGGGCCTTAGGTGTTGATGGGTTGTGATTGTGGAAAAAACGTATTGCATTCGTGATTCAGTCGCATTTTGGTGTTCTCGCATTTAAATTTCCTTGTGCCTATAAAACACTGTTTGAAACACGCTGTCATTCTCCTAACACTGCATAATATATCAACCCGCGGCAATTTTCTTGCCGCCGTCCATGTCTCTGCCGCCTTTTATTCATTGCGGAGAAAAACGCTGCCGATTTCTGGAATTGCATAACTGCAAACTTTTCAATGTATCGCGCATCTATCAAACGAGGCCCATCGACGTGGATGGGCCCAAAGAGACGATGGCTCTCGGCCCACGGCCCACTGCTCGCCATATGTAGGCGTTTTCAAACGGGCGACTGTTGTTAGCAAGCGCGTCATTTTGCATAGATCGAATGTAACCAAGTTGGTAATCGAATGTGTGTATGGCGGCTGTCCCTCAGAATGGATCGTATACTATTATACAGTTTGTCCGCAATGGGGATGAAAAGCATGGGGATATCGGCGGTTAAGAGTTACAAAGTAGGTTAGAAGGGCAAAAAGCTGCGCAATCAAAGGGCCATTTGGCGATTTGTTTCTGGAGTTATTTGAAGAGTTTTAAAAAAACTAAAGGCACTTCTTTGTTGCCACTTTTTCAGCTCTACATAATGGTGTTCACGCAAACTCAGTTCAACGTTTCGTTTCTAAGAAACCATCATTAGGTTGGGTTAGGTTTAAAATGAGGGGGTCTGCTCGGCCCTACACTGCGACCCGTAAGGGCCTATCGTGGCTCATACCAATTCAATTCCCAGTTTCTTGACGATGCCGATTAGTTTATTTGGTGTATGGACTGTCAGGTCCGAGAGAGAGAGTTGCGTCATCTTCAAGACAGAGCATGTCGGGTCCTTCGACAGTTTTAGTCTTGTCATGTGATGGTTCAAACGACAGTGGTCTGTGAGTAGACCTGTTAGACATCGCAGTTCATCCCTGCTGGAGTCTAACAGTGTTTTGTTCAAATTCTTCGATTACTTGGAAGGAGCCAATGCTGGTAGATGTTGCCAGATGTTTAATACTTTCCTTGCTGTCTATGTTCAATGTATATTTGGCAAATCTTCCATTGAACCTACTTGCGGCACCTTCTCTTGCAAGAAGGTCCACCATTTTTTTGCCCTCCATACCGAAGTGGGCAGGAATCCAGACCACAGACAGACTGTTGAGTCATCCTATTGAGGAGAGTATTTTCTGGCAGTTTGACACCAGCTTACGATACAAGCCAGGTGCGCTTTCATTGGATTTGTTCGGGACCTAGGCCTCAAGATTTTTCAGAAATCTTATTACAAGTCCATAAGGACATTCTGGCTTTGTGGAAATCCTTTTCCAAATGAGCGAAGTGGAGTTAGGTCTTCCAGATTTCTTTTCATGGTAAAGGGTATCATCACAGTTTTGCTGGGGTTGACAGACATCTGTTCTCTCTGGCACCAACTGTGAACGTCGTCCAACGTTCTCTGGAGGGTATTAGAAGATACTCTTCCGGACGTGGTCCTTGCCAAAATGACAAGGTCGTCTGCATGAGACTGAAGCTCCACGCCTCTCCTCTCGAGAATATTAAGTAGGTTATCTTGTGGGCATCCCCTGGAAACCTTGAACCCAATGACCACATCATCAGCATGGCGTAGAGCTACTTTGATATGGTTGGTTCTGTTCTTTTTTCAGTCAAAGCTGATCCATCCAATAATCCATCATCAACTTTGTTTTTTATATGGCATCATGTATAAAATAGCATTTTCTAATATTAATGCAACGATGTACGACAAAATAGGTTTCCTCATCTTTTAATTGTTATAAATGCATATTGATAGTTCAATGGTTATTTAATAAACAAGTGTATTAATAAGGGCGATTAACAATGTTCGAGATTGTTAATCGCCATTTTAATTTACGAGTTCGTTACAAAACTTTTCCGTAGACCGTAATTAAAAAAAAAAAATGGTACCACTTGGGGATTGAACCCTCGACCTTGCTGTCTCCTCAGGGCTCAAACCAGCATTTTACCAACGATTTTGAGTGCGTTAAAATACATCGTAAATAAACGGTCGATGGAAATGATAGTTTATCAACATAAATTAATATTCAACCAACAAAAAATAAAATGACATTTGCACTTAGAAGAAGAACTAAGAAGGCAATAATTATTGTTAAACATTGTAAATAGTAATAGGTTACCTCCGATTTTCAGACACAAGTATGACGGTCTCACTGTGAAATCTGTATTCAACATTTCAGGGGTAATTCTTCTAAATGCTAGTCGTAGTGAGCGAAGTCAGTGTTCCTCGTTTTCAATATTATCTTTGATTACCTCATTTTCAATATGGCCCCACAAAAAAGTCTGATGGTGTTAGGTCTGGCGACCTTGCTGGCCAGAGTGTATCACTAATGAGTGCCGATCAATTTTCTTGCAACATATGTTGGCGAGCAACTATGGCATTTTGAGTTGGTGCACTATCTCATTGAAAGTAACAATTATGCACAGCCCCCAATGGAAAATAATCCAATGCACTTTTTCCATTCAGGGGCAACCAAAACTATGGAGCACTTTTTTCTCAGATTATTCAAATGGAACACATTGCTTACGATAAGGAGTTCAAAATGTTTGAGTCTTGGATGAATTCACGGAAGATAAAAGGTATCGATGAGAATGCTCTATTGGCTTATTTTTTACATTTGCAAAAAAATGTAGCCCCATCGTCGCTATGGACCAAATAATCGATGCTTCGCTCGACTATTCACCTTTATAAAAAAATCAACATTTCAAAATATGGCAAAGTGAGGAGCTTTTTGAAAAGCAAATCCCAGAAATACAAACAAAGGTGTCCAAGACATTAGAACGACCTGAAATAGAGAAGTTTTTGAACGAAACTTCCGACGACGAGTACTTATGGATGAAAGTGGCTTTGATAACGGGGATTAGCGGTGCTTGTAGATGCGATGAATTGGTCAATTTGAAAATAGAAAATATTCATGACAAAGGGAAATATTTGCACGTTGTTTTGCTAGACACTAAAACCAAGAAATCGAGAAGTTTCACCATACTTGAAGTAAACCCGATCAATTTGTGTAAAAAATACATATGTCTTTGAGACCAAAGAATACTACCCAGTTCTAGATGATTTTTTGTTATTTACAGAAGTGGGAGATGTAGCAGCCGGTGTGTGGGAATAAATACGTTGTCGAAGATACCTTCAAGAATTGCAATGTTTTTGAAATTGGAGGAACCAGCTCTCTACACCGGTCACTGCCTGAGAAGGTCTTCGGCGACTCTTTTGGCCAATGCAGGGGCTAACATGACTACTTTGAAGCGTCACGGAGGATGGAAGTCCTCGACGGTAGCAGAAGTATACTTAGAAGAATTGGTGCATAACAAAAATCCAAGGTTCTAATGTGACGGCGTTTTCTAGCACTGTCAGCAGCTGTACCGATATGGGAGCGTCTGGTTCTAATGAACCAACGAATTTTACAATGACTTCAATTGGAATAAACCGTTAGTGTTCTCCTTCAATTTCAATATCAATGTGAATTCTGCTTGTAATAG